>JAUCBN010000071.1:1210000-1587500 GCA_035048815.1 Abelmoschus esculentus | reverse complement strand
AGGTCGCAGAGAAATTACGAGAGAGAGCACAGCGCAAAGGAAGAATGCGACAGCAGGGCAATACCTCACCAAAAAACAAGCTAGCCATACCAAAGAAGCTAGCATAGCTAGCGAGACTAAATGCTTTAGAAATTGCCTCAAATAGCCAAGGTCGGTATAGAGCTTGCCAGCCAGCAAGCAAGCGAACAAAAAAGCCTCCTCCTCTCGGAAGGAATCAACCGATACTGATTCTGATAGGGCAAAGGACAGAGGAAAAGCAAAGAAAGCTAAAGATTTGGTGCTAGGAACAAAGTATCAAGCAAGATGTCCAGTAACAGATGCTGACAGCAAGCATTCCATCGATCAAACACCCATGCTTGGGAAGTCTCTCCTTTCTTTCTCTTACCTAGAAATGGAAAAAGACTTCAAACAAGTAGCTCGTGGAACATCTCCCACTTGCCCTTTTTTTCTCAATCTTATATCTCGGACTACGTCATGATCGGGCAGCCACGCAATATATTTCACTCCTAGCGGTAGGAAGAGAGGTTCAGCGCAACATGTACACAGGCGCTAAAGCCCTTGTTTCGACCTCAACCTGATATTTTTATTTGATAAGCACTGGAAGAGATCTAAAAGCAAACATTCCATTGATTGAGCACCCATTCCTGTGTTTTATGATGATCCAACCTGCTATCTCAATGCATGGGATTTCCTTGGGGATACAAAGATTCACATTAAAAATAAGTAGTGAGACTTTAATGGCCTAGTACGACCAGACAGAAGCAGAATCATAGTCTTCCTCCAGGGATTGGTCATTCATGAGCCTTCCTTTCTTTACGAGATAAGGCCAAAATAATAAAGATAGGGCTAGCTAAGCAAAGTAAGATTGCACATTGAGAGGCTTCCCCGGTCAACAAAGAGAATGAGAGTCGATATAAGCAATCATCCGAGGCCAGGTCATCAAATGAAATTCTGTATGCCACATCGCTGCTTGCGCGTATACCGGATAAAAAAAGTCAATGACCAGGAGTACTCGAACCTACTAACTAACTAAAGTTTACGCGTTCCCTTCCATCCTCCTAAAAAAAGCGCGTAAGGGGCCACCCACTTTTTCTCCTTTTTGGTGATGCTTACTTCAGAAACAAACATTAGTCTCACTCAGACAGTAAGCTGCCTCTCTTCTTCTTCCTCCTTTCTCGAAAACCTGATGTGTGTAAGAAGAGCTTAATCGAGCAGGTATCCAGGATGATAGTGTTCCGACAACCAAGGCATGGCAGCTCGGGCAGTCATACGGCTAGCGAGATAGTTCAGTTTGATCACAGTCCGTGATGTGAGGGATAGCATCGAGAGTGGTATCGTAATGATCAAAGCGGGGGGTTGAGCGAGACGGGATAGTTCCAAGCAAGGCAAGGTATAAATAGTTAGTGCCGCTAGCAGGGGATGAGAGGTTCCTCCGGCAATCAAATCAGTAGAAGGGGGAGAGCGGTCCAGACTTCCAATACATCCCCTTCTTTGGTCAGGCTCGGATAATAGTAGGTTACTGTCGGTAGGCATGGATACTTTGATTACTCTTTCCGGTACATACAGGTTTTAGTTTGACCAATAGATAGATATGGGTTAGCGAATCAATACACAGATGACATGGCCGGCGGTTGGCAGCATGACAGAGGATAGCGCTAAGGTGCGAGCTAGGAGACTGTCTTATTCATAGCACAAGGGCAGATGGCATGGCTTACTCTTTTGGCTAGGTGTAGTTCGGATAGTCCTCCTCCGGCTAGCATGCAAATGAATAGATGATGATGCGGGCTAGTGGTTGGGGTATGCAAGTTAGGACTGATTGAATTTGTAGCACGGGTAGACGCGTAGGATAGTAACTACTCTTTTCCGGATACTGCACGAGACGAACAGTTCAATCCATGGGAGCAGTTGAGGGAGCTAGCCAGGCAGGAGTGGGAGAACTTGGGCAGTCTTAGTGAGTAGCTTGGCTTGCTGTCAGCATCTCAGAATTCAAAGAAAGGTTCAGACGGCATCGCTACCCCCTGGTATGTGCCGCTTTCCTAATCAAAAGATAGGAGAGCACCCCTTCTCCCAAGGTTACGGGGTCATTTTGCCGAGTTCCTTCGACATGGTTCTCTCAAGCGCCCTAGTATACTCTACTTGTTCACCTGTGTCGGTTTGGGGTACGGTCAGTTCATCGGGAGGATCGCCCTCCCAATTCGAAGTTTTTTCCTGGAAGTTTCAACCTTGTTGACTATGACAACAGTCGCGACTATAAAAAGACTCGCGACTACGGCAGGGCGGTACGCTCTGCTCTCTCGCGACCCCTACTCTAATCAAAAGACTAAAGGCCCCTACTGAAGATTCAAAAGGCGAGCACTGAAATGAGAAAGGCTTGTAGACTCGTGATGCTGAACGACACATTCTAAAACTAAAGCGCACACTAAAAAGTGCTTCGAAAGGTGTCAGCAGGTGCGCGGAGCCGGAGTCCGGCATCGAGAGGCGATGCCTATGCCTCTTCTTTATCGATAGGATTCCCATCATTTTGAGTCTCCGGCGAAGGAGACAAGGGCGAGGCACCAAACATGTTCTATCCTCAACCTCCATCTGTCATTAGTAATATCAATCCGCTTTTCCTATTCAGTAGTACACTGCGCGCTACAACTAGCAGCGCCTTTACTAGTAAGGGAAAACGCTAGCGCGCTAGCTAGCTACTTTTAGTTATAACCCCTACTTTTTTTTGGGGATATTTGAAGAAGCCTGCTGAAAAACAGAAGCGCGCAACGGCTGAAAAGCCAGCAACTTGTTAGGAGTAGGTTTTGGCTTGCCCCTTTCTTATTATTAGTAAGATAGGTTTGGAACCCTATACAAGGGTCTGCTTGCTGCTCGCCCCTCTCTCTCTAAAGGGGCTTATGCACTCCACTCGTTACCACTAAACGACGAAGCCAGGAGCGGAAGAAGGGACTTGAACCCTCAACCTCAGCCTTGGCAAGGCTATGCTCTACCATTAAGCTATTTCCGCCAGCGGGGCAACATCAAGCAGCGAAGCACTACTGAGCAATTCACGTATTACTTGATACGGACGACTTCTGTTTTTCCGCCGGACCGCACTCTTGACCCCCGATCGAGCTACGAGCACGAGTAGGTAGGTGGCTAGGGGGGGCGGCAGGGCTGCCTTTTCAATCAATCTCCGGCCGCTCAGCGCCGCTATTGGTGCGAGTTGTAAGGAGTCTTGGTCTCGAGTCGAGCTGGGGCGTCATTTCATTCTCGTAACGGGCACCGCAAGACCAGACAAGTTACTCCCTCGCCTCGCAGCGGCGGCACCTGCCTTTTAAGTTAAGTCATTTCCTAAGACGGCTCCTCTTATTCTACGATAATCCAAGCAGCAGCTCCACGAGTCCGCTCGGAACCAGTCGACTCCTAAGCCATTCGTTCTCCCCTCTCGGTTGGCGTTTGCCAGCCACTAGAGCAAGTAAGAGAACCTACATACAGTGAATGAACTTAAAAAACCGCCGATTTTGGCCGGATTGTACACCTTTGTGTCTGGCTATGTATATGGATGCGCATAAAGAAGGGACGGGACATCTCTCTCCTTTTTTGGGGGGGGGAAGAGAGGGGGAATAAGCTGTAGCGGCACCTCACGAACTTCTTACTGGGGCAGCACCATCCTATAGGCATTTGCGAGTGTTTGGATGCACGTGTTTTGTTCATATTCCTGCGCAGTTAAGAGAAAAATTGTTCCCAAGGAAACTACTTGTGTCTTTCTTGGATATGCTTAGTCCGGGTATAGATGCTATGACGTGAAATCCAAGAGACTCGATGTATTCTTGAATGTTCTCTTTAATGAGGTCGCCTCATATTTTCCTTAACCTAATTAATAAGACCCGGGGGAGAATGGTGATGGGGATGTATTTCGGCCTTCTCCTGTTCATCAACTCAAACCTCATTCTTCTGTAGTTGATGTTACGGATCAGCCTCACTCTTCAGGCCAGCAGCCTTGCCCAGCATCTTCTGCCGATTGTCAGTCTGTTCAGCTGACCTCAGAGGATTCCAGTCACCCGGCACAGCATGTTTATTCTCGGCGGCGATTACACTATGTTTCCCAGGGGAAGATTACTCCAGAAGATCAGCAGTCTAGCCCAGTTGCTTTCCTTCCAGCCGCTTCCTTAGATTCTGGATCCCTCTCTTAGGTTCGTCGATCCTCTCAAATTTCTTATCCTGTTGAAGGATTTTTGTCTTATCTTATGAATCGTTTTCCCCAAAACATCGAGCTTACCTTATGTCAGTTCAATCTTCTCATGAACCTGAACACCCATTTGTTTTTGAATGCTCTCTTGCCCTTAGGCAGTTTCACCAACTCAAATGTGTGGTTCTCATGCAAGGATTTTCTCTCTTCCTAATAGCTTTTATCCATAAATCATTCTATAGCTCCGGAGTCGTTTGACAACTAAGGGAAGCGAAGATGTTGATAAAACCAGGGTCCGTGTCCGTAAGAGGAAGAAGCTGGGAGACAAGAAGGAGAGGAAGAAGTGACTCGACCAGAGGGTAAGAAGAGGAAAGAAGTTAGAGACCTAGTACGAGGCTCCGAAGGAGAGACCAACGGTAGAGGCGTACTCTGTAGTCGAGCGTTAGCGATCGGGAGGTTCACCTGTGAGAAAGAAAGCTTCCTGAAGGGAAGCGAGGTATAGAAGTTTAGAGACCAACGGCAACAGGATCGGAAAGCCGTCGAAAGAAGATTTCTGTGAAGGAATGCGTTCTCCGCCTGGCGTTATCATCTCACCCTCCTAGCGGAGCCTGGATCTCTTTCAAGTGTGCGATGCGATTAAATCAGATCGATCTATAGGGGCATACACGAGTCAAGGGATGGATGGTTGATAAAAGTCGTTTTCCGTACCTCTACCGTCAGTATCATATCAAGAAGCCCCTCTCGTTATCGCAAGAGCCTTAAACTAAAACACCCCTCTCGCATTCGCTCGAGATCTTTCAGAACCTCTCGCTATTGGTCTCGCTATTGAATTGAATACCCGATTCCTCGTGTTCCTTGGAGTTGGAGGAGATGGAACTAGGTCGGAGTCGGAGGAAGATCTCTCATCTGATGACCCTGAGCAAGAAGGAGCTGCTCTCGATGTGATATCAGCAGCAAAAGAAAGAAGACTAGTCAGTCTCGAAGACCTCTCAAAGCGTGAATAAGGCTACCACTGGGATACAACCCTACATCTGTTCCGTTCCCCTTTAGATTCGCTCTTCCAATCAGCAACGCTTTCCATCATCAAATAGGTTTCCAGGCTCTTTCAGAGCTGGTTTGATAAAACCAGGAAACGATGCCGCTAAATCCTATTCGTTCACCAGGGGCGGAGGAAGTTTTCTTATCTTACAGCTTCGAAATAAACCCCAAAACACCCATCTTTAGTTGCCGTTATGGCCGATTCTCCCTATAAAGATCTTTAAACAGGGGATTTCCTTATGTGATTTTCCCTTCTGAAGGAATGTCTAAATCAAGTTATCCAGGGGTCCCCGAAGACGAGCAAGAAATTACTAACTTAGCTGGTATGAGAGAATGGCTTTTATAGAAGAGATGACTTGACCAAGGCAAGTAAGCCCGAAGTAGCGTAAGATGAAAGGCACAAAGCTTGACCTTAGAGAGAGGGAAAGGATTTGCTTCTATCTTTCTCATGCTGCTCGACCGTCGGAAGAGGGTGTTTGGAGCTTTCCTGCTTGTGAGTGAGGTTAGAGCGCTAACTAGACCCATTGGATTCTACTTTTCTTTTACTTAAAGGACTCTCTCCCCCGATCCAGATTCTGTGCTCTATGAGTGATCAACCGTGTCCCTTTGAGTAGTTAAAAAGCATAAGCAGTGGGCCCATCTTCTTACTTAACGAGTTTGTGTCGCATAATGTGCCCCTTCTCTTGGTTTTCTATTCAAGGCTGTTAGCTCGACTTATCCTATTAGAACTTCACCTTACGTCGTAGCATCAGTGGGTGGAGTCTCTTAATAGAGTGGAGCTCCTGGCTGAGGGTTACGTTCTGAGAATTCGACTAAGGGAGGCTCTCAATAGGTTGGAGGGGGAGGTCAAGGGGATGGAATGCTCGATCCCAAGGAAAGGTTAGAGGTTCATTCTCTCCGATAAGGAGAGAGTCAGTCAGCGGCTGGTGCCAACGCATAAGTACTCTCTTCTTTTAAGTAGTGCTCCTACCTTAGGGAGAGGAATATCAACCAACAAAGTAGGGGCTTTGGGTCTATAGCCCTAGATCAAAGGGATAGAAGGTTACCTAAGTCGACAGGGATGAAGGACTCGGCTGCTAATGCTAAGGATAGGGTTTAGGCTAGAGGTGCAAGGGAAAGGGGAGAGAGGATATCCCGGCTAGAAAAAGCCGATTCATACCATTCCTCGGGCTGACTTAACTCAGCAACTCTTAACTAAAGAACAACTCTAGCAACTGGTGCCCTCAGGGTGGATATCTCAAATCCAAAAAGCAACAAAGAAACTATCTAGCTCTAATAAGAGTTCGGCCTTACCAAAGCCATAGCAAGACATCTAGCTTCACTTCAGGGAAATAAATCCTAAAGGTATGACTTCACTAAGCTTTCTATAACTCAAGAAAAAGAAAGATTCTCTAGACAAAAACCTCTCTAGCTAGCTGCAATCCAAACCTCACCTCTCCCATGTTGGGAATTCTCTTCTGCTCGTGGATATCTAATGCTAGAAGTTCGAGCAAATAAGGAAGCCGCAGGCTTAGGTTTATCATTTATTGACGGATTTTCCGGGCTTAAATGACTTTTTCCTTCTACCGATCCCAGTTCGGCTAACACGAGGCAATGTATATTGTTTTAAGTGGCACGAGCTTCTTCTTGTGATGACACTTTGGATCAAATCATTTGAACCGGGTCCAGGGATTTACTCTATGGCTATTGCGCTTTTTCCGACAGTAGCTAACTCACTGGCACGCTTAACGCCCTTGCGCCTGGTCTTTCTCAGCTTGGGAATTTTCAGGGGCTCGCTAAATAAGTAGGAGAGAGTCCCATCCATCGAGGATAAGATCTGACCAAGCTTGACTTAGAACTTCTTATCTGACTCCTTGTACAAGCCGCATCATGGCTACCCTCCCCTATCTCTTTGAATCATACGGACTACCTTGTGGTTGGCTGACCTTAGCTTCACAAGGATACTATTCTAACTCACAGGCCTTTGGCATCTATGCTCCTCAATAAGATCGTTAGTTGGGCTCGCTACTCTCTTGACGTGCTACCAAGACCACTCTCTTCTCTCTTGTTCACCAGAAAGGGGCCACTGAGGGATAGGAAGCAAGGGGAAGAAGAGTCGGCCATCGTAAACAGGGGTCCTACCCACAACTTTCTCTCAGTAGAGGAGGCAAAGACACAATAGCACCCCCAATAATCCAATAATCACAAAGCGAAGTGGGAGCCGGCGACGCACTAGAGCATTGACATGATCTTGGATCACTAACCCGATCCTTCTTTCATGCAAGACAAAATTTCCTTTGATCGAAGAGCGAGACTCACTGATCAAATGGACCAAGCCGGGTGGGATAGAGCTAGCGACTAGTGCCCAGACCCTTCTATACAAGACCGGCTGAAGGCGCTAAGACTCCTCTTTCGGAGCCAGATTGAGCAATGGCTACAAGTAAGCGTCCGTACTTCTCTACGTAGGCCCAGCGTTTAGAGCTCGATTTCGATCCTTTGAATCTTGGACCCATCACCCGCACTAGCTGGCCTTGCCAAAAACCTTGACTTGAGACTACGAGACTGAGGACTTCATCTCGAAAGAGCTATATCTTCCTCTGGGCGTCCGTCCAGTACTTCTCCAATTAGCATGTCTTAGGCACAACTAAGTAATAATAGACGAGTAGCATTTTCACCTTTCCTATAGGCAATAGGAGGGGTGGAGGGCATACCAGTGAAGTTTTAGAGCTCGAAGTTGGACGACGCTCAGCAAAATGACTCTGCGTATGATCCAAAATTTCAATGGTGAGAGCACTGAAAAATGTTCAAAACTATCTATTGCCAAAGGATTCGTAGTGCACACGGACCATCAAGTACGGAGGTTCAACCAGTCTCAAGAGAAGTTGAACGCGAAAGAGTCAAAGTGGGTGTTCTTCCTTTCATCGTGCGTGATACGACATAAGGCAGGGAAGCTCAAGTTCGTCGCCAGGTATTGATTAAGGAGAGGAAAGAGAGGAGCCAGGTATTGATTTCAAGCTCCCGTGTTTGTTGGTGTTCAGTCCGAGTACGAGTAAAGGGAGTTTTAGGAAAGCTTCTTACGTTAGCAAGAAGAGTTTGAGGAAAGCGAGGGGAGCGGGGTAGTTCAATCCCTCCGTAGCCAGGAAAAGATCAAGTTCATTGCATGAATTAATTTCATAAATGCCCAAGATGAAGTTATTGTTCCGTGAGTGCGCAAGGTGGTGTTAACTGAAAGCCCACGAGGGAAAGCTCAAGAGAAAGAACTTAGTTTGAGGGTACGAAGTAGTCGACTGAAAGGAGAGGGTCTGCAAGAGTCGAGCGTTAGAAAAGAAAGAGGAAAACGTGAGTCACATGCATTCAAACAGAAAGCTAAGATACAGTTCAGCTCAAAGGGGCGTCCACGCTACGATGTTCTATTACTCTATTTCTCGCTTGAGGTCGGAGCGGCAAACAGCGTTGCATGATCACACTCTTTTTTTTATTCAAGCAATCACCATTATTTAGTTAGTGTTCTCGCCCGAGGGGAATGATGTAGTTCAGGAAAGGAAAGCGTCCTTAGCCTAAGCCTAAGATGGACAAAAGGTCAATGTTTTATGTGAAAAAAATGGGTCTTTAAGATCTCTTAATCTGGCTGCTGGTGCAAGCTTATAGCTTTCTAGATGGGACTTTCTAAATGAGTTGATTCTCCTGCAAATCCAGCCGAAATGCTTTCTTCAGCTTGTAGTAAATTAAAGCTCTTGATTTGCCTGTCCCTATCCCTCTATCTTCTTATTCATCCGACATCCTTTTCTTAAGAAGAAAAGATCGAAGCCGGTTTCAGTTGATTGGATACCCCCAGTCATTCTCTACCAATTCCTTTCAAAGCGGGGAATTCAATATCTTTCTTTAATCTTTCTTTATTGTCCTATTCGAGCAGATTATGCCATTCCTGTCTGTAATGTAAATGCATGCTTCTTTGATCGGCCCGTTCTGCCATAAGTACCTCTACTTCGGCTAGGCCTTTCTTCGAGGCTTGGGAAAATCACTTCACCGCTCGTGGTATTCAGACTCCGATCTCGCTTCGGGTTTGCCACTATAAGGGCTAGCTGGCTTTCTTTCCTTGCTGCACTCACTCAACAAGGCAATAAAGCAAGGTTCAGAGCGAGAAGGCAGAGAGAATTAGTTTCAGTCTTAAAAGTACGCGGGAAGGAAGACTGTCTAGGTAGAGTACAGGGATTGAACTTTTTCTCGAAGGATGTGAGTAAGTCCAGTTATGTGATCCCGGTCAATCTCATACGGGATTTCAACTAGGCACTTTCACATGCGATTAACGACTGTTGGATCGAATTCCCACTTTCCAGGGATCGAACTCTAACTCGATTGTTTGGCATTAAGCTCTGTCATTCGGCTTTGCCATCGAGTAAGCGCTTAAAGTCAGCGCTTTGCATTGAAATATCCGGTCTAAGCTAGGCTGCAAGATAGGCGTCAGAGTTCAAACCACTTCTTTCTATTAAGAAGGTCAGGCATTGACTAGTTAGTAAGTCAGCTCAAAGGAAGTAAAAACGGAAGATAGTACTTGCGTATAAGAAAGACAATCAAGAATGGCATGAAAAGGAAAGATTGAATAGCACTTGCAAGAGGAGTTATATCTATTGAGTAACAGTACTTCTCCGGTCTGGTCTAATCCAATCCACATCAAATGGTTTTGGTGATAGGTTTTATTCTGGGGTTTGTATCTACTCAAGGGCAAGTCTTATCTTCACTTCGCCATATCATGTACTACTATTATTCCCTATTACTATCACCATTATTACCGAATCAGTAAGCATTGCATCTGCTTATCCCAAGTTCCCTATCTATTGGAATGAACGCTACTATGGACTAGACGAGGCTGGAGTGACAATTTACGTGATAATGACTTTCTCGAGTAATAATGATGAGCAGTTATTATTGTTTGAGCGAGAAAAGGGAGGCCGAATGTGTGGGCAATTATTGTATAGAAGAGAGCGGGAAGCAAGTTAGCGAATAGCACCCACCCTCTTCCCTTATACAAAAGTAGTAAACTCAACCGAGGTTGCAGATCGGAATTGGCTACATAATCCTGAAAGGAATCCCCACTCGACATGCGATTCGGCAAACAATGATGGTTGGCTCCGCGGCTTTGTTGTTGTTGACCGGGTTTCGTTTCCGTAAGGTCCAGCACGACTATGTAGTGGTAGAGTAGAAGCGTCAGCCTAGGGGGGATGGTTCATTAAAAGGCCAACTCAAGCTCTTTTCATTTACAACCCTTATAGTAAGAAATAGCTTTTTCTAGATCATGGCTTGTAATCCTGGAGCCTTTCCCTTGACAACCGAGCTTGCCTAAGTACGGCGTAGAAGAGAAAAAGTCTAGGATTGAGATCTGAGCAGGAATTTTTCCCAGGTGAGTGGCTACGTTTTAGGGTGGTAATTGGTTGCTTGGTCGAGCAGCTGCCCTTGGCAAGGACCCCTAATTCCTATCCCCGCTCGTAAATTAACTCCGGATCCCGGTCTTCCTGGGCGAGAAAGGATTCATTTGATATTGGAATTGCTGTAAAGTAAAGCACGACCTTAAGGAAAAGGTAATTGATCCCCAGATACCAGATTGCTTTTTGGCGGAAACAATAATCTGGTATGAACCCTTTCTCCGAAAAGGACTACCAGGAGCTTCTGTTGATGTGAAGCTAGAACAAAGTGGTGCATCTTGCTACATGCTACATAAGAGGATTACTCGGCTACCCCCAAGTGAGTAGCTAAAAGAACGAAATCTATGAGCTATACTGAAGTTATAGGCGGCTATTGACCGAGGCTCCAAAGGTTGACCAAGTGAAGGCTATAGCTATTCCTATTGACTGTGGCTCCAAAGGAGTTCAATCTCTTTGCTTCATCCCGGAAGAAGAAAAGTCGTATGTAATTGCCAGTACTACTGCTACCTATAGGTCCATAACATCACATGCGGGCGGAGTGAAATGCATCGAAATATGTCTTTCGTCACCAGCTAATTTAAATTTAGGGTGGACATAGATGAGGAATAATGGTCAATCTTAGGCGCCATATAGAAGAAAAGCTCGGGGATCCTGCTTTGGGATCACAGCACCGATAGATTAGAATGATAAAAAAAACATTCAATTTCTCATACCATACTAAGCTACTCATAGAACAGAAACACAAGTACTTGCGCGCATAAGAAGAAGTTTACTTAATTAGGGCTTCAGATTGAATCCATCACTTAGATAAATGACGTAGACAAAGAAGCTCAAGCTGACTCGAGATGAAAGTAATTAGAAGCTAGCACTTCTATCAGATAAAGAAGACTGGCTGGCACATAGGCGTTTTACCGAGTTGAATCTTCTTCTGTAATTATACATCTTTCTTCCATGCTTTCTGTTGGTCAACAATCAACCGCCCCATTCAATTAAAGATCGCCCTAAATAGTGGAAAAGGCTTTGTTCTTCTTCTTTTAATTGAAGTATAGGGGATGTATATATTTCTTGGCTCTAATCCTCGGGGGGGTACCAAGAAAGAATGCAAGTCGAACAACCAAATGATTTAGGAGTTCCTTTCCTTCGGTTGCTTATAGGCTTTATAGGCTTACAGGAGTTAGTGTCTTATATGCTTACAGCTGTCTTAACATACCAAGGAGTTACTCTTCCTGTGGTCCTACCTATGAGTTGCTTACAGGAGTTCCAGAGCTATGAGTTATACTTACTCTGCATATGTTCTTATGCTCTTATATCAGTGAGTTAGTGCCTTATGCTCCTGTCTTCTATTGCTTCCTTTGATTGAATACATGAGAGCTTAAGGAGTGCCCCTCGGTCCTGTCTTCAGGAGTTCTAGAGTGAAACAAAATACATTATTTAATGAATACATACGAGTTAGACTTGTCCTTAGGGTTGTCCTAAGAGTTGGTTCCTGTGCCTTTCCCTAAGAGTTAGAGTTCCTGTGTTAAGAGCTTCTATAGTTTCGGTATTTTCTTTATACATCAGCCTACGTAAGGTAAGGGGCGTATGAGTTCCTATAGTGTAGAGTTGGTATACAGAGTAAGGGATAAGGAGTAAGTTCTAGCTTCATATAGGAGCTTCCGCGCCCGGAGTGTTCCTAAGCATAGAGTTCTTAGTTACCTTACTCGCCTGTCTTAACCTTGGAGTTCCAGTCTTAAGAGTTAGCTTTCTTGAGTTGGAGCTAAAAGTTGTACTCCGTAGTTAAAGTGTCTTAATAGATTGACATGGCATCGTTAACTAATATTAGTAGTAGATTTACTTTGATATTCCCCTAATAATATATATATATATATACCAATATAAGTATTCCAGTATGTTAGTATCCCTGTGTAAGTATATCCCTTCGGACCAGTCTTATAGAGTGAGTGAGTTACCATTCCCCTGTTTGTAGATATACCTGATAGTTGGAGTTCTTCCTTGGGTTGGTTTCCATAGAGTTAAAAGTGGAACAAGTAGATGAGTTCAAGAGTTAAACAAAAGAATATCCCTCTGGTCCTGTCCTTATGTTAGTGTTCTGCATACCGGGCGTATAAGTTCCAACCATGCAGAGTTAACATCCGATTACATATCCTGGTTCCTTGAGTGACTCCCTGAGCTGCTCCCTGCTTCGGAGTTATGCTTCGTTTCCAGTCTCCCAGCCCAAGTGTATGTTATGCTTCTCCTTTCCTGCTGTCTTATAGAGTTCCTGTGTTTATTCCTGAGGTGTTATATGTTTCTATGCTTCCTACGTTCCATGTGAGTTACACTTCCTATGTTCCCTTACTCGGTTGTTCTTCCCACATACAGGTCTTCCCTTGCTTGCTTACCTGCTCCTGTTGCTTCCTTTGTTTTCCTTTTTTTTAGGCTTTATAGACCGGTCCTGAGGTCTTATCCGGTGAGTTAGTTTGTCCTTCGTTTGTTGTACTTGGAGTTAGCTTCTTTCCATGGGTCTTACCTTAGGTAGACTTATCTAAACAAATACATGCATGGCAGTTAAACAAGAGCTAAGAGTGAGATTCCTTCAGTTGCGTACTCGAGAGTATTAGTGACATAACGGCTCACAATAGAATTTCTAGTTTTAAAGACCGAAGGCTAAACAAACAACTTCTTATTGGACTTGACCTCCGGACTATGAAAACTTTCTCTTTTACGCGATCGGGAAGACTCTATCCCGGTCACACAGTGCAGTTACCGCTGTCTGACCATCTGTTATTTGTAAACATTCCATCTTTGCCGGCGGATACGACTAAATGAAGTGGTCATGTAACGGATGTCATTGGGTGCTCCTACCCGGCTTCCTACCTCATGTCGATTTCTTCCGCCAAACCGGTAGGTAGCAGTCGACATTCGGCTTCTAGTTTAGAACACGCACGATTAACATATGGTTGACAGATCCGCCCGTGAAAGCGCAAAGTCAATTCAAGAGAATGACCAAATTCTAACCTCAACCAAATATCTTCATAGGAAAGGCAATATCTGTAAAGAAAACACTAAGAACACTGTGCTTTCGTGTTATATTCACGAACGACCTTTCGGTTCGCCATAAAAGGAAAAGGATACCCATATGAACCTACCATTAATGACTAGTTCGAAGAAGAGGAGTTTGTTTGATCTCTTATTTGATTAGACAGACCCACTCTTAGAAGAAAGTCGGATAATTCTTTACCTACACTTGCGGAACACTTACTTATTCAAGAGCTGCTCGAAAGTAAGATTCTCGCTTCGTGCTATTCCGCCATCTCCGCTTCTTGGAAGACCACCGCCCTTCTTCTTACTTACGATACGGTTGGTCTGACTAAGCCCATTTGCTTAATGAAGGCCGAGATGAGCTTTCTAGAGTAAGACAGCGTGCTTCACTCCTACGTTTGGATGCTATACCCTACGCCTCCTACGCTTCTCTTCACTACGTTTTTTCTTCTTTCCCGCCTATCGAGGCACCGGGAAGAATGGACCACCAATGAATCCTGCTTCCTTATCATCTTATTCCCCCATTCCGTGGATTGGTTCCAACATCAAGACCGGTGGAGGAGAACTCAAGTCAATGCGCTTACCAACTCCTTATCGACCTTCAAATCTCTTATCTAGACAGGATAAGAGCAAATGAACCCCCCTATTGTCTATTCCTACTCCTGGCTCACTCACTGCCGGTGGGCATTAACTAGACCTGTTCTCTAAGCTATCTATTGGTGCTCTCGGCATAGGAAGTATCGTCGGTTGATCCAGCACCTTGCTAAGTATCCATTTCAGTTCCATAGCCATAGCCTTTTGTAGTTCCAGCTGATCCAGTCGTTGATCCTGCAGCTTATCAAAATAAGCACCAGCAGACAGAGGTAGATACAGAGCCATAGGCAAACCTTCATGATCGATAGCCTTATGAATACGACCCTCGTGCTCGAGAGGCAGATCCAAAGCCAGTAGCTTAGCTAGGAGCATACTTCGGTGTAGCATATATAGCGACATACCCCTTTAACCTAGGTGGAAAAGAGATCTATTGATACCCACCATCAGTTTACCCAGAAGCCCACGGAGCGGTGAAGGGAACAGGATTTCTCTCTCCGAAGAAAAGCGTTCCTTCATTCGTCCCTGCGGGCGAACTGATCCAGTTGAAACGTAAACCACATTTCTACCCCATCCCTAACAACCAACCTTGATGACAACCTATATAAAATAAGAGAAAAATATAAATAGATTTGTAAAAAATATTAATCATCTAAAACATTGATTGTATATAAACTTTATTAGGATTTAAATATATATTTAAATCTAAGAATTTAAAAAATTTATTCAGATTTATATATAGATCAGACTCATAATGGATATCGATTCAAATTAAATTCAGATCGGATCATTACAATATCTATATCGAATTCACTTCCTATTAGGACTTGAACTTTTTTTCAGATTCAGATTCTAATTTTTTTTATCAAATTTAGATCATTTTTTTTCTTCGGATAAAATTCAGATTATATTATCATCTTTGACATTGTTAATGTATTAAACAAATAAATAATGTTTACTCTTATTTAAATTTATAAAAGATAAAAGATTAATCCCTAAATTCATTTTAATAAATATTTTTTAAAATTTGAATATATATATATATTAATTTTTTATATATATTCGTATTTTCCATGATTAAATAAGTATATTTTTTATTGGACTGATAGAAGTTTGAATCAAACCAATCCTTCATACAAAGAGATAATGGAAGACATGTCAATATAAAATAGGCTAACCACTAATATAATAAATGTAAAATATGCTCTTAATACACTGGAATTAAGTTTAAAAGATCATGATTCATGAAAATCGAATATAAATCTTTATATTTATATCTAAATAAAAAATATTTTAAATTTCTATATTCATATCTAAATAAATATTTTAAATAAAATAAAAATCAAAGAGAAGAGAAGAAAAAAAATAGAAAATTTATATTATGGGTCATTCTTGTTATGTCATCTATGAGATTAACCAATCAAATACATCTATTTAATTTTTTTTTACCTAATCTTTTTTATCAAGTGAATCTTTGTTCGGTAAAAATTGTTTTTAAACTTAATTTAGAGTAAATATTAATGTAGATTCACTTAGTAAAAAGATGAGATGAACAAAATAATTAAATGGATGTATTTAATTGATTGGTCTGACGTGATAAGAATGACATATGATATAATTTCTCAAAAAAATTAATACCCTATAAGATTATAGACAAATATCTTTCGTCCTTTTTCTCATTGTCTCTTTCTATGTCTCAATATTAAGAAAATCAAATTTTAAGTTATAACCCTAAATTTTAAATTTTATACCATAAACCCTAAAAATATATCAAACTTCTAATTTTTTTTTTAATTTTAACTCTAAATTCTAACTTTAAGCCTTACTCTTAAACCCTAAACCTACTTTTTTGAACGTGGGGCGTAAATAGAGTACCGAAAAGGATAGAAAAAATATATTTACAAGATTACCATATAATTACGAACAAAAATACTCTATCCCTAATCATGGAGAAATTATATTATGGGTCATTTCCCCGCCACACCATTAATGCGACTAACCAATTAAATGTGTCAATTTAATTATTTTTGACACATTATCTTTTTTACCGAATGAATCTTCACTAATATTTACCAAGTGAAGATTCACCTAGTAAAAAAGACGAGGGGACAAAAATAATTAAATGAACGCATTTGATTGGCTGATCCCATGAATGACATGATGAGAATGACCCATAATATAAGTTCTCCTAACCATGTCTCCTTCTATGTCTTATCCTAAAAATTAATTAAAAATTAAATTTTAAGCTCCAACACTAATTTTCATGTCCTAAACCGTAAAAAATACACTCTACTCTTAATTTTTTAAACCTTAACCACAACCTATAACATTAAACTCTACGTCCTACACCTTAAACTTATTATTTTAAAGTAAGAACACTAGAAAGGGTATAATAAAAAATAAATAATTTTTACCTTATAATCACATCAATATATCGAATAAAATGGTGATCGACCAGCGTTCATCAAACTGCAAATAGTTGACTTTAAATGTTGAATTTAATAATCCGTCTAAAATTGTATGCTCTCCACCATTAAATGAATCAAAAGAACAGCAAGACTATATAACTTATCGAATCATTTCCCTGTAAACAAATTTATAATCAGATAATGCTTTTAAGGAGCCACGTTCTTCCCAGTTACATTTAATTTAAGACAATCATTGTCAACTGTTCCAGATTGTCTCACAAATGACACAATATGTAAGACCAAATCCATGTCTAAAAGCATAGAATCAAAAGAAGAAAAATGAAGTTATCTTCCATGTCCATTACCTTCTTCCTTGCCCTTCTACAGGTTTTATCAGTCCAGCTGGTGATTTCACAGACAGATTCTTGCAGTTCAAATTTAAACCTTAATGTTCCCTTTGATACAGCTTCTCTCCACTGTCTTTCTGTATGGACCAGAAATGATTTCATACTCAGAGTAAGCATCAACCTTTTTTAATCGAGTGTCGGATATGGATATGTATTTGATACGAATATGTTTGATGTTGGAATGTTATGTTGCAGTATGTTCAGACATCATCGAACGTATGGAGTTTTGTTCTGTCGGCTCCGGACACGAATTCTTTTATCGTGATGGGGTTTTCGAGCAGTGGGATGATGGTGGGTTCAAGTGCCATGGTTGGCTGGATCTCGGCTGATGGCAATGGAACAGTGAAACAATATTTCCTAGGAGGCCAACGGCCAAACCTTGTGTTACCTGACCAAGGGAATCTCACTGTTGTTACCAACTCCCTGTCGATAACATCCCGATCTTCGCGTCTATATATGGCATTCCAATTGAACACCACTCAACCTCTCTCACGGCTCATATATTCCGTCGGACAGATCGCAGCAATTCCGTCTTCTCCGGACTATACTTTGGCCGAACACCGTGACCAAGTCTCCACCACCTTGAATTACATTACAGGTACGTAATTCATAGAAATACATCACTACGATGTAACCGAGCTAAATCGAGTTCGAACGATAATCTATAAATAAAATATGGTACTTAACAGGTTCAAGTGCATCAAAGAGTCCCCATTCAAGATTAAGGAAGAGTCATGGAATACTAAATATGTTGAGCTGGGGGATACTGATGATAATCGGAGCAATCATCGCTCGTTACTGCAAACAATGGGATCTGATCTGGTTTTACTCCCACGTAGCGATTCAGTTGTGCGCCTTCGTGCTCGGGATATCGGGTGTAATCTCCGGACTCGTATTAGAAAATCGTCTCAAAGCCGATGTCTCCACCCACAAAGGCCTCGGCACCTTCATACTGGTGCTGGGATGCCTCCAGGTGAACATGTGACCAGCCTTTCATGAAATATTACACATTAATGTTTTTATTCGAACTTTAAGATTTATAATTGTTTTCGTATTTACGATCGTGATATATTTCTAAAAATAAAAACCCGGATTTTATAATTATTTAATTTCATATTGTGTTTGATTATAGGTAATGCCAGCATTTTCCAGACCAAGCAAGGAATCTAAGCTGAGGAAATTCTGGATTTGGTGCCATTACAGTGCTGGGAGGATTCTGGTAGTATTTGCCATAGCCAATGTGTTTTATGGGATTCATTTGGGAGAAAATGGGAATGGTTGGAAAGCTGGTTATGGGGTTGTTATTGCTTTATTGATTTTATTTTCTATTATTTTAGAGTTTAAAATGTGGGGGAGATAATGAAGTTTTACTATTTGTGTAATGGAATACATGAATTTTAATGTGCAAATGTGTAGATGAAATTATAATTTGATTCGAATTTTATAAATTATTACCTTCAATTAAAAATATAATATTATTTTAAGAATATATATTACAAGTACATTTAATTAGATTAATTTGATATAAAAATATAATTTGATCTAAACACTCTTCCTTTAATCTTTATGCTTATTTAGATGCGGATTATGGAGGTCGTAAGATGGATAGGAAAAGTACTTCCGGAACATGTCAATTCCTAGGTAGTATGCTTATATTTTGGTTCTCTAAGAAACAAAATAGTGTAGCTTTATCTACCACCGAAACGGAGTACATATCCTTAGGGAGTTGTTGTGCTCAAGTCCTTTGGATGAAGCAATAACTCTTAGATTATGGCATTAAGGTTGAAACTATACCTTTAAAATGTGATAATACTAGTGTCATATGTCTTACTAAGAATCTCATTCAACATTCTAGAACCAAACACATAGAAATTAAACATCACTTTATTAGAGATCATGTGTCTAAAAATGATGTTGTTCTAGAGTTTGTTGACACCTTAAATCAATTAGCGGGCATTTTTATCAAACCTTTAGACAAAGAGCGTTTTTGGACCCTTAGGAGAGAGTTAGGCCTAACTAGCCTTTCTTGACCTCTTATGTGTTATTTTGTGCAAAATTATGCTTGAATCTTGGTTAAAATCATGCCTATGTTGTTTTGCATCTAGTTGCTTCTAAGCATGTTGCTAGGGGGAGTATGAACTTGTTCATGCATTTTAATCATGTCATAACATCATATGCATGCTTCTAGGGACTTTAGAAACTCATTTCTAGTACTTTAGAAGCCTAAAAAGCAAAGCTCAACTAAGTAGTATCGATACAGTTAGAACCTGTTTCGATACCTGTTCATCGTGATCTTCTGAGAAGTTTTTGGGAAGAATTGGTATCGAACCCTGTATCGATACCAAGGTTTCGATACCAACATCGAAATAGTCTGTTTCGATACCTGTTCCGAAACGCGCGGCGGCAGATTCTTTAAAACACCCCAAACCTAATTTTTTACCAAATTAAAACATACTCAAACTTTTCCTCTCTAACCCTAGCCGAACTCCTCTATAAAGTCCTCTCAAATCCATCACTTTTTACCTCAAATCAATGGTTTTCTTTAGGGGGTTTCATCCACACATCAAAGGTAAGTTCATATCAAAGTTTGGTGCTACAAAAACAACAAATTTATTCTAATCCTAATTCAAAGTAATTTTTTGAAAAACCTATTTTCGTTTGATTTTAGAATGTTAAAATTTAGATTTTGACTGTTTTATTAATGCTTATTGTATGGGCTTTCATAATTCTACAAAAATCTTTTCAAAATCAATTTTTTTCAATCGAATATAAATTAATTTTATCATATTGATTTTCATTGGTTTTTCAAGTATTTTTTCAAAATTTCAAAACTCTTGAATTATTGATTAATAGGATTGAATTAAGTTTATAGAGCATACATATTTTTATGTGCCTAATCTTAAATTTTGTTTTAATCCCTAGATCATGACACCAAGGAAACGTTCACGCACCGAGGGCGGTAGTTCGTCATCCTCTCGTGCTCATAAAGCCAACGTTCATTTGGTTGTCGAACGGAGCTTGGATGGTTATGGTCGTGTGGAAAATTTTCAACAATTTCGTCACCTCCCGCTTAAGAAGGAACGTTGTGTGGATGTGTATTTCATGAACTCCATCAAGTTTCAATTCCGCTACCTCCATCTTTTACAAGATTGGAAGTTCTTGACTTTTCTCACTTCTACCGGCAAGTTTTTTCTTAATCTTGTCCTCCTTTTCTATGCTAATTCCACTTGCATTCTTTCTAAGGATAGGAGCAAAGTAGTCGCCATAAAATCCTACCTCATAGGTCGTACTTTTAGAATTGATGTCGACACCTTTGTTGATGTTTTCGGCCTTGAGGATGAGGGTATTGAAGATGAGGATTCTCTTGGCACTTTCACGGGATCGGTTATCGGACTTGATGTACATGATCGCTTCTTGCATCTTATCATCTCTTGGTGTATTCGTCCATCAAGTGGTAAGTATTCTTGGATACGTCAAGTTGATAGTTTTTTGCTTAAATGTTTTCGCCAATCCGATCGTTTAAATCTTGCCCAAATTGTTTTCTCCAATATTGTTTGACATATCAAGCACCGTGCCACTCCCTTGGTCAAATATCTTCCTTATGCATGTGTCCTTAGCTCTATTTTATGCATTTAGGAATTGATTGCTCTTATGACAAAGTGGAGTCCATCAAAGAACCTATCGGTGAAACATCTCTTAACTGTTCCCATTTTCAATATGTAAATGGTGAATGGGTTCGTGGTGCTCCTCCTCCTCCAGTTGATCCGGAGCCTATTCAACAAGTTGCTCCAAACACCGAGTTGATGGACTTTCTTACTTCAAGGTTTAATAGCTTGGATACTCGGTTTGCTAGTTTGGATGCTCGCTTTGATAGCTTGGATACTCGGTTTGATGCTCTCAATACTCACTTCGACTCTCGTTTCGATGCTATGGAGACGAGGTTGACGAGTTTGAAAAATCAAAATCTTTCGATGTGTGTTTCGCTCGAAGCTCTCCGGCATGTTCAAGCTACCTCAACTAAAGATGATGAGGACGAAGAGGAAGATGATGAGGATGGTGAAGGCGATTGTGACGGAGATGAGTGATCTTTAGCTTAGCTAGTTTGTTTTGTCTTTGCTATGGCTTTTTAGGAATTAGTTATGTTTTTCTAAGCATTATGTTGCATTTTTCATTCATATTAGAACTTTATGCACCTATGGTATTTGATTATTATGCTTTGACTATTTATGTTGGATTTGGATTAATTTTAATGTTATGCTTTATTTGATATTTTATAAATGCTTGATCTTGTGCTTAAATTATCTTATGCCTTATGGTTCTTACATTGATTTTGATTTAACAAAAAGGAGGAGAAGAAATATGTCATATTTTTTTAAGTTTTTCCTAAGGGGGAGAATAACATTTTTAAAGCTATGCAACTATTTAGGGGGGAGTTTTTAAAAGTTTTTCAAAGTTTTCAAACTTAAAATTTATGTTGGTTTTGTTATATCAAAAAGGGGAGATTGTAAAACTAATATTGATTTTGATATAACAATTATGTTAAAGAACTTATTTTGTAATAAATTTTTAAGTTACTAAGTCAAAATTAAGGTTTCAAATCAAACCAAGAACTTTGAAATAATTTTTCTAAGTGCTTTTGTACGAGCGTATCGATACCACTAGAACAGGTATCAATACCGCCCTTTGTTTTTGAAAGCTTGTTCTTGAGACTAAGAACAAGTATCGATACACGTTTCGATGCCGGAACCTCACTGCCAACAAATGTTACGAACCTAGTATCGAACCATGCCTTGAGTTTTTAATTAATTTAAAAATATTTAAAATTAAGGCTTACTGTTTCGATACCTATATCGATACCCCCAAAATCCCCAACGGTTCTTTTAAACATTAAATGAGTTGACCGTTGGTGGCAGTTAAAGCTTTAAATGGTGGTTACTCCGTTTCGATACCCGTATCGATACCAAACTTCACAGTTTACTTCAGGTATCGATACCCATTTTGATACGCCCTTTAATGAATGCACAACGTCTCTTTTTATTTGTGGTATGTTTCGAAACAAGTAACCCATGTTTCGATACCAGTTCTATAAGAGTGCATTTATGATGGAAAGAGAAGGCTCCAACGTCTATATTTACATCTCCAACAACCCCAACGGTTAAAAACCAATGAGAAGGTATAAATTGAAGTATTTTGAGCAACATTAACAACTATTTGAACCTCAAGCAACATCTAAGCACACAAATCCAATTCCAAAGTTCTCTATTGTATATCTTGACTCCCAACTCTTGTATTTCATTTTAATCCTTTGTAACTGAGTTTGGGAAGAGTATACTTGTAATTGGGGCATATATTTCTTGTGAGAGAATTCTTTTAGCCCATTCTTATATCTTGTAATCCTTTGTGAGGATCAAGTCAATTTTGGGTAGAAAATTGGCTTGTTTGTAAAGGTTATCCCTTGAACCTAGAAAAAAGTTGAATTCATTTATTGAATTGGTTTCAAAGTCCTTAGTGGGAGCTAAGGCAGTGAATGTAGAGCTTGTTCCGAAGCTTGAACCACTATAATTCGTGTGTCTCAAATTTTTATCATTTTACCGAAAAATCTTCCATCAATTTTTAAATAGCCAATTCACCCGCTCTTGGCCAATTTCATTGATTGATCAACTCAACAACTTGGACCAATGTAAAAAATTATCAAATTCGATAAGATAATAATATAATATTTTTTAGAGATCCCCTTTATAAATATAAAGGTCCCATCAAAATTATAAATTAATAATTCATAAATATTACAATTACTACTTAACTTGCTAAAATATGAATCTATTGTAATGTTTTTTTTTTTAAAAAAATTAAATCTAATTTCATTTCATCTATAACTTTTCTAATTACACCCACAAGTTCCGGTGTTGATGTCTCCAACTGCAATAAAAAATTGTGAAGAGTTGTTGCCGCATTCAATGCTTCCTTTCGTGTGATTAGTTCAAGTGGTGTTGAATCATCTTCAACTTCATCATTAGTAGAACTTTCATCAATATTAGTTACAATTTCCTCTAAATTTTGAACTTGTAAGCATTCATTATTTTCATCTGGATAATCCAACAAGTTATTGACGTTCATTTTATTGCGATAACCAATATCGTTGATCATATCCTCAAGTTTATGTAAGCCTTCTTCAAAAGTTGTCTTATTTAATTTATCGATATATTAATATTTCTCTAAATTATTAAAATTTTATGATCCAAAAAATAATAATTTATAGATGTTTTATTGTATTATATTCATTTAAAATTACTTTATTATACTAATATTTTAAATGACCATATTTATGTACCAGAAAAAAAGGCATAGAGGGTATAAAGCTTAAAAAACCAATAAACAAATAAGGTAAAGAAACCCCCCGAGATCCAGCGAACGAAGCTACGAACCCGAAAACCTGAAACAAGGAACAAAAAAGGGAAATTTTACTACCTTCGTCGTTCTTAAACTTCCAAACCCTAGAAAACTACCAACTTTCTTCTTTTGCATGATTTAGAACTCTCTAGAACCTTCTCTGAGCTTCCAATTCTACCCTCTTCAATCCCTTCCCAATTCCCCTCCTCTCCAACCTTTTCTCTCGCTCATCATTTCATTGGTCAGTTTCTCCTCTTTCCCCCTTTTTCTTGTTTTAAATTTCGCGCGGTTTTGATGTTTATTGGAATTTGACTAATATTTTTGTAAAATTTTACTGGTAGAGAAGCGTGAGTGAGTTGAATAGAAGATAATAAAAAAAAAAAACTTCTTGATTTTTCGAGCTATGCTTCGTCGTGATCTGAAAGGGTACGACGGCTAACCTGCGAGTTCAAGTTTGAGGTATCACTGATTACTGTTGTTTTATTTTTAACGATTCTTGTTGAAAATTTGTAATGATGAATTTTGTTAAGGATTTCGTAATTCGTAATTCTTTGAGAGAATAATGTTTCGGAACTCGTAAGTTGTTCTTCATGTCTTTTTTTTTCTCGGAGATTATTATATAAATACGAAGATTCCGAGAGGGGGAAAAGGTGGAAATGAGAAATTGAGAAGAATTTAAGTTTTTAATTTTGGTGTCTGTTATGTGTAGAATATTAGCTGGTTATGTGGGAAATGAAGAAATATTAGGTATGTTTTTCTTAGTGGTCAAAGCGGGTTTAGTACCAAAGTTAGAAGACTATACTAGAAGTCTAGAACCACTTGGAGTTAGAGTCTCATGTATGAGGCTAATTTAAATTTCTCAGTGCACTGAAACTGCTATTGCTCTAAAACTTGTTGAACTTATGACCATTAACTAGGAATTTATAATCTATTTTGAAAGTCACATATGCTATTATTTGTATTGCGGTAGCAATTAATACTAAGGTATGGTCAAAAGTTTTATGGGGGAATGTAGTTTTTAAGTCAGTGGATCAATGTCCTACTGAGTCCATAGGTTTGAGGCTATTGGTGCTTTGATATGTTGAATGCGAATATTAATCCTGGCTTTTCCTCCATTTTTTTTTATCTGAAAACAAACCAAAAAGTGCTGGTTTCTATATAGCTATGATAATTCTCGCGATGAAGGTGACAGCCGCGGCGGTAATTTAATTACCAAGTTGGTTTTTCTCAGTTTTACTTCGCATATCTTTTGCCCATATGTGCATATGATTGCTGGAATATAAAAATTTGTAAGAAAGATGAAGGCAAAGAAATTAATTGTTACATTGGAGAACTATATTTGGTGTAAAAGTTAGCTTTGGAACTTAAAAGTTGTAAGATGCTAGTTTTACAAGTGTGCAACCGAAGGGGAACACAGTGTATAAAAGATGTACATACCATATGTATGCATGGATTTTTAATTTTAATATATTAGAGCCTTTCTACACTATATGGAAAGCTGCCTGTGAATCTTTACTTTTATAGATGTTTTGAGTCAATATTGATGGATGTTTTCCCTGACTTTTAACTAAAAAATTGCAGTTTATGATGGTACGAATTTCATGAATCATAAACACATGGATCCTGAAGGCAAGAAATATGGAGGAGGTACTATTGTTTTGAATGCGGGTTTTTTTATTGCACTTTCTTTGTTTTCATTGCGTTTATTTTCAGATTTGTTCAGTCCATTTGAAGTTTTAGATTAAAATTTTCAGTGTCAACTGTAATTTCATGTATGGTTATTTGGTATTTATTATTATATTTCCTTTTCAACTGACAAGAAACTGTTTATATAAATAAATATAGGACCAAGGGAACTTAGCGGTGCTGTTGATCTTATAAGTCAGTATAAATTATTGCCTCATCACAATTTCTTCTGCAAGAGACCTCTTCCTGTATCAATCTCAGATACACATTATCTTCATAATGTGGTGGGAGATACGGAAATTAGAAAAGGAGAAGGGATGCAGCTGGACCAGCTTATTCAGAATACATCTCATAACAGAGACACTAATGCCCGTATACGGCCTTTTGACCTTGATATGCTTAAGGAGGCTTTCCAGCTGAGTGAAACTACTCCTATCGAATTGCCGGTGGTAAGATATTTACTGCTTTCAGACTGCCTTTATTTAAGTTAAGCTAAATGATGGTCCTAGATATTGTGCTAATTCACTATATTGGTAAAACTTCAATAGTTATCTGGTGTTTGTTTTTTCATTGACATTTTTTCTTTCAATATTCACAGTTGGAGTTACTAACCTTTTTGTTTATTTCATAGAGTGAAAAGGGGATTCCTACTATTGCTGGGAAATCAAAGAGTGAAACTAAAGATAAAGACAAAGATAAAGAGAGGAAGCATAAAAAGCACAAGGACCGAGATAAGGAGAAGGATAAAGAGCGTAAGAAGCACAAGCACCGTCATAAAGATAAAGATCGAAGTAAAGATAAAGACAAGGAAAAAAAGAAGGATAAAAGTGGACATCATGATTCTGGTGCTGATCACTCAAAAAAGCACCATGAAAAGGTTTGATGTTTGTTACCTCTTGCAACTAGTGCTTGATTACTTGTTTTCTCCCCTTACGATAGAGTAAAAATTGTTTGTCAAGAAGTCTGGCCAGCAGACTATGATGTTGTGCCCAAGTACATAAAAATCAGTTCGCTAATTTATCCATTCTTTATTCAAGAGTAACATTGCTTTCAAGGCATGCATGAGATTTATGTTTTTTATCAGTAAAAATAAGTTCTGCTGATACCAGGAATAAACTACTGTGGTCTGTGCCTTTGTTTACTTTGTCTTCTGAAAGTTTATCAGAAACTTTATTTTAAAATTAAATTTTAAATGGAACTCCATGTAAAGCTTTTTGTAATTCATATATTTTTAGAAAAGGAAGCACGATGGAGATGAAGATCTTAATGATGTTCACAGACACAAAAAAAGTAAGGTAATGTACATCATTCTGGATTTTACTCTCTTTTGTTGCTTTATGTGGATTATCTTTTATATTTGTGATACGTGTAAACTCTTCATTTCTTCCCTAAATAGTGCCCATATACCTTTCTTTTTCTAACTACCATCTCATTGTGCTAAATGCTAATCAAAGTACATAATAATTTGTTGCAGCATAAAAGCTCAAAAATAGATGAAGTTGGTGTAATTAAAGTAGCAGGCTGAAGGGGTGGCTCTATAGTTCATTTGTTGTCTCAGATGGTTGTTAGAGTGTGGGAGGGTTTTCTTAATGTCTCTACTTGGCTTGAGGTGAATGCCGTTTCATGCTGTTTTATTTGTTCCTTATTTTAATTTCTTGTTATTCAAAGTAATATCCACTTATAATCAATTATCAAAATTTAAAAGGTCACTGAAATTTATATATGAATGTACCCCAGATCTAGAATAATTCTCTTCCCCTCTCTATAACATTATGTGCTTCATTCTTCTCCTTTCAACTCAGGCAACCAATGTACAATGGAGAACTAGTTGTGAACACTGAGTTTTCCCTTGTATAAATGGCGTATTAGAGCAGGGCTATTTTCTACAGAGCTTCTTACTGTAGTTTTTTAAATTGTCTAAAAATAGAACATGCAGGGTAATTTTATACATGTAGCCAAGCAACTGGCTTGATAAGATTTTGTTCTCAACTTCTTGCCAGTAAAATAAGGCAAGGCTGGTGATTTAGCGGATCTGCTAAATTACTGTTTGCCGGATGTTGCCAGGCAAATGCCGTGGCTGAAAAGGTTGTGAAATGGCATTCATTTGACTTCTGCGGAGAATATTTTAGTTAATTAGTTACACATTTTTAAGTATTTACAATGCTAGTTTTTCGGACCAAGATTCCAATGAGAAAGGCGGTGCAGTTATTTATTCTTTCTCTTGAATCGATATATAAACATTGCTTATTCTCTTGGTAAGATTGAATTCTATCCCGTGGGAGTCCCACGGTTTGACATTGTGTGACCTGTGACAGACTCTTACTATTATAGGGCTTGAGACTGGAGGTGGAGCAGGGGGAAGGGTGTTAAAATTGAAGTTAGATTTTAAAGGTTCTAACTAACACTGTCTCTCTGTCTAGTTTTTGTGCAGAGTAACTTGTAAACTGGGTAAGGAATGTGTAGGTGGTGAATTCTTTATCCATTGATCCATATCTAATGCAAGGTATAGGTTGCTGAACATGGTCTCTTATGTATTATCGTAAACATTGACCTGACCTACATTTGCCTGTAACATGCAAAACTTTGATTTCTTTTTTTTTTTTTTTTTGTAGCATGTTGGATGATTGTGCTGTTCATTTACTAGTAATTTTATTTAGTAAAAAGTTTTAAAACCCTAGTCCTGAAATGAAATATCAGTTTGATTTAGGGTTGGCAGCTTTTGTTTTGTGGAATGAAAATATTTTGGTGCACACTACATGTGAACTTTAGTTTACATAATTTGTTAATTTGAGGGTTTAATGTTTAGATATTAGAATTTAGGGTTATGAATTTAGAGTTTATATTTCATATAACCCTGTAAAAAAATAGGACCTTGACTTAAGCCTTTGCTCGGTAGAGAGGGAAGAAAACATAAAGGATGAGAAATTATAGGGTAGAAAAATGGTTAGATGAAAACATATATATTTTTCATTTATATTGGTGTGTTGGGTAGGAATGATTCACCTTGAAAAATCATTCAATCTTTAAATAACTATTTAATAATTATTAAATCAAAATTTAAATTGATTATTAATCTAAGTCTTAACTGAGACTAATACATCATCCTAAAACCTAACTTCTAAACCCCAAATCTTAATTATACTCCTTAAACCTAATCCTTAAATTATAAATCTTAAATAAGATCTTTAATCTCTAAAACTTGAGTACTCATAGAAATAAAAAGGCTTAACTCAATAATAAGGGCCTAAAGTATACACTTTTTCTAAAATAGGTGCCTAATGTTTCTTTTGGCTGAAATAAGTGCTTAAATTATATATTTTTTCTGAGATAAGTGCCTAATGTATTTTTTTGGCTGAAATAGGTGTCTAAAGTTTTATTCCCTTAATATTTTAAGGTAACACTATTAAAAGAAAATTGTTTAATTTATAAATAAGTACCTAAACTATATATACATTTTAAAATAGGTTCCTAATGTAATTTTTATTGAAATAAATGCTTAATTTTTTTCTTATAAGTAATTTATATTTCTTATAAGATGTAAAATTATTTATATATCATCGTTTTAATCTATTAAATTATTTATTATAATTGATTAATAATTTATTTAAATTTGATTAGTAGCTGAAATTATGAGGAAAAATATTTTTTAACAACACTAAAATAAAAAATAATTAAAATTTATATAATTTTATATTAATATTTTTAATTCTTTTTCGATACAATTATAAATGTAATAGGAATATAAGAATTTTTGTATATATTCCCCATGTGAACCGGCGGCATGTCCTTGCAAGTGAATCGATTTGTCCCATTGATGATTGTTGTGGAAAATATAAAAAATATTAATATAAAATTATATAAATTTTAATTATTTTTTATTTTAGTGTTGTTAAAAAATAATTTTTTCTCATAATTTAAAAGGTTAAATGATTAATTTAAGATATAACTAATTTTATATCTTATAAGAAATATAAATTACTTATAAGAAAAAATTAGGTATTTATTTTAATAAAAATTACATTAGGCATCTATTTTTTTAAAAATATATAGTTTAGGTACTTATTTATAAATTAAACAATTTTTTTTAAAACTGTTACCTTAAAACACTAAGGGAATAAAACTTTAGGTACTTATTTCAGCAAAAAAATACATTAGGCACCTATCTCAGAAAAAATATATAGTTTAGGCATTTATTTCAGCCAAAAAAAATATTAAACACCTATTTCAGAAAAGATGTATACTTTGAGCACCTATTATTGAGTTAAGCCAAATAAAAATAAAACGTACAATATTTCCCTAAATTTAATGGGCTGAAAAATTGTAGTAATTTTACGTTTTCTTTACCGGGTTAAATGTTATTGGTCCACGCCCATCTCGCTCCATATATTTGGACAAGATATACATTAGTCCTGGGTGCCAGATCCTAGACCCGAACATGTTTCGGATCTTTGTCTGAGACTGAGTCAACTCGAATGTTGGCTCAACTGTAAGAGCAGCAACCCTAAGGACTCACTACCCCCCCACACTACGTAGCCATCACTTTACAACGAAGCGCAGGCTTACTTTACATATTATTTTTTTCTAAAAATAAAATTAATATACAATAAATTTGTTTTATAATATAAAAATGAAAAATTTTACGATATACGTCGAATATTATTAAATTAATTAATAAAAATAAAAAATTTAAGGACTTAAAATATAATTAATAAAAGAGTGATAGACTCAACATATATTAATAATTATGTATTGGGTCCTTAAGATTTTTAATCTTTATTAATTAATTTAATAATATTTAATGGTGTTCAATAATATTAGTGGTGTACAACAGTGTTCGATGTCTGTTGACTTATTCTATAAAAATATATTATAATTATCAGCTTTAAATGTTTCCGACCAAATTTTGATCATTTAGAAACCTTTCTTTTTATTTGTGCTACATTTTTAAGCAGGCAAAATTAAGGGTGTGTATTTTGGATTATTCTATCCGATCTAAAATTTTGGATATTGAAAAATTTTGGATCGATAATTTAGCGATTTGTATTCGATTTGAAAAAAATAGATATTCAATTTTTTGAATATCCAAAATTTTGGATTGGATTTTCGAATATCCGAATTTATTACTTAATTCAAGTGTTTTTTTTTAATTTGACGGTCTTATTCATGAAAAATTTAGTTTTTGAATATAACAATAAACAAATTATCGAATATAACAATATTTTTATCCATGAAAATTTTAAATTTTTATATATAACAAGTAAAAATATTGAATATAAGAAAATTTATACCTAACAAAATTTTAATTTTCGGATATCAGATAATCGAATATCTGATCCGAAAGTAAAACCACTATCCGTATCCGATCTAAATTATCTAAAAAAATAAAAAAAATCGGGATATCCAAAATTTTGGATCAAATCAACGGATCAAATTTTCTTGGCACACTGTAGCCAAAACCAATATTATTGACCACTTTTAAATAGGTAAATGGTTAAAATTTATTTGATAAATCTGATTTATTATTTTATTTATAATTTGTTTAATAATATTATTTTATTTTAGTATAATTTTTAATTAATTAATTTATTTTTTTAAATTTCATTACGATTAATTGGGATTTATACATCTATTTTTGATCGTTAAATCTTTTAACAAAGATTTTCTACGTATACAACACTTTTAAATTCGAGATTTCTTAAACAAAATCAAATTACTCACCAACTAAATCAGCCCATATTAATATAATTATTCACTCAATTATATAAAAAAATCACCTTAAAAAATAATATAAAATAACATTATATAAATTATAAATAATATAATAAATGAGATTTATTTAATAATTCCTGAGCAGACCGTTAATTGATTTATTAAAAATAATTTGGTCAAATTAGGTTCTAATTATTTTTTTAATATTATAACTATATTTATTTAATCTTATCCAAATTCAGTTAAAATTATCTAATCTTATGTTATACAGGTGAAACATCAAAATAATCAATTAAAATAAATGTAATAAAATAATAATATAAAAATAGCTTTTAGCTTTCATTTCTCCTCTCTCTCTCTCTCTCTCTCTTGATTAAAGAGAAGCAGCAGCCACAAGTATCCACTCTCCCAAACACCAAACCCTCTTTGAAAAAAAGGAGTGATTAATTCGAATCTTCATCGAATTAGGTCACTTTGGTACACCCTTTCTGTTGGAATCAATCAGGTAATTCTCTTGCTCCATCGATATTCATTCATTTTCATGTCGTTTTCACTAATCTCTCCGGATCTGCAATTTTGTGTTGCTTAATCACTGAAAATAGATTAAATCTCTCCATTTTTGCACGAATTTGTTCAATTTTTTAAGTATCGGGAACTACGTTTTGAAACACAAGATTTCGTGTACTACCTCGCGTTTTCTGTGAAAATTTCAGAGTTCTGATGGTGTTCTGTATCTTTAGGGTTGGTGAGTGTTTGTTTAGCGTCTACGATCTTTGCGTTGTTGTCGTCTTTCTGTGATTTTGAGGTTTGTAAAGCACTGATGAGAACAACTACTTCATTACTGTTTTTGTCTTTAATTGCCGAGTTCTTTTTAGGCTTTCTAGGGTTAAGGTGGAGCTCTCATTTTATTTTATTTTATTTTATTTTTATTGTCTTGATCACTTATTTATAGCAGTTGAGAGATAAAGGAATGTTCACTTTGATCTTAACGATGTTGAAGTTTTGAGTGCTTACTGTTTTAGTTAAATTTGGAAGTATGTTAATCTGTTCATTAGTATTAATTGGAAATAAGCTTGTTCTAAGTGGTCCTTACTATTAGGACACTTTAGAATTGGGAAATAGAGAAAAGTTGGAAACACTTTAATTTGCTGAAACTCATTATCTTCGAAAGGGAGCTTAGATCATTGCCATTTGTTTATGGAAGGTATTTATTACCGTGATAGGTTTACTTGAACTCTTTTGAAGTAACATTTATTGTTTGGGGATGAAATTTGTTCCGATTAAAGGTAAAGTTGATGATGTTGAAAGTAGTAATGATCCAAAGTAAATTATGGTTTATTTGGTTATTAACTCATTATCTTCCATGATGTTTAGTTCTCACGTTTTCTGTTCATTTCTCCCCTTTGTTGCAAAGAGATTAATTACAGAAGGATTTTGTACTCTAGAAGTAGAAAATTTGTTTGGTTTTACATTCTTTCTCTACTTCTGCAGTAGGGGGATCTGATCCCAGCTGATGCTTTTCTCTTACAGGTTTATGCCATGGAAGATAAACAGTCAGTTGCAACACTCATAGACTCAACAACTTCTAAGATACAGCAGCTTCAGAAAGCATTTGCTGAACTTGAAAGTCATCGTGCTGTGACACTTAATCTGAAATGGAAAGAACTAGAGGAACATTTCCATGGGCTTGAGAAGTCCTTGAAGAGACGCTTCCATGAGTTGGAAGACCAAGAAAAGGAGTTTGAGACAAAAACAAGGAAATCTCGAGAAATATTGAAGAAGCGTGAAGCTGCTGTTGTAGAAAAAGAACATGCTTCACTGGTGAGGCTACAAGAAAAGAGAGATGCTGCTGTTTTTGCCATTACTAATGTTCTAGAAAAGCATAGGAAAGTATCTCCTGAGGATCCTGCTGATGTCAGCTGTGATGGAGACAGCGGTGAACTGTCAGTTGAGGAGAAACCACCTGATTCTGTAGCTTCCGAAAGTAATTCGGAGGACATAAAATGTTCTGAGAATGGGAATTCTGAGGTGAAATCTTATCCCCAGTTGGTAAAACTTTGTGAAGAGATGGACTCTGAAGGACTGCACAAGTTTATATCAGATAATCGTAAGAACCTTGCTGCCCTAAAGGAGGAAATTCCTTGGGCATTAAAGGCTGCGTCAAGCCCAGCTCTTTTGGTCCTGGAATCTTTGAAAGGATTTTACCTTATAGAAGCACCAAATGTGGACAGAAAGAAAGATTCAAATCTACTGGGTCTTAGGCGAACCAGTATCATGTTGATGGAATGTCTTAGCTTTTTGCTAAGTAATATGGATATGGTTTCTGTTTCTGCTTTAATCTCTGAAGATATTAAGGAGCAAGCAAAGTTAATTGCTGAGGAATGGAAACCAAAGTTGGATGCTCTTGACCTGGATGCTAGTAATGGCAATTCATTGGAAGCTCATGCTTTCTTGCAACTTCTTGCCACTTTTGGTATTGCTTCTGACTTTAATGAGGAAGAACACTTAAGGCTGATACCAATGGTCTCTCGTCGTCGTCAAACAGCTGATCTCTGCCGTTCCCTTGGTTTGTCTGAAAAAATGTCAGGTTTGTGTAGTATAAACTTACCTAGTATCATTTACAAGTCATTTGCATAGAATACTTGTTTGTTTGAAGAAACTTAAAAGTGATTCTGAAAAATGAGCTTGAATATTTCTCTATTTAACATGGGTTTACATTCTTATTCATCCATGACGTTTCTTTTCTTTCATTTTAGTAAAACTGATTTGACTAATTTCAAGTAGTCTTTCAAATTTATTAAAAGGAGAAACCATGTCAGGTCAGACCTCTATTCCCCATAACTTAGGTGTCTTAAAGCAATTGGAACCAGCAAAACTAATATTTGCTTTTAAACTGATGGGCATCTCCTTGAATTTCCTAAATGTTTTTTTCGTCAAGTTCCTAAATGCTCTTAAGTTTTGATATTTTTGAAACAATATCATCGTTAAAATGCTATTTGGAGTTAAGTGGACCATCCTCCATTTTGGACGAGCGTTGAGCGTCATTTTTAGATGTGTCCAGTTTGTTTAGGATGAAGACAAGTGTTAAACTATACTGTTCTCCCCTGAATAGTACCAAAGTCTTAGAGAACTGTGAATTACTCATGTGGAGTAATGTTGTAGAAAATCAATCATTTCTTTTCTTTATACTGCTTCTTGTTAATTTGTAATTTCCTTTTATTTATATTTCAGGTATAATTGAAGTTCTGGTGAATAGTGGAAGACAGATTGATGCAGTTAACCTGGCTTTTGCATTTGATCTTACAACACTGTTCTCACCTGTACCTTTACTGAAGGCCTACTTGAAGGAAGCAAAAAAGGCTTCTTCTCCTGTTAAGCCTGGAAATGCCTCTCTCGCAGCTCAGGTGTGTTCTTTACTGCTCTACTTCAAGGTGTTTGGTTTGCCTAATATTTGCCGAATATGTTTTGGTTGAGGAACAGACCCTTATTTTTGATTTTGTCCTCAAGGCCTTGTCTGAAGCACAGATTGTACCAGCTTTCTGTCCTGTCAGCCGATCTGTCGTACTTGGATCTTGTTTGATCTTTTAGGATTATCTGGCTAGTTAGTTCTTTCTTGCAATACCTTTCATAAATCTGACACCATATTGTAGTTAAATCTGAGGGCAATTTTGTTCTTGCCGTTTGAATGCAGAATATTTTGCTAAAACCATACTGTTTTTTTGGGCTGAAGTACTTTTTTCTGTATTTTCAGACTGAGTTTAGCGAGCAAGAGTTGGCAGCTCTGAAGGCTGTGATCAAGTGCATTGAGGAGCATAATCTCGAGGAGCAATACCCTGTTGATCCACTTCAGAAGAGGGTTCTCCAATTGGAGAAAGCTAAAGCAGAGAAGAAGGGGGCTACTGAAGCTGCGAAGCCTCAACCAAAGAGACCTCGTGGCAACAATGCAGGATCTGGTCCACGAGTCACTAACGTGGCTGTTGACAAACAATTCTATTCTAGGGTCACTGATAGGTACCCGCAGATTGTGTACGACAGACCCTATGTTTACCCTGGACCTGCTGACAACCACGGCCCTGCTCTTCTCAGTTCTGCCACTTACAACTTCTCTCCCAGTCATGGTAACTACTTCGGCTACCCGTATCAGGTTCCCTATCTTAACTAATCTTCCTAAAAATGGCAATAGGTGACTGTGATTCTCTCACTTAAGATTCTCTCACTTAACTATTAGCCTTAACCTTCCTCGTTGCAGTGTATGAATATGGATTTAGTTTCTAAAAAAAACAGCAAAAAAAGAAAAAAAATGCCTTGTTAATTTTAATCTGGTGTACAAGAAGATATTTTAATCCTCTAATATATGCACTCTGTTTTTGTATGTATGCCTCTTGTTTCGTTCATTTATACTGTGTTTCTACTTCCGAATCGAGTTGTCGATTCAACCCACTCGAGGCTGTTTTTGGAAACATTGTACGGTGGCTTCGAATCAAAGTACCCAGCGGCGTTACCGGATTATAGTTGCCTGCTATTGGAAGATTAGGAACATGAACTTGAGAGGATCAACAATCTCAGTTCCATGGTTGGCATGGTCAGCCCCACTGTCCCAGCTAGTTCCATCTAACAACAAATAAAATTATGGTTTCCTTGGTTAAGACACAATTATTTACTTCATTTTTGGAGTTTTACACATTTTATTTAATTTTTTGGGGACAAATGTAACTCTATAAATCCTATAATTAACACCAAGCATGAGACTCTGTTGAATTGAAGAATTAGTGTGACAATTAAGGAATTACTTGTACTTGAAAAAGTTAAAGCTAAATCTATTGCTTTTTATAATTTAAAATTCATTATACTTGAAAAAGTTGAAACTAAATTTGTTTAAATTTATCACTAATTATTATGAACTTTACATAAATATCCGATGGTAAATAAAATTGGGTGAGAATACAAGAGTCAAGAATAGCTAAGATTAGCCTATATATTTTTTTAATAGTTTAAAGGTTATTACAAGATAATGTAATGTTGATTGAAAGAAAAGGGAATTTCAGAATAGAGGATTTAGGTTTCAGAAGAGAAATTTTTCATTCGATTCAAAAAACATGCATTGTAACAGTTAGTACAATTCTTTTAACCAATTCTGTCCGATTGTCCCTAATTACAGCTGGCATAACTAACAATTGGATAACTAAGGGAAAATAATAATTATTGGGCCACTGGCCACAACTCATTGTTCTTCCTCAGCCGACCCATTTTGACTTGGAGTCTTCTTCAGCTCCTGAAACGACTTCGTTTAGCAATCCAGGAAACGTCACCGTTTTGATCTTTGCATTCGCCTCACGTGCATCAACTCCAGTTGTACTCCCTTTCCTCATATTCTCCCCTTCCTTTGACTCAGTCAAAATCCCCAATTTCACTACTCTCGCTTCAATTAAACCTAATTTCTTCAAATCTCCATCTAGGGCCATAAAATCTCCCCCTTCTGCAGCAGATCCTTGTCCCCAAGGATCGAAGTCTAGAAACTGAACCTTCAGCACACTGTAGTCCTCCAAGTGGCGTTCTCGACTCCCAAATTAGTCCACTGAATGAGCAACTGAGTGACCGCCCGATTGCCTCGTTTCACCATTCTCTTGTCTAGGGCTGCGGCAGGGTAAACCTTGACTTGCCCTTCTTCAGTGGTCTCAGGTGGATCCACAGAGGTAACTATTTTCTTCCCAATTTTTTTCTTAAGCAAACTCACGTGAAACACTGGATGTAGTTTAGAATGCGAAGGCAGGGCTAACTCATAGGCAACTAACCTTATTTTCTTTAATACCTTGTAAGGCCCGTAAAATTTGGCAACAAGCTTAAGATTCTTCCTCAGAGCAAGCGAGGTTTGCCTATACGGTTGTAATTTCAGGTATACTTCATCACCCACCTCAAATTTTCTTTTCGATCTTTTTTTGTTTGCGTAGTATTTCATTCTGTGTTGTGCCTTGCTCAACTGTTCTTGCAATAGCTTGTTCATTTGCTCTCTATTTGTCTTCTCTGTCTGCACACTGTCTACTGGAGTATCCTTATTCCAAGACAGAATTGGGGGTTTGTACCCATACAATGCCTCGAAGGGGGTCATTCCTAGAGCAGTATGGTGAGTGGTATTGTACCACCACTCTGCTTGGGGTAGGAATTTAGCCCAAGTAGAAGGCTTCATGAAGCACATCCCCCTGAGATACTGTTCCAAACACTGGTTCAGTCTCTCGGATTGACCATCCGTCTCGGGGTGGTAAGCTGTGCTGAAATAAGTAGTGGTCCCTGCGTTTTTCATTAACTCCTTCCAGAATAGGCTAGTAAATACCTTGTCTCGATCAGAGATAGCTATCATAGGGGGTCCATGTAGCTTGTAGACCTGGTCCAAGTAAGCTCTGGCCACTTCTAAAGTAGTGAATGGGTGGGTGAGGCTTATAAAATGCCCGTATTTGGTATACTTGTCAATCACCACCAATACACAATTGCTCTTCATTGAAGTGGGAAGTCCTTCAATGAAGTCCATTGTCACCACTTCCCAAGCTTCTTTTGGAATTGGAATTGGTTGTAGTAATCCAGGCTTGGCTGTATGTTCAGCTTTTGTCCTCTGACACACTTCACACTGTTGAATGTGCTCAGCCACCATTCCCTTCATCCCAGGCCAATAAAAATGTGCCTTGAGTTTCTGGTATGTTGCTTGTATACCAGAGTGACCTCCTTGAGGGGTGTCATGTAGTTCTCCTAGAACCTGTTGCCTCAGGTTTCCAGCTTCCCCCAAATAAACCTTCTGGTTGTACCTCAATACCCCTTTAGTCAGGGTCCAACCTGGCTTGGCCTCTTTGTCAACTGTAAGTATAGTAATGACTTCTTGAGCTAACTCATCACCTTGATAACTTTGTTCAACCTCTTGCATCCATTTAGGAATAATTGAAGTAACGGTTAGTGCCCATAATTCTGCCTCATCTTCCTTCTGCCTAGAAAGGGCATCAACAACCACATTAGTCCTCCCTTTTCTGTACTGAATAGTGTAATCCAACCCAAGAAGCTTAGTTAGTCCCCTCTTTTGGATAGTGGTAGTAAGTTTTTGCTCCAAGAGGTGTTTAAGGGACTCATGATCTGTTTTGATCACAAATGAGTTTCCTTCCAAGTAGTGCCTCCACTTATTCACAGCTAACAAAATGGCCAAGTACTCCTTCTCGTAAATGAATGAATCCAGTTCCTTAGAATTTAGAGCTTTGCTTAGGTAGGCTATAGGTCTCCCCTCTTGGGACAACACTGCTCCCACTCCTTTAGAGCTAGCATCAGTTTCTAGATAGAATTTCTTGTTGAAATCTGGAAGGGCCAGAACAGGGGCCTTACACATAGCCTCTTTCAATTGTTCCCAAGCCTTTTTTGACTCTTCTGTCCAGACAAACCCTTCTTTTTTTAACATGTTTGTCAAGGGCCTACTGATGGTTCCATAGTCTTTTATGAATTTCCTATAGTACCCGGTCAGGCCTAGAAATCCCCTCAAAGACTTGAGGGTCTTGGGTAGGGGCCAATTCCTCATAGCTTCCACCTTCTTAGGATCAGTAGCAACTCCCTGGGCTGATATGATATGCCCCAAATACTCCACATGCCTCTGTCTAAAAAAATATTTTGTTCTTTTGGCAAAGAGTTGGTTCTTCCTCAACACTTCCATCACCCTTCTCAACTGCTCCCCATGTTTCTCCAAACTTGCACTGTAGACCAGGATGTCATAAAAAAAACACAAACTTTCTCAAATACTTCTCAAATAAATCATTCATAAGAGCTTGAAAAGTTGCAGGGGCATTAGTCAATCCAAAGGGCATGACCTTGAATTCATAATACCCTTGGTGTGTTCTAAAAGCTGTCTTATGAGTGTCTTCTGGTTTGACCCGAATCTGCCAGTACCCCGACCTTAAATCGATTTTAGAAAAATATTCAGCTCCCTTCAGTTCTCCAAGAGATCCTCCACCACAGGAATAGAAAACTTATTTTTTTCAGTGACTGAGTTGAGTTGTCTGTAATCCACACAGAACCTCCAACTCCCATCTTTCTTTCTTACCATTAAGCAAGGAGCAGCGAAGGGACTTTTGCTGGTTTGGATTACTGAATTAGCCAACATGTCTGTAACTTGCTTCTCAATTTCTGTCTTTTGATGATAGGGATATCTATAGGGTCTTAGATTAATAGGGTTGGTCCCTGGTTTCAATACAATGGCATGATCATGATTCCTCATAGATGGTAACCCTCTAGGTTCTTCAAATACCTTTGTATATTCTTCCAGAATAGGACACAAGGATTCTGGAACCGTGGTGCCTTCTTCCTCCAGTGTCAAAAGGTATATCTCCCCAAAACACTCAGGGTCTTTCTCCATCATTCTTTTGATTTTTCTTCCAGAAACTACTTTGACCCCATCTTCCCTTTTTCCTCCTTGTAGTGTAATAACTTCTTCTTCTTTCTTGAATTGTAATGTCATTTCCTTGAAATCCATAAGAACAGGGCTGTACTTGTTCATCCAATCCACCCCTAAAACCATGTCACTTCCTCCAAAATTCAAGACTCTGAAGTTGTGCTCAAACTCATGTCCTTGCATTTTCCACTTAAGTTGGTTGCTCTTGGCAGTGCTGTAGAGCTTCTCCCCATTAGCCACAGTAATAGCCAGAGGTTGAGTGCTCACCAACTCCACTCTTTCTCTTGCCCATGCAGCAGTGATAAAACTGTGGGTGCTCCCACTGTCTATCAGTATGCTGAGTTTCTTCCCCTTTATCAATTCGGGTATCCTGAGAGTGTTAAATCCCACATTGCCAGTCAAGGCATTCATGGAGATCTCTAACTCCTCCTTCTCCTTGTTCTTCTCTCCCTCTAATTCTTTTTCTTCCAATTGTTTTTCAATTTCTTCTTCTTCCTCTCCTTCTTCCATTAAATGAAGCTGTCTATTCTTACATTGGTGTCCTGGACTGTATTTCTCACCACATTTAAAATAGAGATTGTTAGCTCTCCTGTATTCTAGCAATGATGGTTTACTGTGTTGTGGATTACCCCCTGTTTTGATTGTATTTTGTGCTTTGAAACTGCTCTATTGTGCAGAAACATAAGGTCCTCTATTCATATGTCTGTGTTTCTTGTTGTCAATCTCTTGGGACAATTCTAGTAATTTGGCCTTCCTGAATGCCTCTGATAAATCTTTAAGAGGATGCACTTTGATCTTGTGTCTGAGTTCTTCCTTAAGCCCACTAATGAAGCTGGATACAAAATAATCTTCCCCCAATGAAGAGTTCATCTGCAGCATATATGGTTTAAGCTCTTCAAATTTATCCTGATAATCCTCAACTGATGTCTTCTGAGTTAACTTATTAAACTCTCCTATCACATCTCCAAAGTCCTTATCTCCAAACCTGTGGCACAAATCAGCCACAAACTCATGCCAAGCAATCCGGTGTTTTTGCATTATATACCCATCAAACCACACTTCAGCTCTTCCACTCAAATGCATGGTTGCAATTTCCAGTCTTTGATCAGTAGGAACATTGAAAATGGAGAAATATTTTTCACAATTTTCTAACCCACCCCCTGGGGTTGTCTTCTTCGAACATATTCAGTTCAATCTTAGGTTTTAGATTCAGGGAAGCCCAGAAATTTTCTTGATTCCCCCTTTCTCCTCTAGGTATTTCCTGTGACATCACCCTCTCTCCCTTAGAGGTTTTCTGTAACAAGGAAGTGTCTCCCTTCTCAGACCACTGTCCTCCAAGTTTAAGTTTTTCATGGTGCATCGCATGTGATTGAGGTTTTGAGGAAAGTATTCCTGGATCATCTAATTTCATCGAGTATCTTTCTTTTTCATCTAGAAAAGTAACATGAACTGGCTTTTTACCTTCACTTTTTGCTTGAGTATTCACCATAGGTGTCTTGTCCTTCTCAGGTGTCTCTGAATCAGCACTATCCAATTCTCTGGTGAGCAAGTTAATGATCTTTCTCAAATCAGCCTGGGTGTCTTCTAATTTGCCCTCAATATTGTCCATCCTGTTCTCTAGGGCTCCCTTGTCCGCCTTCAGTTCACTGAGTTGCTGTTGTAAGGCTGTAATCTCGGTGTTCTCTGTCATTTGCTGAACTTTCTTAGTCTTTCCCAGCTTGGTGGATCACTGTAAACCTGGCTCTGGCTACCAAATGTAATGTTGATTGAAAGAAAAGGGGATTTCAGAATAGAAGATTTAGGTTTCAGAAGAGAATTTTTTCATTCGATTCAAAAAACATGCATTGTAACAGCTAGTACAATTCTTTTAACCAATTCTGTCCGATTGTCCCTAATTACAGCTGGCATAACTAACAATTGGATAACTAAGGGAAAATAATAATTATTGGGCCACTGGCCACAATTCATTGTTCTTCCTCAGCCGACCCATTTTGACTTGGAGTCTTCTTCAGCTCCTGAAACGACTTCGTTTAGCAATCCAGGAAACGTCACCGTTTTGATCTTTGCATTCGCCTTACGTGCATCAACTCCAGTTGTACTCCCTTTCCTCAGATTCTCCCCTTCCTTTGACTCAGTCAAAATCCCTAATTTCACTGCTCTCGCTTCAATTAAACCTAATTTCTTCGAATCTCCATCTAGGGCCATAATAGATAATATTATTTATATATATATTTAACACCTTATAGTCATGGAAGAAAGTATAATTTAGGATTGAGGATAAAATATAAATATTTAAAAATATGAGTATAAATTTATAAATAAATCAAAAAATTTAAAAATTTTAAATAGACCGATAAAGATTAAAAAAAATCTTGGGGGTGGGGAGAGACAATCATCCCTGCTCGTATATAATTTATCATTGCTTACAGATAAAACGATTGAACCCGAATCTATTAAGATAAACATCATCTTAGGTTTAGATTGGTCTATACTTTTTAAAGTGATATTTATTTTTTCTGACATTTGACGTATGGGGACTAAATCTCAAACTTAACTAAAATAGAGGGATTGGAGGCATATTTTGACGAATAAAAACAGGGGAACATATTAAGAGTATAATAAAATCTGTTCGGGTTTCAGGCATAATCACGCCTTGAGTCAAGCACTTGAATAAGTTCAAAAAATCAAGTTTTATTCCCTGTGAAAGCAAATTTGACCCAATCAGTTTCACTGAGGAACCCTTTTCTCCTTCATTAGATTTTTGGAGGCGAGTCTTCGATGTTCTCCACAGGTAAATTCAAGTTTTGGATTCCTTTTTACCATTATCTGGTTGTAGTTTTATCTTATTTACGTTGGAATTTTCTTTGACGGTAAATGATGGATTTTTACATTTTTGTTTTGATAATAGATGGATGTTTTACATTGGGATGGAACCCTTTCTGCAAAGGATTTCAAAATTGGTGCTTTCGCATTTGCTCAGAAATGGGAAAGTCACAACTCTGGTTTTCCTCCATGGTCATGGGTTCTTTGTCCTAAACACCCTTGGCTTGCTTCACCCGAGGTTACTACTCTTCCCAGTCCACTCATTTTTAACCAATTCTTGTTGCAAAATAATTTAGTGATTTTAAAGGAATCAGCTTGTTTTATCTTTTGCAGGAGGAGGGATACTTGTCACTGGAAAATATATGCATTTCCAGGCCAAATGAGGTTCAATCTTTGAGCCATTAGTGGATCACATTAGGTTATTTCACAGAAAGGTGATTTTCCCCCATTCTTTTTCTTATTTCTGTTGGGTGCAGGAAGATATTGATCAAATCAGTCAAAGTGACATTGGGGAAGAAGAGATCAGTTGCCCAGGAAATGAAGATGTTATTGATGATGCCACATTGGTAAATATATTTTAATTTGTTTTTCCAGTTAATTTGTTTGCATGATATGTAAAATTTCATGTGTAACTTGGGATTATCTTGTTCTATAGTCTCATTTATTATTGGCTGACTTTGATTATGTTATTGTTCTTCTAGGTCCAAAGCAGTCATCTTGAATTACATTACTGTGATTTTCATGTAGTCTACAGCAGTATATTTAGGGTTCCAGTGCTATATTTCCGTGCCTACTGCAGCGGTAAGTTCACTTCACACAGTAGCTTTCTCAGGATAGCAATGATTTTGTGTCAGCTTGGAGGTAGAACGTACTCATGGTATAGTTTAGCTTGTTTATATGGCATAAATGTATGATATACCTCATATTGAAGAAACCTGAATTGAAATAAACTTATTTTCGTGCTCTTAGCCTCTTTCAAACTAAAAATTCCTGTTTATCCTTTAGATTGGTCTTTTCGTCAATTACTTCTATATCATTGCTATGCACTTGTGCATTTCATAGAGCTAGGTTCAAATAAATCAATAAAAGGACAGTTTTGTCAGTATAAGATGTTTGAACTTTTAGATTAGACAATTGAGTGTGGCTGAAAGACCAAAGAGATAATGCTCATAATCCATGGAAATATTGCTGCATGGTCTGTTAACTAATCATGAAATGGGTTGTCTGATTTGAAGGAATAAGATTGTTTGAAGTAATGTTGCTGGTGTTGCAGCCTGGAATCAATATCTTCTTGTAAAATTATAGAACCCTATCCTGAAGAATTGCAGTGGTTATGTAATGGATCTCTTTATATCTTTTAGTGTAGCTGAAACTTTACAGGTTCTAGGATTCTGATTCATAGATAATTTTATGCCTTCCAAGTTTCCAATGTTTATGTTCTGCTCCTTTTTCTATTGTCTTCACCAAAGCTGTTAGTAGCAAATAATTGATGTTTAATTTAGAGATCATGTCAGGTAGTTTGTGTAATGCTTCTGCGGTTGCTATTTTTATTTTCTACACGTTAGTGTGGTAATACGGTGGCAGACCAAGGAGACAGGTTACCATACTTGTGAAGGCGCGAGTATTGGCGTGTGTCTAGATTGAACTCCAGTTTTAAATTGTTCGATTCGTTATTCGTTTGAAGAGTAAGTGAATGATTACAGTACCATGTGCAGATGGAAGTCCTTTTCCGTTGGATGAAATAGAAAAGGAGCTTCCTGCATGCTCCGCAAATGAATTGTCGAAATCAAAATGGACATTCATAACTCAAGAGGTATGTTTTTCCCACCTTGTTTTACTATCTCTTTACCTTGACTGTTGTATTTGACCTTTTCTTAAGAAGTGTTCTAAATTCATGCCGTATTCTTCCTTGTTTTATAAACGATTTCTGTGTGTGGTTTCCAACCCTTCCAAACATGGGAGGAAAACATTTTTTGAACTTAAATTATCAATTTGATTTACAACTCAATAACCCCCTCACACCAAAGAAAAAAAATGAATATTTTCAATTAATATCAAATTTATTCTCAAATGGTTCTATCATGTTGTATGTGAACTTTTTCAATTATAGGAACATCCATACTTGAAAAGACCATGGTACAAGTTACATCCATGTGGGACTGCTGAGTGGATGAAGTTGCTTTTTCTCAGTGACACAGCTAAGCCTAAATTTGAAGTGGTGCTGGAACTATATCTTCTGTCCTGGTTCTCGGTTGTTGGTCAAGTGTTTGGTCTAAGGTTCCCTTTCAAAATCTCAAATTAGGGCTGATAGTCAATTTCCCCCTACCTCATTTAGTTGGATAAGTGTTATCCTCATCTATGAAGATAATGATTCTCCAAGACAAATCCTTTGTAATTTGATCACTTCTTTTGAAGAGACCGATGCTCATCTTGTTCTACCGATGAAGAAATCATAGAGCAGCTCAAGATGATCATGAATTTGTAGACAAATGTATATGCGGTTCACATGTCACCGGCTCTCGCATCTCGACTTTTCTTAAACGCCAAGCGTATCAGTTGTAATCCAAGTGTACCCTTAACTTATCATTCCAAGACTTTTGGCGTTTAAGAAAAGTCGATGTGAGAATCGGTGACACGACATATACACTTGGGTATGCAAATTCATGAGCTTATAGAGCCACTCAATGATTTCTCCATCAGTAGATGATGCTAAAAGGGGTATATACAGGACAAGACGAACATCGGTTGCTTCAAATAAAGTGATGACATTAGAAAGGATTTGTCTTGCCGAATCATTATCTTCAGAAATAAGGATAACACTTCTAAAACCAAATGATTCAACAAGGGTACCAATGGCTTTAGCTCGAGAGGACTCATCTTCACCGATTGAAGCAAATAAGGATACTTGGAGAAAGGCAGAAATGGAGCTACTGCAAAGAGAGAAATAATTGGGATCTTGACTTGAGGCTGAAGGATATACCAATTTTCATTTGGTTGGCCCTACACTTACTCTGGGGGTTTATAATTTCTTATAAATATGAACTACTACAGATTTTTTAGGAAGCTCCTTCGATGAAAAAAAGAATAATAGTAATAAACTCTCAACATGTACTTGCTTTAAAATTGCACTCTTAACACAAATTTAAAGTTATTGATCATCCAATTAAAAAGGTGACAAAGTTATGAGTTTTACATTGCTAATCTGAATATATATATCTTTCAAGTTCCTAAAATATAAAATTGCAGTGATTATACAAACTCAGTAAAGGAACAGAACATACAATTTGTACACAGTAGCCCGCTACTTGACAGTTTTGGCAAAGTGTTCTAAAATATCTTTAAACTTTGGAAGTAAAGTATTTACAGGGCCTATGGTACATTTGAGGTAGAATATGGAGTTGCAGATTGTCATGGCTCGACGTTTCTGATATAGGCATACGAGTAGAGCTGAAGTGGAAGACAAGCCAGTAACAAGAAATAAACCACCAAAGCTATGAAGGTTTAGCCTGCTGGGATTGCTTGCTGACTCCTGGTTTGTAATGGTTGATTCAATACTGTGAAACCATTTATTTTCTATCATTTGCAGCTTCTCTTCCTCTCTTAGCCTCACAATTGCACTCGATATGTCTTGGACAAGTGGAGAACCCTTAGGGAAAACCTATGAAATACATAAAACAAAATCAGCATCCACTGCTGAAAATCAAACGAGGATCAAAATCATGACTGGGAAGGGCTTTTGTAAAGAAATCTTACAAAGCCAAAACCTCCTGAGGTAGCCTTGGATTCAATCATGGTGTAATCGGCAGGGTACTTGGCAAGGAATACTTTAAGGTATGGTATTTCATCAATAATGGCTGACACACCTCCATTCTTTCTTCCCCTTCTTAAAGCATTGACATATTCTTCTGGAGAACTGTATGGCTTTAGCCCTCGATCTTCAAAATTTAAGTTACTAATAGCTACTGAAACCGAAGAACCAGATTGATAACCTACATATGCCCCTTTCAAGTTCAATTCAATCTGTTGAACTGTTAACATGGAAGCCAAAGTTGCAGTGTAGCTTGAGGTTATTACAAGCACTGCAAACACCCATATTATCACAACAAACTTTGACAGGTTGCTCAACAGCTTCTCCTCTGCAGTTTCGAATTATAGTGAAAATGTTAGCGTTGCTCAATGTAGGTATATGCATAATGCATCAAACTGAAATATTCAAGTTGAATATAGATAGAGTGCTTACTATAAGCAAATACTAGAGTTGAGAAAGAGTACCAAAAGATCATTCCTACTTGCTCACATGGCGAGCCTTGGAACTCGTCGTTGATGGGATGTTCAATCAGCCATACCACAAAGCCAGTGAAAACAAAGAAAGCAGTAGTTGTTATCCACATACCTCTAGAAAGAGGATGAAGGAAGATCCACATACTGCTTGTGTTGGTTTTCGGCACGATGATTCCGATACCTAAATCGGTGAATGGCTGTGTGAAATCAACGTATGGAAACCTGCTGGACATGATTGTTATATCCCCAACAACAGCATCATAGTTCTAGTCCATTGATCACAAGAAAGAATATATAAATGCCACATTCAAGTACAATATAGTCCGAATTATCATAAGGAATGTTAAATCCAGAAAAATGATTCTTACCTTATGAAAAACCTCAAGGATAAGATCATCGTATGTTCCTGCCATTCGTCCGTTGGCATCGACAAACGGGAAAAAATCATAATGTACTTCATAATCTAAACTTTCAATGGCTTCCTTGAACACATCAACACAGAATCCAGATACAGTTGTTTCGTTTGTTTGGGGATCACGAATCACGTTGATTAATTCACTGAATCCATTTGTTAATGGAACCCCGACCCTCAGCCTCTTGCCATGTAGATTCCAACCTTTTGGAATGTTCATAATTCCTCCAGGCCAAATAACACTTTGAAGCTTATTCGATGATCTCGATCTCGATCTCATCTTACTATGGTTTTCCTCCTTCATAACTGAAGTAATTCCATCTTTAGGATTCCAGTAACCAATTATTCTTTCTCCCTTGAATACATTTACAATTTCAAATTCCTTTGGGACCAGCCTGCCCCTAGTAAGTCGAAAGCCTCTACTTAATCCCTTGAACCTACTCTGTAAGATCTCCTCCATGAATACCAAACCACTTTGCGAGGAGCGGATGGTGGTGAAGTTCATATTCAATCTGGTTTCTTGGCGTAGTATATCAGGATGTCGAGCTATTACGCTTTCTGCTGCTGTTGCAAGAGCCTGAACCATATCATAAGTCCATATACCATAGACGTTTAATTCCATTGCCTGCAAATTATGGTCTTCATTCAAGTTTTTACTCTTCCACCTTATCATGAAATTGCGAAGCTCCTTTGATGCTGGAATGTGAGGTTTGAATCCCACCACTCCCTGCATTGACTCGATGACCGATGCATCCATTGAATTCATGAAGTTTGTAACCACATCAGTTGTAATCCAAGCATACCCTTGACTTATCATTCCTAGCCGTTTGGCATTTAAGAAAAGTCGAGATGCAAGAACTGGTGATGTGTGCACCACATACACACTCGTAGGCAAATTCATGAGCTTATTCAGCTGCTCAATGATTTCTTCATCGGTAGATGATGTTGAAAGGGCTATATGCAGGGCAAGACGAATATCAGTTGCTTCTAAAGAAGTGATGACAGTAGAAAGCATCTGTCTTGCAGAATCATTATCTTCAGAAATGAGGATAACACTTCTCCAACCAAATGATTCAACAAGGGTAACAATACCTTTGGCTCGAAAGGACTCGTCTTCACCGATTTGAATCAAATAAGGATACTCGGAGAAAGGCAGAGATGGAGCAGTTGCAAAGAGAGAAATAATTGGAATCTTGACTCTTGGTCCTAACTCTACTAAAATCTTCAGTCCAGCTGAATTTTCTGCTAGAATAATGGCATCCAATTTCACACTTTCCAAGAGAACCAAGGCTGCACATCAGAAAGTGTATATTTCAGGACCCTTCCATAGCAAAGAAAATACTGTGCCATTTAAAGAGAAAATCAAGAACATACCATGGGATATAACAAGCAAAGGATCACCCTCAGAATCTCTGGTATGCATAACCAGCTTCGTCCGATAGTGACTATTTCGACCGTAAAAGTCTGATACAGCCATGGAAATGCAGCTTTGAACAATCTTTCCCACCCAGGATTGTGCATCAATAATCAACCCTACATGAATCATTTCTATGGAAGTATCATTGATACTTGTAAGATTGGCTGGAGATGATTGTACAAGACTAAACAAGATTGCATATGCAACCAAAGAGGTCCAAATCTTTCTTGTGAAATCCATGGTACCAGAAAGCAAATTTCCTGAAACTTTATTAGCCTGTAATAAATACTAGTCCAAGTCACCCAGACAAAACCGAACCGTTGACTTGGGGATGAAGAATATCATTTTTTTTCCATTTGGTTGACTTACTAAACTTAAAAAACATAGTACTAATGTGATGTATTAATAGAACAGGAAATTCCCTAAACCAATGCTTTGGTCAATTCGTTGTTAATTTGATAGATTTTCCTGGAACCAAGAAAGAGGCTCAAAGACTTTTCAAACAAGTAACTTGTTGTAATAACCGAATTTTATCTAGATATACCCAAATACAATTATAATATTTTTATTATAAATAAAATCAAATATATAAAAAATAATAAACCCATATTAAATATATAAATTCAGAAAATAATAATTTATAAATAATGTTCAAATGTTCGTTATATATATTCAAGTCTTAAAGCCTCTTTAAAAGGCCTAATAAAATAAATCCAAGTAAACCTAGTATTAGTTAGGGATGACAAAAATACTAAACCTCAACTTAATTCGGTGCGTCTCGACCCAACTCGATTGAGGTTTTCTCTTTAAATTTCGGGAATCGGGGCTAGACGAGACTTAAAAATTATTAAGTCAGGTCGAATTTGAGTATTTGTTTAAAATTTCCTACCCTAGTATATTTTTAACACTTTTATGGATTTTAAGTTTTTTTTTTTTTTTTTACTTTTGAGGTTTGTTTTTACAATAGGAATTTATTAGATGTTGTTCAAATTTTAATATATTCGATTATGTTGGTCGATGATTAAATTTTTTTTCTTTTAAATATATAATGTAACATGTAAGTAATTTAAAATTTATTTTATTTTTATATAAATTTAAAGTTACTTAAAATCGATAATTTATGATTGTGGTGAATGATTGATCGAATCTAACTTTTATCGTCGATAAAGATTAATTTCTTTTTTTAATTTTTTAAGTCGAGTCAAATTTAAATTATAGTATATTTGGTCGAGATGGGACGGATGAATTAATATTTTAACCTGGGTAAGATCAAGTCATATTTAGAGGTTAATAAATCGGGTTGGATTGCGACGGCCAAAAACTCGCCCCTAGCCCGTTGTCATCCCTAGTATTAGTATCTACAACACTAATGTAATACCTAACATTAACATAAAGAATAGGTGCAGGCCCCCAAGATCTATCTCAACAAGTTGTAAATTTAAGCTCTGCATAACCAATATTAGAATAGATAAATTTAAGCTTATGGTCCTCCCCTTGAAAGAAGGAAGAAAACAGATTGTTAAAGAGGATTAGAAATTTCAGAGAGAATTGAGCCCTTTATTTTCTAGTCTGTGTAGATGCCCTTGAAGTATTCCATTGGCAGCAGAGACATTACTTGTTCCTTCATACACAACTGGGTTCACAAGATTGTGATCATTGTGAGTTAAATGGCAGTAGCCCCTGAATCTGGGTACAATATACTATTATTGTATATCTAATAACCTTTAAAGACATAATTAAAAGAATTAACAAACCTTAAAAGTTTTACATTGCTAATCTGAAAAATATGAAAAAAAAATGCATCTTTTGTATTCCTATATCATAGAATTGCAGTGACTATACAAACACAATAAACGAACAGAACATGCAATATATGTACAGTGTCCTACCAGTTTAAAATTTTGATCTATGTGTGATAAGATGTTTTTGAACATTGAAGTAACGGTTTTACAGAGCCGATGGTACTGTTGAGGCAGAATTTGAAGTTGCTGATTGTTATGGCTCGACGTTTCTGATAGATGCATATGAGTAGAGCTGAAGTGGAAGACATACCAGTAACAAGAAACAAGCCCCCAAAGCTATGAAGATTTAGCCTGCTGGGATTACTTCTTGAGTCCTGGTTTGTGAAGATTGTTTCATCATGGTTAAACCATTTCTTTTCCAACATTTGCAGCTTTTTTTTCTCTCTTAGCCTCACAATTGCACTTGATATGTCTTGGACAAGTGGAGAACCTTTAGGGAAAACCTATGAAATACATAAAACAAAATCAGCATCCACTGCTGAAAATCAAACAAGGATCAAAATCATGACTGGGAAGGGCTTTTGTAAAGAAATCTTACAAAGCCAAAACCTCCTGAGGTAGCCTTGGATTCAATCATGGTGTAATCGGCAGGGTACTTGGCAAGGAGTACTTTAAGGTATGGTATTTCATCAACAAAAGCTGACACACCACCATTCTTGCTTCCCTTTCTTAAAGCATCGGCATATTCTTCTGGAGATTGGTATTGCATTCGCTTGGGATTATCAATTTTTATGTCGCTGATAATAGCTCCTGGAACCTGAAACTGATAACCGACATAGTCTTCTCTTGAGCTCAATTGAATGCGCTGAACTGTTAACATGGAAGCCAAAGTTGCAGTATAGCATGAGGTTATTACAAGCACTGCAAACACCCATATTATCACAACAAACTTTGACAGGTTGCTCAACAGCTTCTCCTCTGCAGTTTCGAATTATAGTGAAAAAGTTAGCGTAGCTCAATGCACGTATAGGCATAATGGTGCATCAAATTGAAATAATCAAGTTGAACATAGAGTACTTACTATAAGCAAATACTAGAGTTGAGAAAGAGTACCAAAAGATCATTCCTACTTGTTCACATGGCGAGCCTTGGAACTCGTCGTTGATGGGACGTTCAATCAGCCACACCACAAAGCCAGTGAAAACAAAGAAAGCAGTAGTTGTTATCCACATACCACCAGAAAAAGGGTGAAGGAAGATCCACATACTGCTTTTTTTGGTTTTCAGCACGACGATTCCGATGCCTAAGTCGGTGAATGGCTGTGTGAAATCAACGTATTGAAATCTGCTGGACATGATTGTTATATCCCCAACAACAGCATCATAGTTCTAGTCCATTGATCATGAGAAAGAATATATAAATACCCCATTCAAGTAAAATAAAGTCTGAATTATCAGAAGAAAGGAATGTTAACTCTAGAAAGCATTTTTTACCTTATGATAAACCTCAAGGATAAGATCATCGTAAGTTCCTGCCTTTCGTCCGTTGGCATCGACAAACGGGAAAAAATCATAATGTACTTCATAATCTAAACTTTTAATGGCTTCCTGGAACACATCAAAGCAGAATCCAGTTACAGTTGTTTCGTTTGTTTGGGGATCACGAATCACGCTGACTAATTCACTGAATCCATTTGTTAATGGAACCCCGATCCTCAGCCTCTTGCCATGTAGATTCCAACCTTTTGGAATGTCCATAGTTCCTCCAGGCCAAATAACACTTTGAAGCTTATTCGATGATCTCGAACTCATCTTACTATGGTTTTCTTCCTTCATAACTGAAGTAATTCCATCTTCAGGATTCCAGTAACCAATTATTCTTTCTCCCTTGAATACATTTACAATTTCAAATTCCTTTGGGACCAGCCTGCCCCTAGTAAGTCGAAAGCCTCTACTTAATCCCTTGAACCTACTCTGTAAGATCTCCTCCATGAATACCGAACCACTTTGCGGGGAACGGATGGTGGTGAAGTTCATATTCAATCTGGTTTCTTGGCGTAGTATATCAGGATGTCGAGCCATTATGCTTTCTGCCGCTGTTGCAAGAGCCTGAATCATATCATAAGTCCATATACCATAGACGTTTACTTCCATTGCCTGCAAATTATGGTCTTCATTCAAGATTTTACTCCACCTTATCGCGAATTTGCGAAGCTCCTTTGATGCTGGAATGTGAGGTTTGAATCCCACCACCCCCTGCATTGACTCAATGACTGATTGATCCATTGAATTCATGAAGTTTGTAATCATATCAGTTGTAATCCATGCATACCCTCCACTTACCATTCCAAGCTGTCTGGCGTTTAAGAAAAGTCGAGATGCGAGAATCGGTGACATGTGCACCACATATACACTCGTCTGCAAACTCATGAGCATCTTGAGGTACAGAATGATTTCTTCATCAGTAGATGCTGCTGAAAGGGAAATATGCTGAGCAAGACCAACACCGGTCCCTTCTAAAGAAGTGATCACATTAGAAAGGATTGGTCTTGCCGAATCATTATCTTCATAAACGAGGGCAACACTTCTCCAACCAAATTCTTCAACAAGGGTAACAATGCCTTTGGCTCGAGAGGACTCGTCTTCACCGATTTGAATTAAATAAGGATACTCAGAGAAGGACAGGGCTGGACCATCTGCAAAGAGAGAAATAATTGGAATTTTAACTCTAGATCCCAACTCTGCTAAAATCTTCACCCCGGCTGAATTTTCTGCTACAATAACAGCATGCAATTTGACACTTTCCAAGAGAACCAAGGCTGCACTTCAACAAGTGTATATTTGAGAACTGTATTATTATAACAACGAAAATACTGTGCCTTTTAAATTATAAAATTTCGATTAAGAAAAACGAAAACATACCATGGGATAGAACAAGCAACGGATCACCCTCACTGTCTCTGGTATGCACAACTAGCTTTGTTCGAAAGTGACTATGTCGACTGTAAAAATCGGATATAGCCATGGAAATGCAGCTTTGAACAGTGTTTTCCACCCAAGAATGCATATCAATAATCAACCCTACATGAATCATTTCCATAGCAGTATCATTAATACTTATAAGATTGGCTGGCAATGGTTGTACAAGACTAAACAAGACTGCATTTGCAACCAAAAAGACTGTCCAAATCTTTCTTGTTAAATCCATGGTGCCAAAAACCAATTTCCTGAAACTTTATTTATCCTGTAAGTACTACATTCCTTCATTTATACCCGATCCCCAGTGTGATCCAGACAAACCCAAACCGACTTGAGGCTGAAGGACATCAAATTTTCTTATGGTTGACCCATTAAACTTAGAAAAAACAATCTTTATACACATTGACTAAATATAACATGAAATTCCCCGAAGCAGTGATTTCACTTTCAGAGTTAATGTTCATCTGATAGATTTTCCTGAACCTGGAAATATGGAGCTAACGAAATCAACGAGGCTCAAAGACTTTTGTTTTGGTTGATAGATTTCTATTTCCCAGATTAAACTTTTGAAACGATACTTTTCCTTTCCTTTCCCTCTCCGTGTACCATTTTCTTCAAAAACACGGATTAAGAAGCTTCAATGGTATTTCCCCGTCGAAGAATTAGTCTCTAGTCTCTATAGTTTGTAGAATTGAAGTTGTATGATAATACTAACCACATGCTTAACAATCAACATTTATTATTTAGCTTCCGTCGTTAAGGAAATTCTTGTTATTTTTGAAGGTTACTTTGAGTACAAGTATTTACAAGTAGGGTTATAAATGAGATGAGACAGATCGCGAACTACTCGAACTTGATTTGGTTAAAGTTCGGTCAAAACTCGACTCTATTGGACTCGATTTAAGCTTAAGTTCTTACCAAGCCGAGCTACATAATACCTGACTCGAAAAGTTCACGAGCTACTCAAAAATATAGATATACTATTTTTTATTTTTTTATAATTTAAAATCTAAATTTATAAACTTAAAACCCTAAAATCTAAACCCTAAATTAACGTACTAAAACTTAAATTAACAAGCTTGAGTTTACACAATTTGTGTATTAAAGTTTTTTCTCCATTAAGCTTTAAATGAGATATGAGAGATAAGAGTTACTCGAGTCTAATACGGTCAAAGATCGGTCGATACTTGACTCGATTAGGCTAAAAAAAAGCTCGAACTCGACTCAAGTTCTTAACGAGCCGACCGAGCTCGGATTTTTCAGGCTCGTTTAAAATTACTCAAGCTCAAAGTCGATTCAAAATCTTAACGAGCTGAGTCAAGCTTAACACTACTTGAGCTCGACTCGGCTCATTTATAGCCCTATTTACAACATAGTATTTAAAGATTAATGTTCAATGATTGATAGTATATTCTAAAATAGATACTACTTGTATTCACTGTAACTTATTCAGAAAAAACATTTATTATTTAAAATAGATTTTTCTAGGTCTCTCACTAAAAAAAATTAGGTTTAGAATTAATGTTTAAGGTTAGGGTTTAAAATTAGAGTTTAAGAATTTTAGAGTAAAATATAGTTTTTAGCAGTGACGAAGCCACATGAGGTGAGGTGGAACAATCGTCCTCCATCCTCGAAATTTTTTCTTTTTACACTTCGTCCACCTATTTAAATTTTTTTTTAAATTTAATTTTTTTTATGAATTTATCTCCCCTACTTTTAAATATTTATGTTTTGCCCTCAACCCTAAATTCTGGCTCCGTCCCTAATTTTTAAGATCTATATAATTTAAGATTTAAAATTTTATATTATAACTTCAAATTTAAGTTATAATTAAAATTTTAAATACTAGAAAATAAAAAAACACCGATTTAAACTTTTAAATCTAAAACTAAATTTCTAACTCTTAGAATAGATATAATAATATTCTTTATGTTTAATGTATCTTATTTTAAATATTAATATTCATTTTATATAAATTCATCTTGTTGTGAATAAAGTAAAGAACAAGAATAAAATAGAAGAATAAATATGAGAGACAAAAGGGAGAGAGATTTTATTATATTCTCAAAGTAAGGGTTGTTTTCAATGCTATGCCAAAAGTCTATATTTATAGGCATAAGATGGAAACCCTAATTTCAATGGGTATTAAACCCTAATACTAAAGCCCATTAAAGTGTAACTTAATATATGGATATCCACCATAAATAAATATATTTATAACACCCCCCTTGGATATCCATGAAGATAATGTACCTCGTTAAAACCTTACTAAGATAAAAACCCTGTGGGAAAAAAATTCTTAGTGAAGGAAAAAGAGTACACACATCTTTGATACGCATAACATGTTGCCTCATTAAAAACCTTACCGGGAAAACCCATTGGGACAAAACCCCGGTTAAGGGAAAAAGAGTGCAACGCGTATTTACTCCCCCTCATGAAAATATCACATAAGATCTTTGAATCTTCATAATTCAATATTGAATACAATCTTCAAATATTAAAGTAGATCATGCACTAGTGGATAAATCTTCCAAATCATTGCTTGAAATGATTCAGTAAATATTATTCATCTGAAAATCATGAGGGACGAAACTTGAAGAAATATGTTTCGTTTTATCATATTTGATATATCCACCTTGAGATATAAATTTTGTATTATCTCTGTACAAGATAACTTGCATCTTATCTTGTAAAAAACATTCACATATCTTCAGGATATGTTTAGCCAAACACATATTTCGGTTTTGCCTTATGCATAACAATTATTTTAAAGGTAATGATCTCGTAGCACTTAAAAAATATTTCTGGACCAGTTAAGATACGATGCTTCCAGATCAAAAAAATGTGTATATTGTGCTTTAGACTAAAAATATCATTACCCTTTTCGTGATGCGAAAAAATCTTTATTTACAGTAAGAGACTTAACAACAACCATAAAGGTGATAAATAGATATGCGTTATGCATGTAAAGTCTCTTTCAATATTTTTCTGTGTGTCGATAGATGCACAAGGATTTGAGGAGGTCTCTTCACGAGTCTCAACGATATTCAAATCATCGACATACACAACCAATAAAAATTCAGAGCTAAATCTCTTAATAAAAATGCTCGGGGAAATAATTCATATAGCATTATGCTAATAAGTATTCAATGAGGCGATCATATCAAATACGCCTAAATTGTTTCAAGCCATAAAAAGATATATTCAATATGATTGAATAATGTTCTCGAGAACTTGAATGAACTGCTTATGGCAATCATAATCTTTCCGGAAGTTTCATGTAAATATTACTATCAAGAGGCTCATTCAAATAGGATGTAACAACACCCATTAGGCAGAAACCGAGTAATTTTATTTATTGTCAGACTGATCAAAATCTAAAAGTAGTTGCATCCACCACCGAGAAATATATTTTCCTCATAATCAATTTCATGTCTTTGTAAGAATCCTTGTGCAACCAAATGAGCTTATATCTCATGATTTCCCCTTTTGATTTCTCTTTCTCAGGAAGGCTCGTTTATATCCACGAGTTTTACACATTTCAATGTACGGGCTATAGGCCCAAATACTTCTCTTTTCAAAAGAGATTTTAGTTTCGCCTCAATTGCCTCTTTCATGTTGGCCAATCATTTCTTTGTTTACATTGCCCAATTGACAATGATTCATGATCCACATCATCAAATAAAATCTCTAGTGCTATATTGTATGCAAACATATTAACAACGTCGATTTAATTTCAGTTCTACTTATTACCAGACATGACATAATCTATTGAGATCTCTTTATTATCAGGTACCTGAGTCATGTCAATGTCTCTGTTGGAGACCATTTAATCTCTTCTAGAGATTTTCATAATCATTGATTCCTCGATCAGACCATCATAAAATATAGCTCCTTTTCTTTTTCGAGGATCTCTTATCTTTGGAACTTACTTGTCTACTACGCTTTAAGCGTAAGTTAGACCCATTAGCAACTAGAGTTTGTCCTTCCATGATATCAAATTTAATCGGAGCATTCATAGCTGGTATACGTGACTTAGTCACTCTTTTAGGGTCAGCAAAATCATCTGGCAATTGATTTGCTAAATGAATTATCCTTTGAACTTATAGTTCACATTGTGTAGTACGTGGATCAAAATGAGAAAAATGATAATTCATTCTAACTTATTTCTTTCCCCAGCTATTTATTTTCTCCCCCTAATGTTGGGTAAACTGACTCATTAAAATGATAGTCAGTAAATCGGATTGTAAATAAATCCCCTATCAGAAGCTCTTATATATATTCCCAACAAAACTCATCTTTGTGCGTTGTGGTGGAGCAATTAGAACATATATCGCACACACAAAAAAATCTAAGATGAGAAATATTTGGTTCCTGACCAAAAAACATTTGTAATGGGGAGAACTTATGATCATTTGTTGGCTTGATGCGAATTTATGATACTACATGTAAAATTACATGTCATCAACATTATCAAGACTGATTGTCTTTAGAAAATAATCTGGAAAATGTGCTCGTAATTTTATCAACTGAGCAAGTAGCCTCGCAAACACCAAGTTGCGGGTTAATAACAAGGATACATATAACCATCTAGTCGATGCATCGATAAAAATCGTATAATATCTAGATGATCTTTTAGAAAGGTGTATGGGCTCATATATTTATCACCTTGTATCCGTTCCAGAAAATTAATAGCACTCTATCTTAGATGTTGATGATTGTATAATCAAATTGCTTTCATAGCAAGTATCACGTGAAATATTACCATGAAGAAAATCTTAGTTCTTCAATAAATGATCACATGAAAGTGTCAACCAATTTTCGCATCATAATTGAACCGGGATGGTCTAACCGGTCATGCCAAATAAAATTATCAGTAAACATATTGTTTACAATAGCATGAGCTTCAACTTGTACTAATTCTTATGTAGTACAATATGGATGACAGTGCATGTAATTTTGCCAAGATTTCCTTATACTCGTAATATTGAGATAGTCAGCATCCCTTGACTAATATTCTCAATATATTTCTGTAAATATCTTTAAAATTCAATAAGTCTCTTTGCGACTTTGACGAGCATAATACACTGTAAATATGAGATAAAGTCTCATTTGGCAATAACATATTTGCTTAGTTGGAGCCTTTTGTGATAATAGTACTTCCGGATATAGTACTCACATTATTCCCTTGCATTTAAAATGGGAAAATATGTGCTTTATTTCATTCACTTGACTAATATTCTCAATATATAGTACTCATATTTGCTCAGTTGCATAATTATGCACATTTTAATATGTGCTTTATTTCATTCACTTCGGGGAATGAAAAATATATGCTCTGTGCCATTCACTTCGGGGAATGGAAAATATCAAATATAGCACATTATATCAAATCTATTATCTATCAAAGATAATCTCTCAAAAGCTCTTCCGAAGCATTGATATTTCAGTACTTTGAGATATAGTACTCACATTTTCCCTTGTATTTAAATGGGAAAATATTTCTTATGCTTAAGTATAGTATGAGTACTTGCACTGTCTGCTTGGCATAAATAGCCACAATTCATTGTAGATTTCATTCCGGAAGTGATAATATTCTTCAAATGATAAATTAACATAGAACGTAAATAAATAATATATAAAATAAATTAACATAAAGCGTAAATAAATAAATAATATGTAAAATAAATTAATATATAATAAATAAAACAAAATAAATAAAGATCAATTATTTCTTTTAGATGTTATAAGGGAAATAAAATAAACGACGAACTATTCTCTTGAAGGACTATGAGAAAATTATCAATATCCAATAGAGTTGGATCAATAACGCCATTATTTTCGCCACAAAGAAAATCTGATTATATTTTCTTCAATTTATCATTCATGATTATGAATAAAGTCCATAATACTTCGGCGTTTGACAAGTACGAGATCAATGGTTTATACCATCACATTGATAACATAAAGATTTTAATATGATCTCTATCATTCTTGTCATCTTTATAATTCCACTTCTTGTGGATATAAGTATTCTCAAAATAATCATCTTATCTATGTCTATTTTATGATCTCAATCATGACCACAATTACTAATGTGGCATTTATTCTTTCCGCTATAAAATATCACATTCACTTCAGGGAATGAAGCGGAGCCAATAGGTCTTTAAAACCTTTTCACGATATTGTGTCTACAGAACAACTTTAATGTGTGAAAAGTGGAGTATGTTTTTCTAACATATCCTCATTAATGATACTCTGGCATATAACTGAGTTTTATTCACTAACCATATAGTGAATTATCATGTTTGCATTCACTTCAAGGAATGAGACAAATTCAATTATCGCATGGAATAAACATCATGCTTGCATTCACTTCAGGGAATGACATAAATCAAATAACCGCATGGAATAATCATCACGCTTGCATGCACTTCAAGGAATGTCATAAATCCAATAATTGCATGGAATAATCATCATGCTTGCATTCACTTTAAGGAATGTCATAAATCCAATAATCGCATGGAATAATCATCATACTTGCATTCACTTGGGAGAAGTCTATAGTCGAATTTTTCGACATAAAAAAAATATTGCTTCCAAGCAAATATAAAGTTTATAATATTAATACTATTAAATAGTAATTGATCAACCGATATATATTCAATATATACAAAGAATAAAAATTTAATCCTCATACGCGGCGTTGTTAAACCAGTCCACAAGGTCCTTTTAAAAGAACCTCCTTTGAGACCAGTAGCCTCGCAGAACGGGATGTCCAGCCAATATACTCGGATTAAATCAACATAACAAAAACATATTAATTTATCAAAGGTTTATTTTTTTCTGATATCATGTAATACTTAGAACATGATTAAAACATAAACTTTCATCATAATAATAAAATAAACAAATATTGATTATAAATAAAGATAAAAAAATCTCAAATTAAATAAATAAAACATACCGAACTTTCCACTAATTTGAATATAGGATAAATTTAGTTACCAATATCTTGTTAAAATCTTTTTCGAGAATTGTCGACAAGAACCGCGGTATTTGAGTCACTTTATCGCTACACAAATACAAAACAACCAAAGATTTTAATAAATTAAAAATCAAATCAAAGATCAAGAGAGAAAAATTAAAATATAATTGAGGGAGAAGAACTTATCTTTGATTTATGTCAGTAACAAATTCTTTTCAATAACTCCTTCAAGATTTGAACGACAAACACCTCCGTTGGTTAGAGTCTCGTGCTGATAACGTGTTGTGAATAAAGTAAAGAACAAGAATAAAATAGAAGAATAAAGATGAGAGACAAAAAGGAGAGAGATTTTATTACATTCTCAAAGTAGGGTTGTGTACAATGCTATGCCAAAAGTCTATATTTATAGGCATAAGATGAAAACCCTAATTCCAATGGGTATTAAACCCTAATACAATCAACTATCAACTAATATAATTAACTCTCCGTTAATTATCAAACAAAGTCTATGTATGAAAGTGAAAAAGAAAAAAAAGTCTAATTTCTAATTTTCATATAAAAAATATAATTAAAAGTTAAACCCTCGAAATTCTTAAGAGATTCTCTTTTTTTCTATTTACCGAAGATTTTTGAAAAATTAAAAAGAGTCCATACTCGAATATTAATTTAATTTCTAACTCGATTATCATGGATTCATTTATTTATCTCCTCAATTCACACATTTTTTTTCTAAATTTATATATTTATATTAAGCTAAAATAGTATGATTATATTTTAATTATATTAAAAAAATAAAATAAAATTTTTTGACGAACTTAACGAGAAACAAGTTAAGTTAAACATTAAATTTTTTTATTGAGTACGAATCGAGTAAAAATTTATCGAGTTTAATAAATAATAAATTTTTTAATAAACATAAATTAAAATATTACTTAATTAATTATCAACTCGTTCGATAAGTACCTCTACTATCCTTCCTCTAGGTAGGATTATAATCCTTTACATCACTTTCGATAAAAAAAAATTATAATTGATTTAAGATTTGTAAAATAAAAAATCGGATCCAAAGTCCGACCCGTTAGCAATCAATCCATTAACCCGTAGAAGTCAAAGCATGAAGTACGAGCGAATGCATATTTACTAAGGGTGTTCAAACGGTTAATTCGGTCGGTGACCGAACCGAATTATCAAAAATCGAATTAACTGAACTTTTAAAATCTTTAATCGTTAACCGAATCAATTTTTTTTTTAAAATATATTAACCGAACCGAATAAATTTCGATTAATTCGGTCGGTTTTCAAATTAACCGAAATTTATTAATTTTCTTATTCAAAATTATTACACAATAAAAATCATTGAAAATACTTTTTAGTTTACAAAGATAAATTGACATTTAATTTAAATAATATCTAAACATGTATAAAAATATTAGAATTTTAGATTGAACATTATGATAAAACAAAACAAGTTGGATACAGGCTTAATAATAATATATATGGTATATTTAATATTTATTATATTTTGGCTGATTCGGTTAATTCAGTTAATTAACCCGTTTCGAACCGAATTAATCGTTCACCGAACTTTTAAAAAAACTTTAACCACTCACCGACCGAACAAAGTTTGGTGGCCGATAGTTTTAACCAAATTAATTCGGTTTGATCGGTTAATTCGGTTTAGCCGACAGTTGAACACCCCTAATATTCACGGACGGAGACAGGCCCAGAAAACTCAATTCAATTTTTGGGCAAATCTAGGTGTAGATCCAACGGTTACAAATCCATCATTTTCATATCAAGCCGAGCCTTGTATTCCTTCTCGCCTCTCGGCTGCATCGGATCAGAGATTCAGTCTGCCCTTTCAAAATACCTTTGAATGTCTCTCGGATCTCTTCATTCAGTAAGCTCTCTTCCCTCTAAATTTTCATGCTGCGATGTTGTTTTTATTATCTCTAAAAATAACCACCGAAATTTCCTCTAATTATTCACTTTAACACACCAGTCTCTTCTTCTTTCTTGTTCCGAAGTGGGGAACTGCTTGTATAGATAGGTGAATTTTGTGTCTGATGTTTGTTTGGTTTAATAATTTTAGGGTTTTTTGTGACAATAAATACTGGGAAATAAATGTTTGATTTTGGACTATTTGAGTGATGCGAATTTTGATGAGTGGTTTTTTATAGGTATAGAGAATTGTGATTATTGGTGTGGGTTAGGAATTTGGATTATCTGTCTAATGAATATAGTTAAGTTAGACTATTTCTGCCTAAATACCCTACTCAATCTGTTATGCTGTGTGGTTGGATGGTGAAAGGAAGAAAGTCCTTTAGAAAATGAAGGGTTTTATATGAGATTATGGTGATATTAATTTTGCAATGAAGATTGTCTAATTTCATGGAATTTAGTGGCCTATTGATGCTGCATTTGTAGCCTTCGATTCTGCTTTGTTATGAATGATGAATCTACCATTTTGGTTAAGCCTTAAGGTGTTTTGTTTCCATTCTTTGATTTGTGTTGGTATATGTATGGTGTTTTTTTATTGTTATTCGTGTCTAGAAAAAGGGAATAGATTAAATTATATGTTATCCCTGTTACTCATTTTGTCTCTTTATTGTTCATGTTGCCAACACTTGATTGAAAACTGTCTGAATAATGGCATTTCAAATAACAGTTTTGATGTCGTCATGTTTCTTTCATACGTAGCGATGATTTCAGCAAAGGAATTGGATTTTAAGCTTCATCATTAGATTCATAGCTCTAATGAGAGAGTATGTTGGTGTAAATTTTGCATCTCATCACTTGATTCTCTAAAACTTTATTGTTAAGATTACTTTATGTCTTTGCATTTTAACCCATTCGTACTAGTGGTCATTAAATTTAACATCCATATCTTGCAGATTGTACGACTATTTGAGAAGTTTTGAGAACTATTTTGGACATGTCTCATGAATTGTACTATATAGCAAGCAAATCATTATAAAATTTATGATTTGCAATTTGCATAGCTTGAAAAGGCAAATTACATTTTCTGTTTTCTTTTTAATTATATAGACTTGTCATTTTGCTTGATTTGGAAAGAGAAAACAAGTGACAGTAGGTCTGATTCAATTGTTTTTCGGTACTAGTTGGATTTGGACAAGGAAGGTGGTAAAGCAGACATCCCAGTTGAAGAGAAAACAGCTGAACCAGATGGAAGCGAAATCTTAGAACCATACGTGGGTTTGGAATTTGAATCTGAAGATGATGCTAAGAAATTCTACACAGAGTATGCCAGACGGATAGGATTTGTAGTACGAACTATGCAGCGCCGTCGTTCGGGGATTGATGGAAGAACACTTGCTCGTCGTCTAGGATGCAACAAACAAGGTTTCTCTCCTAATTATAAGGGCACATTAGGAGCAGATAAAAATCCACGCCCTAGCGCACGAGAAGGCTGCAAAGCAACTATCTTGGTTAAGATGGAAAAGAATGGAAAATGGGTTGTTACAAGATTTGAAAAGGAGCATAATCATCCTCTTATCGTAACATCCAACGGCTTCAATATCATGGTGAGGTTCTATCAAGTTGTTTTTGACAAAAGTAGTTTAAATTGTCACAGACACACTTACATATCAAATAGGGTTTAAATGTCTTTAACTTTCTAGTTTTGGCTCATATGCTTTAGATCATTGAGTTCTTTATTATATTAAGTAGAACATTCCTATTTCTGGATTTCATGTTATTAAGTACCATATATAGGTCAGATTTTTTTAGATAATTTAAAATTATAGAATATGTTGCGGGTGGATGGTAATTTCCTTCATTGGGATTAATGGCCATGATTGGATTTTCGGCCACCACTTCTATATTAGTAATTAGAATTGAAGTTTTCTTTGATGGAATATATTAGAATTGAACTTAATTCCTGATTCAAATTTGTTTTACAAGACATGGGGTATCTCTGCTGTGTACCATTGATTAAAACTAGTGGTAGCTGATATTTTTGGTGTTATAACTTTTGCTTTTGCTCCTTTAAATTGTTCATCACTGAGAATTCCCCTTGAAGCTTTCTAATTATTCAAAATGTGTTTAAAATGAAAAAAAAAAAATCTCCTATGTATTGGACAAGGAAAGTTTGTCATTCAATGCACTGTTTCATGTTGCACTAGATTTAAGGAAGAGTACGAGTACGCAGGATACATCGTTATCGTGCTCTCTGCACCATTGCATTATTAGCTTTCTCTGGGAACTTATTGAGGTGCTCTTATCTGATATGATGATGGATGATTGTAAAAGAAGGGGTACCTTTCTTTGCTTCTTTTGTTAACCAAAACTGATTATTTGCATAGTGATTGTTAAATATCTATATTCTTGCATAACATCCATCGAGTAGCGTCTTTTCCATCATCATTCACTGTTGCATCCAAAAATGAGTGGCTTGTTTGTGTTTTTAGGATGATAAGGACAAGAAAATCGAAGAACTGATGCAGGAGTTAGAACATCAAGAGCAATTATGTTCAGCTTATCGAGAAAAATTGTTCACTTTTATGAACCACGTTGAGCAGGAAACAGAACAACTATCTTCGAAAATTGAAGTCATCCTAGACAATGTTAGGAAAATCGAAGCTGAAAGACAGGGATCTACACACCGTAGCGCAGACAGGCCTTCGCCTAGTTTGTTGTATCGATAGACTTGTATATTTAGCTTCTTTGAACCTTCTAATGTACAAAATTCTTTAGGATCATTTTGTTATAGTCAAGATGCATTCAACATTGTGCATTGATTTTGCTAGGAAAAGAAGTTGAAAAATAGAAATAGTTTGTAATTATGAACAATTGGTTCTTTGATTAGAATTTAGATGCATATTAATGGCAGTTCAGGAAAATGAGAGGCCTGAGCCTTGCTAGTTGATACATATATATATATATATATATATATATATTAACTTGATCTTAATGCAGCAAATCCTCCACCTTTCATCATCTGCTTGAACTCCCTGAAATTAACCCTACCATCTCCATCTGCATCTGCTTTTGTTATCATCTTCTTGCAATCCTCGATCGCTCTTCCTTGCTCCAACCCTAACAATGATAAAACTGACCTCAACTCCTCTAACGTGATGAATCCATCTCTGTTTTGATCGAAGATGTTAAATGCTTCCATCATGTCTTCTTCGTTATGTTCGTTCACTATCATTTGGTACAATATGCCAAACTCGTCGTTATGTTCGTTCACTATCATTTGGTACAATATGCCAAACTTGTCGATATCCATGAAACCATCTCCTTTCACATCGATGCTTTCGATAATTTGGCTTAGTTCCTGATCAGAAATAAATATACCCAGACTCTCTACCAAATCGCCAAATTCTTCCTTTGTGATCATGCCATCTCTGTTCCTATCAAACATTCGAAACACCCGGTGAAGCTCAACTCGATCCATTTCCGTCACCGAAACACAAATTTATTGGCAAAGAACCAATATAATGAACAAAATGGAGAATTAAGTGTTGATTGTTGTTTACAAATGTGGAGGAGAAGGTTTTTTTAAAGACTGCACAGTTAAATAAGTCTTAACAAAATCAGTGGTTATTTAAAATACAACAGGATGGGAGGGTTTGGGGGTTATTTTTAGTGGGTTTGAAAGGATGTCTTAATTAAAATTCGATACGGTATTGTTTGCAAGTAGTTAAAATGTTTGGTTCTTTTTAGTTGTAAGAATTGGACTATATATTTAATATTTATATTTTTAATATTTAAATTATTTTTATTAGAACAAATATCTAACAAGAACCATCTTGTCTCAATAATTAAGAAAACAATTGTTATTTCTGAAGATTATGGTTCGAGCACCAGTATTACAACACAATAATTGAGCTATCAATGTTCAATAGTTAAAAATATGATTTAAAATATGAACAAAAATCCTCTGCATTTTTTTGTCTCCTTTATATTTTTGTAAAAAATTAAATTTTAAACTCTAAACCCTTATTTCCTATATTCTAAACCCTAAACCCTTATTTCCTATATTCTAAACCCTAAACCCTAAACACTAAAAAATACACCCTAAACCTTAAACCCTAAACACTAAAAATACACCCTAAACCCTAAACACTAAAAAATACACCCTAAACCCTAAACCCTAAACCCTAAAAATAAACCCTCAACCCTAAACCCTAAAAATAAACCCTCAACCCTAAAAATAAACCCTCAACCCTAAAGTAGAGGCATGGGAAAGAGACAGATGATTTAGGTTCCTAAAATATATACTATTTTAACCAATATTAGTTAATTCAAAAAATATCTAAATTATTTTTTATCTGTTTTATAATAAACCCTTATCTAAATAAAAAAAATCAGCTAATGAGATATTGACAGGTCATAGATTTGGATATTTATTTAAATATAAAATTAATTTAAATATTTTAACAACAATATAATTAATTATTTAAAATGATCAAAATAAATAATCTATATACTTGTTTTTATATAATATAGTTTAAAGACTAATATATATATATATATATATAACTATTAATCAATTCATTTAAACAGATGAAATAATAATAAAATTAAAAATAAATTTCTTTCGATATATATATATATATAAAATTTTTAGGATGGAATTTGATAATATAGCAAACGAAGAATTTGCCTCAGAACAGATTCGTTCTTGCGACGACTTCTGGGACAGAGTGCGTTTGCGAAGCTGGTTTGAAACAGATCAAAAGGAATATACCGGTAGGAAAAGGGCCGGAAAAATCAGGAGACGAAATCAGATTCAGGCGAGTGATACCGGCTGAGACTTTAAATATCGCAAGCAATTTCAATAAATTGATTAGGCGGGTTGTTTTTATCTACACCCAATCAAGAAGCTGACTTGCCTTACAATTCCATTAACGTCTTTAAAATTTCTCTCCATAGAAAAACACAGAAACGCCGTCGAGAAAGGAACCGAGCGACAGATGAAGAGGTAGGAGACTAATATATAAGAAATTGAGAATTAGGGTTAGGGTTTTAAAATTTTGGGAATAAACAGAGGCCCAAATTTGGTGTAGACTGAAAAGATGGCCCAAGTAATAACGATTAATATGGGATATTTTTATTTGTTATATATCATTGAATTTTTTATTTTAATTAGATTTTTTTTTTCAAAAATTTTATTAAACTCTCCAAACTTGTATTGTAATTATGTCAACTTTTATATTTTTTTAAAGTGATGTATTTCAAGTAATTAAAAAGTATACGATATATACTGAAATTTATATATTTTAAAAATTTTAAAATTTTTTAAGAATTTTAATATATATATATATAGAATTTTATATATTTTATAAGAAATTTGATACGTAAAAAAATATATTAAAATTTTTATAATTTTTATAAAAAATCATCTCATTTTAAGACGTATCATCCTAAAAATTTTAATCGGTCGTTGTTTCATTGTCCAAAGAAGAAATCATACGAGGATTATGTGTTTTAAAAAGCGATAATCTAAAAAGACTAAAAATGATTATATCGTTTCTCTTATATAAATTATAAAAAAAATTCGATACATATTTTTGGAATATACCAAAATTTTATATTTTTTGTAAAAACTTTGATATATATTAAAATTTTAATATTTTTTTTTTTTAAAAAATTCGATATATACCAAAATTTTCATATTTTTTATAAAATATTTGATATATATATATAATATCAATTTTTTTATAATTTATATAAAAAATAATATAATATTTTTTATAATTATTTTTAAGATCGTCGTTGTTTAAAATATCCAAATATTACAAAGATATGGCCCACTCATACTTATCATTCTCCTAAACTTCTCTATATCCAAGCTGGCAAACATTTGTCTGATTGTCTCCTACTTCTCTCTTTCGCTTAGCTCATCACTTTTACCCCAATTTTCTTTGCATTAAACCCTAACCTTAATTTCCACGTAAATCCCCTAATCTCCATGCTCTAACATTGAATTTCTAAGAAAGAAAATGATTCCTTTAATTCCATCCATATTTATTCACTTTATTTTGATCATCGCGTTTGTAGACGGCGAGCAGGATTCGATCTACGACATCCTAAAGACTCATGGGCTACCCATGGGACTGCTCCCGAAGGGGATAACCCGATTCGATTTCGACGATACGGGTCGGTTCGTGGTTCAGTTGGATCAGGCATGCAATGCCAAGTTTGAAAGCGAGCTGCATTATGATAGGAACGTGTCGGGGACTTTGAGTTACGGCCAGATCGGGGCTTTGTCGGGGATTTCGTCTCAAGAGTTGTTTCTTTGGTTCCCGGTCAAAGGGATTCGGGTAGATGTTCCTAGCTCCGGTCTCATTTATTTCGACGTCGGTGTCATTTTTAAGCAGCTTTCATTGTCCTTGTTCGAAACGCCGAGGGATTGTACAGCGATCCGGGAATCTGATGATTTGATTCGAGATGGCAAGTTATTAGCTGAATCTATCGAAAAGGTTCAATTTTTTTTATCAATCCTCTTATCTGATTAATAGTTTGTGAAATACTATAAGTTTATTTAATAGCTTAATTATTGTTTTCTTGTACAAATTGTAGAATTCACTTGCGAAACTTGGATATGAATTTGATCGGGAAAGAGATCTAGAATAGTGGAAAGGCAAAAGAAGTTATTCAATAGCTTAATCAGTTTAGCCATGAAGTGTATTTTGGGCCTCGCTCTCCAACATTGTAAATTTCGGTTGGAATGTCTGCTGTAGATGGTCTTTACGTCTCCATCCTGTGTGATTTGCATGCATTTTCGTCTTTGTTCTGTATAGTGCAGAATCATAGACATGTTTAAGTCCATCCGGCTCTCGTCTATTCGAGGCTAGCCAATGAAGTGAAAATGGAAGATTGGAGAGCTAATTTGTCAATGACCTTCTCGGATAGTTCGTCATGTGGAAGATGAAGCGGAGATGAGGGCATTTGGTTGGCTATTTCAGGTGATAAAATCTATGGAATTTAATTCATATGTTAAAATTTTCATTTGTATTATGAATATAAGCATGGTTATTAAATAGAGTCTCTTTTTGTTGTAGTAAAAAGAAAATATTGATGGTACTAGAACGCCATCATGAATCAATCATGAGGCAAAGTTCATTAATAGAAGTTCATTGAGTCCTTTATTTATTGCTTACTATTTACTAAACGTGTGATCCGCCTTGTATGCTTGAATATTGTGTTTCAGTTTTGTTTATTATTCTTTAATCTTGAATATTGGTGCTATGAGCACGCCGATATTTAGTTGATTTTAAAAAAAAAATCTTTAAGGGACTTATACTTGCATTGCTATGCTCAAATCTAATACAGAATCACGGAATATGTTCTCATTGTCATAATTCAAACAGGTGTTTATGACTGTGTAGAGATTATTGGTCATGGGACGGGGATATATTTCTCCCTAAGAAAAGTTTGCTTTTATTTTTTCCATTATATTTTCTTTTGTTTTGGTAAGGTTGTTAAAGCTTTGCAAAATCAGTGATCTTTTGGTTATCTACAAGATGTGTGGCAATGCCACACTGCTTATTCTAGTAAGTAGTCAAGATTGATTGCTTCATCTGAACATGTTTAAATTGGGAAAAACTGCTGTAAACAGTGTTAAAAATTCAGACTTCTTTTCTTGATTCCTCTATGTAAAATTTGCAGTTTGTAGTATATATAATTTTGACCATTTGACAATACATACACACCTTGTAGATAGAGGGATTGAACCCTGGTCTCCTAAGAGGATCATCATCCGCTTTTCCACTGAAATCACTTGTGGGGTTCACTATCTTATCATGATTTTTGAACAATTTCTACCTAGGATTGGAGGAAGGGGGCTCTTAATAGGTTTTGAACCCACAACTTAAGGGAGAGGAGAGGGTGTAAACTGAGAGCTTTAACAACTTATTCTAGAGATTGCGTGTATATGGCATGTGATAAGAGGCATTTTGTTTGTGTATGGCATGTGATGTGATCATAGATCAAATGATTATTGTATGCCATGCTATACTATACTTACCCATGGCCATGTTGTTGCTGTTTTGTACATCTTGAATCTACATTTGCAGTTTAGTATCGAATTTATGAAAGGATGGTGTTGGATTAATTTTGATGGTTACATGTATTTGTTTGTGTGTGTGTATGTATACATGCATATGTTTGACTGTTTGTGCAGAGGTGCATCTGGCGTTTTTATAATAATATCTTTATGTGGTTGGTATTAGTTTTAATGCTCGTCGATAGTATTTTTTTGTTCTTTTGATTTGTTTTAATTTTTAAATTTAATGACTTTATCCTTGTAACACACTTTTCTTTACTTTTTTGGTATGCATCCTTTGTCTTTTGGCACGTTTATCTTTTCTTATTCGGTCGCTTGATTTTATTTGTGTTTCTACTAGGATTGAATTTGTCGTCGACACACGACTGATAAGATGATACTCTTGTAAATATCCTGTTAATCTTCATATTTTGAACCATCGAACTGAATTTTAATACGAACTCACAATAGTCAAAAGTAATCGTTTTTTACTAGGTAGTTAAATTTGTTGTTTAGCTTTATTGAAAATTCTGTGTTGGGCCCTTGTAATTAGATAAGACGGTGTTGTTTAGACTCATTAAGATAAAAGCTTGTTGTGGCTTGTTCAAAACCTATTGATTGAGTGCATGAAAATTTGTGGACTCCCTCAAAACTTCTGCTTCTTATCTCATCTTTATTCTGCTCTTTTTTCATCTCCTAAAAATTCTACTTATTCGATTCTAAGTGTTACACCACTCTTGCTCATGATTGAACGGTGATAATAATTGTGTTGTCAACATGTCCCTATCCTCCCCCATTTGGTTTCTGTCATTGGTTCTTACAATTGCAGATTTTGTTCTCTCAACAGTAAGGCAGAAACTTTTTGTTACCAAATGGGGTTGGGAGGCAGAAAGTGGTGCTAAAATGGTGCTGTTGAGATAAAGGTTTTGTTGTTTGCTATCACCAAAAACAGTGGGACAACATCCTGGACGTTTGAAAATGGCGTCCCATACCTGTTGGACAATGACCACACCCCTTGTTCTGCCTTTGATATCATACTGAAGGATCTAGGATCCAGGGTCCAAGAAGCTAATGCTGAAGATAGAGAATTTGAAACAATGCCAAGCAGTTGTTATGTTAGTAAGGAATATTTGGATGTTGATTGCCATTGGAATGAAGGTTATACGACAAAAGATGTTGTGAAGTTGATTTGATTGGGTGACCACTTGGTCAAAAATGGTGGTTGATAGCTCTTGGGATTTGTCATTTGAAGCTCAGTTTAGTTGAAAATTCTGGTTCAACTCCTTTCTTGTCTCCCAAATGGTTTGGTCTCTTCTCCCTTTTAGCCAAGCTTGAGAAACACATTGTTTGTGATTGGAAGGGATGGAGGTGTTAGTAAAGGGTGGTTTGAAGGTCAGCTGGAATGCAATGCTTGATGTGCAGACAAAACAAGTACTTAGCAGTATCCATATGTATGATTTCATCCATAACACATACAAGACTGGTAAGAAAAAAGTTGTGTTATGACCATGGGTTTACAAAATGGGGGGAAAAGCTGTCACTGAGATGTTGGGATGGACTGACTTTTTCTGAGGATGCTATCATGAAAGTACTTCACCAGCTTCATTAACAATATCTTAATTTCTATCCTTGAGGTTAGGGATTGGTTTCGAAGCATGGACGGATCTAGAGTTTTCTGTAAGGGGTTTAAGCTATTAAGAAGATATATTACAAATATAGGGGGGGTGAAATTATTAGAGTTTAGAGGTGTATAATTAGATTATTAATAGAAAATACAAATAAAATGTAAGAACTTTGAAATTTTTAACGATGTAGTCCCCTAGGTCCATCCTTGTTTCGAATAAAGGAGTATTGTAACGGACTAAATTGAAACGTGGTCGCTTTTTTTTGTTAAGTAGTTTAATCTCATTTTTATTCTACGCTTTTCTTTATTTCTTAAAAATGTTTGTTTATTCGATTCTAAGTGTAACACTATTTTTATTCACGATTGAGTTATGGTAATGATCTTATTGTCAACATGCCTTATTATTAATATGCATATTTTAATAATATTTTTTTATTGTGTTTTACTTTTCATCGTTGAACTTCGATGATGTTTGTATCTATGATCATTTGAGTTAGTGTTTTTTACCTTTTCTTTATATGATGTTTATAATATAAAAACGTTATTTTTTCTTAGAAATATTATTTGTTCCCATGAGATAAACTCGTTATATTCTTATATTTTTATTTTTAATAAAATTGACATAAAAAATGAGGGGAAAGAATCTAATTTGTACCAAAAATAATAAAAAGAAATAACCTTTCTCTCTCAACACCTAACTTTCTATGTAATTCAAAGTCTGCCTAACCAAACCTAATTTTGACCATAGTTTTTAGTATTCATTTACACCTATTGCCTACTGATGTTAATAGGATTGAAAAAATAAATAAATTTTGAAAACCACGACTGAAAATGAAATAAAACATTAAAATAATGTTTATTCAATAAACACCACAAATTTCTCAATAAATAAAACGTAAGAATGTCAATCTAGAGTTAATAAAGGAAAGTTTAAGACATAAATTAAATTTGCTTTTAAGCAACAACTGGTTTATCTTCCAATACTTTGAAGAATTTTATGTTGCAGTCTTAATGTTTTGTGTTAAGAAATTACCCCCATCTTTGATGTAAGACTTGAATATGATGTTTCTTAGTATGGTGTTTAAATTTGACAACTTCTAACGTGCCATAATATAATTCAGCATCCGATTAAATTATGACGTGATAGAAAAAATGTAAAATCTCCATAATTATCATATTCGAGTATAATATTCAACGTTCGATAGAATTATGACAATGACTTCTTAAAATTAATATCATTTTTTTTCAAGTTTCAATTGAGATTAGGGATGGTAACATGACATGACGTATTTCTGGCCACCCCATTCGATTCAATCCTAATATATATTCCCCAACCCGACCCAAAATAATAAAATCTATAAACTGATCTCAATCTGATCCCGATATATTAATAAAAGTCCAACTCAAAAAAAAATATATTAAATACTATGTATAAAAATATAATAAAATATATAAATATATTGGGTCTGGTCAAAAAAATTTCACCTTAAACCAACCCGACTTTATTTATTTTTTTATAATTCAATCCGAAACCGATTTTTTAAATTTAAACTCATCTCATTATATCAAGTCAAATCAAAATTCAACGATTTTAAAATAAATTATCATCTCTATCAGAGATCACACTTGTTGTGTTGAATTAAATTTTCTCTATCCACAAAAATCAAACATTCAACCTTACCTATAATTTCATCTTGCCTAAAAAATATGTGTTTGTTCGTTATATACTCATGCATTTATTCTCAAGAAAGAGGAAAAAAAACAAGAAAAAAAACCTTCGTATATATTATAAAATTATAGTAGAACGAAAAATAAATAAATTTGAAATGTGTTTGGTAATAAAGAAAATAAGGAAATTGATCACTTTCCTTTTATCTTGATGTATAAAAACAAATAATTCTAAATTAAAATGATAAAAGAAAAGAAAACGAAATATTCAAAATTATGCAAAATTTTAATATTTTCGTCGATTCAGACGAACTTAAATAAATTATTTATAATAAAATCTTTACTTCAAGAGATTATGATACACAATTTGAGAAATTTACATAAATATTTTCCTTATTTTTTTAAATATGATATCAATCATTTTATTTCTCAAAATATTATATTTTGAACAATAATTTTAAAGATGATTAAGTCTGATTTTAAACAGTAAAAGTAATTAAATTAAATAAAAAATTAAAATTGATACCAAAATACACTCATTTTAAACAGTAATTTGATAATTTTTAAAGTGTTTTCTGCAAATCACTATTCAAAATCAATACTTATCGGAATCGACTTTAATATTTTAATTTAATTTAATTTATTTCACTGTTAAAAATTATTCTTTTAAAATCATATTTAAAATCGTTATTCATAATATAATATCTGAGAAAATAAAATGACTATCATATTTTTGGGGAAATTAAAAAAAATATATTTAAAGAATTTCACTAAAAGAACTTTGTAAGAATTAAGATCATGTTAATAATTAACATATATTTCTTAAACACATAAAAAGTGCAGAAACTTCCTACCATATACACTGGTTTTTCCCAGAATTTCCCCTTTATTTCAACAGACAAGAAATAATACCAGCAGGAGATCATTAATTGAGTGTTAGAAAGAGAGATAAAACACATACCACTGTAATAATTAGGGTTTATAGCATCAATTTTACAACAAATATACCAGCTAAAAATATGAGTTAGGATCCAATTATATAACGTAAATTTCTCTAAGTTTAACATGTTTTTTGATCATTGGGTGACAGAAATAGATGAATCAGATTAATTTTTTACTTTTTTTCTCAAGTAATAATCTTCTCATAACCGACCGTTAATCTAAAGCATTTATTTCAGTCATCTAACTATCTAAAAAGCATATAAAATTTAAATAATTTTACGTAATATAACTTAATACTATCCCATAATATAATATACAATAATTAAGTTGGTAATGAGAGCCAGCTCTTTTATAAATATTCATGCTATCAAACCTGAGGAAGCTTAAGCTCAAAATAGTTCATTAGAATTAAAGCAAAGGAATCTTTTTCTTTTCTTTTCTTTCCATAAATTAAGAAGGAAAGGATGGGATTAACATTCATTAGTCTTCATAAACAAGTAAACACGATTGATTATGATGGATTGTTTTGGCAACATTAGGCTAATTAAGTTTATTAATTTATTTATCAAGCTTGGGGTGTGTTTAATTTTGTGTGGTTCATAATTTATATAAAGATAGAATTAAATGGAATAAAAAAATTTATCCCATAATCATGTCTATTTTATATCTTATCCTAAAATATTTAAAAATTAAATTCTAAATATTAACTCTAATTTTTATATCTTAAACCCAAAAATAGACTTAAGGGTTGTTCGGTGCAGTTGCACCCCTAAAATTTTAAATTTTCTTATATTATATTATATATATATATATTGTATTTTCTAATAATAATCTAATTAATTTGCATCTTATATTTTTAATATATTTTCTTAATAGTTTATATTCTCTTACATAAAATTTTGGGTTTGCCCTTGCCTAAACCTTACGGCTTATAAAGCACACTCTATCCCTAATTACCTAAACTTTAATCATAACCTCGGACTTTAAACTCTAAACTTATTATTTTAAGATAAAAACATTTAAAAATACGATAAAAATATACGATTTTTTCCCGATTAAACCACATTTGTCTCACCGGTAGTATAACTATCTTGACGTATACTTCATGCCAAACTAATTAATTAAAAATTACTTCATTTTCTCTTAATTTATGAAATAAAAGTTTCAGAAACCCAAGAACAAGATAGAAAAAAGCTATTAAAATAGATTCATATATATAGGAACAGAAATTACCAACATAACTATATATAAGATTCTTCACTTTCTGTCTAGAAACTATTTCAGCTGGCTATACACACATGCTTTCTACAGGAAAAAAAATACTTACCCATCTCGGTATACCCTATAATCTTCGGATTTATTATTATTATTATTATATATATATATATTACTCAGGGAGAGTAGAAATCTGCAATTTTTTTCATCACCTGTACCTGGGTGGTAAGACACTTTATGTAATGTGCTGTCTCATCCAACAAGTTGCATAAATCCATGGCTTCACCGCCTGGAACAAGCTCTTTCAGTTCATCTGCTTCGACACCAAACCCAACACCATCTTGCCCTGTTGTTGCTGTTGTCGTTCTAGTCTTGTTTTGTTTCTCGTGTCTTGTTTTCCTCATGGAACAAGTCTCTACTGATCTCCTGCTTCTAGGACGGGTCCGAAGCTTCCAAAGGATTGCCCTACTCCAAATTCTCCTCGTCCTAACCGAGTAAGCCATGGACTTGTCGGCTGCAACCTTGATCCTTCGGTACCGCCGGAAGATCTCCGTGGGGGAAGACGAGGAGCTAGGTTTTTGAGCATGGATTTTAGACAGACTCCTGAGGAACCTTGTGGCGAACCTGGATTTTAGGGAACTAGGGTTCATACGGTCAGGGTTATACTTGTTCATGGATGAAAAGTTGACAAGAAAAATTAGGGTTCTGTTTTGGTTTGGTTTTTGGGGTAGTTGGATATGGAGATGGACAAGAGATTAAGCCAGAGTTTGGTCTTTTTTGGATGAATCAAAGGTATAAATGGTGACAGTGAGCTCAGTGTGGGAAGTGAGGGGGCGGTGGCGGTTGTCCAACCAGAAGTGTTCGAGAAGACAAAATCTGACTAATTCTCTGACACAGTATCTAAATAGACCAACCAGACATGAAGGAAAGACAGAGATGTAGTTAGGGGAAGTTTGAAGAACAAAAACATGCGAGGAGAATGAAGTAAAGGAGAGAAAGAAAAGGAAGAGAATGAAGGGATTGGAAATGGGAGGTGTAAAGAGGTAGGAGACTTGGGGAATCAACCCCTTGATTAGGATATATATCATATTATTATCATTATCATTATTATTATAATTATAATTTAGGTATAATACTAAAAATATATATTCTATTTTTAAAGTATTTTAATTTTTAAGGTTAAAAAAATATTATTCAACTATCCTTATATAATTTAAAATGATATAACAAACATATATGACTATACACACTGTTATAGTAATATTTTATAAACAACGATATTGATTGTGTATAATAATACAACAATCAAAAAATAATTTTATAAAATTATATAAAAATATTTTTAACGAAATATTATTTTGATCTAAAATAAAACGTTAAAGGTTAAAATGCTTTAAAAAAACAGAGACTAATTGATAATCTAGACAAACACTATAGACATTTTTCATCAGGAACGAAGATACATACGGGTGGGAAGGAACAATCACCTCCCTACCCCGAAAAAATTATATTTTTTATTTTTATCCCTTTATTTAATTTTTTTTAAAAATTATTTTTTATAATTTGTTCCTAACGTTTATGTTTTATCCTCGAACTCTAACTCCTGACTATGTCCCTATTTTTCACATTATATCTGCAATTTATCCTAATTTTTAAAAAATCATTATATCTTAAAAACAATTAAAATAATATTTTTTAAAATTGTATAACATCTTAAAATAAGTTCAAGTATAGATGTAAATCTCTAGTGAGATAAAATATAAGATTTTTTTAAATAAAATTAAAATTTTAAATTATAATATTATAGATTAAACAATTAAGCTAGGAAAGTCAATTATAATACTTCATTTGATTTAATATGTCAAAAAATTATATATATTATATTATAAAAAATAACATTTATGACATGAAATTTTAGTATTTTATGAATTATAATCGAATTAAAGCCTTTTGCTTTCATTTTCAGATTGGGTTTATAGAGGGATAGAAAAGTGAGTTCTGTGGGGCTGAAATGGCCAACCACCATATGAACGCACATGCTTACATTTCCCACTTGGATTGTGGGACATCTTAATCTAGTGTATTTTAGTATTTATTACATCTTTTTACAGGTTAGTTTTTGTAAGAAAATATCAAAATTTCCACACTCGTATTCACATTCCTCACCTTCAACTTTAGTTTTTAATTAGGTCATATTCGAATATGTTTAACTCCACTAATTATAACTAGGGCAGTAAATGAGACGAGACATATTATGAATTATTCGAGCTCAATTCGATCAAAATTCGGTTTGGTTGGACTTGGCTCGAGCTCGAACTCGGCTCGAATTCTTGCCGAGCCGAGCTATATGATACTTGACTCGAAAAGCTCACGAGCTACTCAAAAATATAAATATATTATTTTTTATTTTTTATAATTTAATATCTAAATTTTTAAACTTAAAACCCTAAATATAAGTCTTAAACACTAAATTAACACATTAAACCCTAAAATTAACAAGATTGAGTTTACACAATTTATGTATCAAAGTTTTTTCCTTATTAGAATTAAATAAGACGTGACAAATAAGAGTTACTCGACTCTAACACGATCGAAGATCAGTCAACAATTGAGTTCTTAACGAGCCGACCCGAGCTTAAATTTTTTAGGCTCATTTAAAATTACTCAAACTCGAACTCAACTCGAAATCTTAACGAGTTGAGTTTAGCACTATTCAAACTTGACTCGGCTCGTTTACAATCCTAATTATAACCTTGAATGTCTTGTTTTTACTTTATGTTGGAACAATGTTGGTGGGATATCGACAAGGAATGATGTCCTAAAGGTGGTGGGGTGACCGGTAATGTGGCCGGCATCGACGAGAATCAGGGATGTACTTGTTTTTACTGTTGTTGTTTTTCAATTGGGGGAAATACCATATTCATTCAAAAGGTATAATTATCTTTCTTTTTGACAAAATCATTCTGATTTTTGTCCGAGTTCATGATTCTATCTTTATGTACGACTCAAAATTGAAAACTTGCTGATAATAACATACTATTAAAATTTTAATTTAAATACCTAATATTTAAAAAATAAACAATTTAACTGTTTCTCGTATTTAATTTTTTATTTAATTATCGGTATTTAACTTATTAATCGATTAATTCAAATCAAATTCTATATACATCTAATATGGGACAGCCCTCCAAAACTTTTTTTTCCATTTATAATGTGTTATGATTCAAACATTTGACCTTGTTTAATTACAGGATTTAACGATCGTCTGCAATCCAACTTTCATTAAATAAGAGAGAATGTAGGGTTTTTATGACAGTCTCATCATATATATATATATATATATATAAATGAAAGAGGGGAGAGAGGGGTCAGGGATGGATCGAGAGTACCAGAAGAAGTAGTTGTACCTTTCAAAATTTTAAACTCTCATATAATTTATATATATTTTTTCTGTATTTTTTAAATAATCTAAATCCGTATCTTATAAAATTTTATAATTTCAATATAACTTTTTAATAATTCGAGACCTTAACATAAAATTACGTATCTGTCTCACTAAGGATGATGGTTTTGCCAGGACCACAATCAAGTGGGTGCATGCATGTGTGAGGAAAGTGACAATTTGCATGCTTCAGACAACTTGGAACTGATTGTACCCTAGCCTTCCAGTTTCATTTCATCAACTGCCTTTCATGTGTGTTTGCTTTTATTATTTCCATTCTCTTCCTCTTATAATTTCATGTATAGCGTTAACCTTACACCACGACACAAGTAAAGGGGTGTACGTGTGAGGGCGACGGCTAACTCCGCCTTCAAGCGACGCCACTTAAGCTTTTTGTTTCACTGATGAAGCGGAGGAGGAGGAGGTGGAGGACCAGTGGCCGGTAGCTGGGAGGTTTCATTTCTTAGGGTTTGGTTCACCTCCTTAACTAAAGGGTTGGTCTATGTACGTTCTGGTACCGGGCTAACTACTAGCTAGGGTTTCAAGTCACATGCAAGAGGGAACAGGAAGCGTATTAACTACTCTCATTTGATTTGATTTAATTTGATGTATATTTTTATAAAAATAAATATTAGCAATTAACAAATTAAATTTTAACTTTAGTTAACAAGTAAATACTTGGGACTATTTTAATAAATAATATAAATTGGATTGATAATTAGGGAAATGAGATAAGTTGAAAGATATTTTAGAATCTACGGCAAAAATTACAGTACAGAGAAAAATTATCACCTATAAATTGTGATTCGAGTGAAAACGTCATTTGCAAATAGTATTTTTTTTTAATTTTGTCTCGAATCAATAAAAATATTAAATTATTACAAGTTGACCTATAGATGACGTTTTCACCCAAATCGTCATCTACATGTGATAACTTTTCCTATACTGTAATTTCTGTTATAGATTTTAAAATATCTTTCAATTTACTTATTTCTCTAATTATCGAATATATTTTGATTATTTACCCAAAACATCATGATTTTAAAATAATTCAGTTCATATAATGTCTTTTTAAGAGCTAGAAAAAAAATATCTCAAGTGTATTATTATTAACAATTTTAATAGTATATAATTTATTGTTAGATATCATATAAATATTATATATTAAGTATGACTCGATTGATATAATTTATTCTTAAATATTATTAAAAAATAATTGATTAATTAAAATAGAAATACGAAAAATAAGTGATGTACTAAATAATTAGTTTACCCATTAATTTTTTTGGGCAATCTACGAGACGCTCTGCCTCGATGACAGACATGCAATTGTCACGGGGCTAGACTTTTGAACCAGCTAACCCGTGCGGCCTTAGTCGAGTCCTTAAGACAAACGACTAAGTCAGCCTGAAATCCCACTTTGGAAGATCAAACTTCCAAGGCACTCAAGAACGGAAGATCGTTCTTAGCGGAAGCTAACTATGAGAATGGCTTCGAAGAATTTAAGAAAGAACAAGAAGAACTCTCAATAACACTAGAGGAGAATTAGAGTAAATGCCAGAGCTTTCTATTACTCTCTCAAAGGAGGATGGAATTGTTGGGTGATTACAAATGGTAGTGAGAGCTCTCTATTTATAGTTGAGCTCTCACTCAATCAATGGTCAGGATCGATTTACACGGATGGCCAGGATTAGCCCGGAATAATTACAAAATCGCCTATCTAAGGAAACTATATTAAATTACATCAATTCATTGGAATGTTTCCCCGGATAGCTGATCTCTCCCGATATGGCAAGATTCTCCTAAATCCTTATTTGATAAGTTGTCTCTTTCCATACCTGAAATGGGCTCTCTAGCATTCTCCAAGTCTTGGGCCAAGCCTTGTGGTCTTGGTAAGCCCGATGGAACCTTGTTGTTGGACTTATGCGCGACTGTCTCGGACCTCAACCTGCGGCCCGTGACATTCTCCCCCACTGAACTTAGCGACGCCCTCGTCGCTCCACTAGAACGATCCTGGGTTGGTCCACCTTGGAGGTTGCTACTCGATGTCTCGGCTTGATGCGGTTCCCCCATAAGAACAGCTTGCGCCGGCTCCTGCCTCGTTCGATCCTCTACACCATTCCTCGCATCATCTTGGTGGCTTCTCGGTGTCTCGGCTTGTTCATGTCCCCCCATAAGGACTGCTCGCTTTGACTCTTCCCGCCAAGTGATGTCGCGTGCTAAGACGCCTTCGGTTACATCTCCTTCTTTATTTGATTTACCTTGACTCGGACACTCTTGGTCCCGCGGTAAAGTCTTGGGTGTCACCACATTGAACACTGGACGAACTTTCAGACTCGTCAGCACATCTGTTTGGCTCCTTAGAACTGTGAAAGGTCCCTTCCAAGCTTTCTCTTCTCCGCAATACGAGTTAGGTCTAACCCGACCTACACTCCATAACGACGGTAAATCAAAATCAAGAACACTAGAATTGTGTTTGAGATGTACCTTCCTCTCGTTCATCGCATTTACTCTAAAATGGGTCAGCCCTTCTGTCTCCACGAAGCCTGGCCCCCTTTGCATTGAACTTTCTGCCTCAAAGTTCTTTGCACCATGTTGCATCGGCCCTTCTACGAAGTCCGTTGCCCTCGATCGCATCCACCCATTTGACTTGATGTTTGGAGCTTTCTTCTTGCATCGACCCTTCTTCCTCGAAGTTCGGTGCTTCCTCTTGCGTTGGCGCTTCTTACTTGAAGTCCTTCGCTTGCTTTCCACCTTGCCCATAGGTGGTGTTTGCACAGTCGCTATGTCCCTCTTTGGCTTGGCTCCCTTCGACTCCTTTTTGATTGTAGTCTCTGAAGAAGTGTTCTTCCCATGAACACCCTCGACAAGCTCCTTAGCAGCCTTCTCGGACATGGCTAACTCTTTTAGCCTTCTATCAATGTAGGCTTCAGCATATTTCAACGGGCAATTTCGCAACTCATGTGGCCCCTTACACTGGTGACACTTCAGTTGCTTCTTCTCCCTTGGTTTGACGACTTTTTCATTCGCTATCTTACCGGGTCTCGACCTTGGTTCAGCTACTTTGGTACTTGTAGTCGCACCTTGGTTCTTACTTGGCTTGCTGGAAAACGCAATTGCACCAAGTTGCACTACTTCCCCTTGTGGCTCGTCTGGTTCCTTGACGATGACAGCAAGGCGATTCTTCTCGGGACAGCTCCTAATCAAATGTAGGCCATCACAGAAGTAGCACTTTAATCTTCTGCTCGCTTTCTTTTCTCGCACGGACTTAGTTTCTCCACTCCCACTATCTTTCTTTATGGGCTTGGACGTCTCGGTGCTAGTTGGCTTGTCTCCTGCAAGCTCGGTCAGCAACTGGGCCTCATCATTGTCCTTTGAAGAAACATGGGCATCTCCTTGCTCCGATGCAAGTTCAACCCTCGATCTAAGTCTCGTCAAGAAAGTGTTGAGCATACCCCATTCACTCAACGTTGCCTTGCAACTGAGTAGCTCGTTCTTGAGCTCATCCACCTCGATCCGCAAAGCCTTTACCTCGGCTTCACAAGCATTACTCCCTCGAACGGTCTCTAATTCTTTGAGAACGCGTTTGGTCTCATCTTTACACTTGTCCTCCATGGACTCCAAATGGTTTAGACGGGACTCCAAGACACCTTGAGTTTCCTTCATGCCCCCCATTTCGGATCGAATGGAGTGGACTTGAACTCTCAACTGCTCGGACAAGAAATCGAAGATACCTTGACAATCACCTTTCGTCTTCTCAAACGTTTCGTCGACAGTGTTTTGAAATTGCCTTATGATGCTACTTTTAAAGGACTCAAGATCCTGTGTAGTAACACCGTCTCTTCGTCTCGCCATCTCGATAGCTTATCACGAACTAGTTTGACTGCAACTGCAAGCAGGTTCAACCACAAGTCCCTTTTCGACTCGCTCTGATACCACTTGTCACGGGGCTAGACTTTTGAACCAGCTAACCCGTGCGGCCTTAGTCGAGTCCTTAAGACAAACGACTAAGTCAGCCTGAAATCCCACTTTGGAAGATCAAACTTCCAAGGCACTCAAGAACGGAAGATCGTTCTTAGCGGAAGCTAACTATGAGAATGGCTTCGAAGAATTTAAGAAAGAACAAGAAGAACTCTCAATAACACTAGAGGAGAATTAGAGTAAATGCCAGAGCTTTCTATTACTCTCTCAAAGGAGGATGGAATTGTTGGGTGATTACAAATGGTGGTGAGAGCTCTCTATTTATAGTTGAGCTCTCACTCAATCAATGGTCAGGATCGATTTACACGGATGGCCAGGATTAGCCCGGAATAATTACAAAATCGCCTATCTAAGGAAACTATATTAAATTACATCAATTCATTGGAATGTTTCCCCGGATAGCTGATCTCTCCCGATATGGCAAGATTCTCCTAAATCCTTATCTGATAAGTTGTCTCTTTCCATACCTGAAATGGACTCTCTAGCATTCTCCAAGTCTTGGGCCAAGCCTTGTGGTCTTGACAAACCCAATGGAACCTTGTTGTTGGACTTATGCGCGACTGTCTCGGACCTCAACCTGCGGCCCGTGACACAATCATAACATCATAAGGCAATGTTTTGTAAGGAAATGCTTGACAAAAGAATCGAACATGGTGGGGGCATGTCTTGCTTAGAGATTCATAAACATAAAAGCTTTATAATTAGACACTTTAACCACCTAATAAGTATGCTTCGCTTGAGATAAGTAGTTTCCATAGGCATGACTTGATTATTAATTTTTAATTTAGGACACTTTATTAGGGTTTATGATTCGAAAAACAGCTGTCGTTTTAATATTTAAGTTTTTAAACCATGAACAGAACCACAGACACATTAGACACCCCAAAATTATTTTAAAAATTATATTTTTATATTATATAATTAACACTTATTTATAATTAAATATTTTTTATAAATAATTAATTCTTTATAAATATCATTCAAAAAATAACATATTTTAAATAAAATTTTAGCTTTGTCCTTATCTTAAACTAATTTTTCATGTTTCAGTATAATCATATTAGTTTTTTTATATATAAATCTTATTATATATTTTTAAGAGGCTAAAATATAATTTTATGATTATTTTAATTTTTTTAATATTACAAGGTTGTAACTTCCGCCGGTCCTTAATATATGCCACCCTGCGGATGTTCGCACGACATTGAACTGATAAAATTAAATTTGATTTAAATATTTTTTTAAAATATTAATTTAAAAATAATATTTTAAATTTGATCGACTTATAAAAATAATTTTAGGGACTTAATTATTAAAAATTATAATTTTAGGGATTAAATTATAAAATAAAAAATTTAATTTTAAAGACCCAATTATAAGGAAAAAATAAAGATAAAGGACTATTATTATAAATATACCTAAAAATTTAAAAAAAATTACATAATTAATCATGGATCGGGTCGATCAGATATTTTACGCCTTAAACCCAAACCTAATCTCTCTCAATAAAATTTTGACCCAAACTCGATTTTTTCAATAAAAAATCTAACCCGAACAAAGCGAGTCAGGTCAGAATCCAACCAAGTTGAATAAAATACTCATTCCTAAATAAAATGTTTTCCTATAAATAATAATTAAAATAAATATTTTAATTTAATTATTTAAAAGAATATTGGTCCAAAAATTAAGTTTTAAAATCGTATAAAAATATTCTCCAAATATCGTAAATCGTGGTCCAAATTAGCTTACCGGTTTAACAAGTTTGCCAACGGTTCAACAAATTGACCCAATGGGTCTAAACCATAAAAACATAACCCACGGATACGTCGATAGGCCCTTTTAACGTTGTATATCTAAATTGACCCAATAACCGTTTAGATACTAAACGTTTTTTTTATTATTATTATTTTATAATAGTATTTATTTATCGGCGAATGAATATTATTTTAAGATTGAAATGATAAAAAATTTTATCGATAAAAAATTATCTATTATTAAATTTTGAGATATTTTTTATTAAAAAAAAAATAAATTTAGACTCAAGAGAACGAGATGGATCAACTAGTAAATTTTAGTATCAAGTGACCATTATTTCCATTGCTAGTTTGACAATAGTGAACAATAAAATAATAAAAATATTTAAAATTTAAAATTCAATAAATATTTAAAATAAATACGAATTATCTTGACTCAATGGTTAAAAAAACGTCTATAACTCTTAGAAGTCACGAGTTCGAGCACCAGTATTATAACATAATGATTGAGCGATCAATTTTTAATAATTAAAAATATATTCTAAAACAGATATTATTATAATTATTATAACTAATTAAAAAAATACAAAATAATATGATTTTAGGTTTAATCTTGCTAAAAATATATAATTAAATTCAATAACAAAGGACGATATGTTTTACCCAAGTAATATAGATTTAAGTAGTTTAATTTAGAAGTTTATATGAATTTGTTTAAAATTGAATATAAATATTTATATTATTTTATATTTAAATTAAATTATCAAGAATTTATATGTTATGTTATGAAAAGGTTGTTTTTTTATAAATATATATATAATGTCAAAATTTTAAAAATCCAACTGTAACAACAAATATGATTAAATCTATTTAATAATAAAAAATAATTTTAAAATAAGGCTTATTTGTTAAATAAGTGTTTGATATTTTTTTGAAATAAATATTTGAATCATATTTTGGTTAAAGAAGCATTTAATATTTTATTCTATAATCCGATTAAATTTTTTCATTAATGATCATTAAAAATTTATGATTCATATAAAAATATGGTATGTGACATATTTTTATATTTTTAATTTATGATTTTTCTAAAAAATGTCAAGGTTTTTATTTTTTTAATTAAACTTTTAAATCTCATTTCTCTCATTATTCGACATTTTTCATAAGTTGATGGTTTATTGTTCACCGCCCAAAATATCATTTACTTTATCGTTTAACATTTGTCATTCTCTACCTTCGGTGAGAATCCAAACGATTTTTTTTCTTTATCGCTGAGTGTTTTTCGACGATACAATCAACAATTCATTCACATATTTATCAACGAGATAACGGGGCTTTCGCTAGAAAGGTTCCGATGAAGATGAAGATGATTAGTAGTGATTGAATCGGTAATTGAAGTTGAGTAATTTAGAGATTTAGTGTAATTTTTTAAGAAAATAAATAAATATTATTAAGTTAATTTAAATATTTATTTAACTATTAAATCTTAATTATTTTATATCTTATAGAACGCAAAATTCGATTAAAATAAACTCATTTTATTTTAAAGAGTTAAGAAACTTTATGTTTTATAAAATGTGAAATATGAATTCGCATCCTACACAATGCGAATTCTTATTTCGCTTGTAGAACTCAAAATTCGGTTAAAATAAATCCACTTTATCTTAAAAAGTTAAAAAACTTTGCGTATACAAAATAAGAATTCACATTATACAAAATATCTATCTATCTATATATAAATATTATTCTTAAAAATAAAATTTAAAAGATGTTTTTTTAAATAAATAAATAAGAAATATTGCGGAATTTTCTTGCAATATTTCCCTTTCAAGTTTCCCGGTGAATATGGATTTGGATTTGAAGCCGAGGACACGCCTGCAATCTCTATGACAAGTGACAGCAAACTGCTCCACCTCGTACCATACCTAATTTTTCTACTTGCTTATAGTGAAATTCTAAGTTGATACAGGTTTTTTAAATTCAAAATTTAAAAAAAATATATTAATAATTTATTAGAATTGTATGATAGGTACAATAAAATTAATTTTATTAGGTATATTTATATTATAAAATCTAAAGTTTAAATTTTTATTATTAATTTCAAAAATAAATTTTATATTTATAAAATTTATATTTTTATCATAAAAAATATGATTAGGGATTCCGAAAACTTTTAGTTACGTACTTGTCATTTTTTAGTAGAAATTTATTACCTTCTAATTGTGTCTTTTTTCATGTTTACTGTTAAAAAAAATAAAAATTAAATTTTATATCTTAACAGTAGCTTTTTACATCTTAAATGCTAAAACATAATCCTTAAAAAATATATCATACCTTTAATTTTTTTAAATTTTTACCATAATTTCTATCTCTAACCCTAAATTTATTAATTTAAAATTAAAATATTAATAAAAATATAATTAAAAATAAACGATTTACTACCATCAATTTCCCCCAAATTTAAATGTTTAACCAATCCAAAGGGTTGTGTGCCCAGTTGCTCTTGCACTTGTCCTTATCCACTGAACTGTTTCTCCCTGCAACTTTGTCTTCTGCAAGTTATCAACTTTAAAACACTGCGACTGTCTGTCTCACCTTTCACACCAAATGGAAAGTTGGGAACTGTTCTGAACCAGGACTGATTTCATCGTCATCTCTCTCTCTCCCAGGAAAACAGACAAAACCCACAAAAACAAATGTAAAATCTAAAGATTCGAACTTTGGAATATACAGTTGATTGTAATAATCTTTATGCCTACCTCTTTGTCCTAGGGTTTCACACTGTGAAACTTCGTTACTGGTTTACTTTGTTCTTTTACCCGAGGTAAAAATTTACCCATACATTCCTTTCACCCTTTAAATTCGACCCTCTCTTTGAAAGGGCTTCTTTGATAAGTCTGGTCAATCTCCAATATATTCAGACACTTCTTTGTCTAGGTTTCTCTCTCGCAATATGGATGTAAGTAAAGTTTACCCTTTTTTCCCTTCTATTCTATACTTTCAAATTGTGTTTCATGTGTGTTGTATTTTTGGTTTTGGTTTTGTACTTTGATTCTTTGAATTCTTGTTGGTTAAACTTAAACCAGATGTTAACATGGTGGGATTCTGATTCTGTCTTTGTGTTCAGGATTATTACAGAAGGAGCCATGTTCCAGCATTTGGTAGCTGGGATTGGAACAATGACCTTCCTTTCACTCAGTGTTTTGAAACAGCTCGACAAACTGGATTGCTTCGGTATAGCTACTCCGAGGATCGTGATTTGTATGTCGCCGGCGATCTTTACGAGAATGATGTCGTTACACCCGCCATGATTGTCGTTCCAGCTCGTAAAAGGGTAAGCATATAAGCTAAGAAGTAAGAACTAAACAACCTTAAATTTCTTCTTCCTTTTGTCTGTAACTGATTTCTTCCTAGTAGAACACTGGTTTCAGCATAGTTTTATTTCAGTTGTTGCTCATAAACATGTTCATAAACCTGTCCCACTCCATAATCACCCATCAAACACTAAAAATATGATGATTTGATGGTAAATGGGTTTCTTTTTCAGACAAAAGTACGACCGTCGCATGTTAAAGAATGTTTGGAGGTGAGTGACGTGAAACAACCGGCAACACCAGCAGCATCAAGCCCCATCTCCATGTCGAAACCAACCCCAAAACCAGTTGATGAAGACCTTTACAAAATCTCCCCCGACCTGCTTTACGCAAGAACCAAAAAGGTAGGCTCCATTCCTCCATTATTTTTTTTTATTACAATCTCCCCCACTGTCCCCCATTTTTGTAATAATTGTGTTTCTACTTTTTTTATGCAAGTGTTAATCATTTTCCCTTTGTTTAATCTGTTGCAGAAGAAAGGGTTGAGCTTGTTCTCATGCTGCTTGGTGCCAAGTTGATTGTCTCGAAGCTGTTATTTTAAAGCCTAAATCTATAGGAATGGTTACGTAAATTAAATATACTTAGGCAGTGTTTTTTAGTATTACTGTAGTGAGAACTGTCGGTTTTATCATGTTAATCTCAGATAATTTATATTTAGTTTTAAATATTCGTTCATTAATTAATTTTTTATTTAAATAGTCATTTTAAAATAGTTAAAAAAATTGACTTCAATAAATAAGGAGTTTTTTACTTTAATATTGTTGATCAAAATCTTTTTTTTTAATAATAATATATTTCACATTTTATTTTAAACGATATGATACTTTACTGTAATAAATCAAAAGTCGGGTAGATTACTAAAATGTTTTACTCTAAAATAATAATAAAAAATTGGTATTGTTCAAAGTTAGATTATTGTTTGAAGTAGATAGATTACAATCTAACTTTAAAAAGTGATGATTTTTTTATTATTTTTATGTAAAACACTACTTGAAATCGGATTGTAATTCATCCGTATTTATACAATAATATACAATATTATTAAAATAATTTGAAAAAAAAATATTTTTATAAATAAAAAATCAGAAACAATATTTTAGTATTTTCACCGATAAATAAAGAAGAATTTCTTAAACCAGATATAAATGTATAAATACCAAGAAAATTTATATACTGGTATGAAATTTGTACATTAAATTAAACATAAATGAGGTTAATATTATAAGTTTTTCAGTAAAACTGTAAAAAAAATCTGAAAGTTTTTAATTTTCTGTAGATCTTTATACAGTTGTGTGTAAGAATTCTGCTTCCTGTTTTAATAAATCCAATCAGGCGTGCGTTTCAGTTTTGGATGTGAACTCACGTGATTGTGTTTTATATGAGTGAAGTACTCAGGTCTGATTTACAAGACATGGGATTGGTTTTATTTTTGGTTGCCTGAAATATTGCTTTACGGGCAAACTGTTCAAACAGTTTGGCAAATCCAGGAAAAGTAAACATAGGGGGAAATAGCACCAACCATTTAGTCTCAGATGGTTAAGGGAACAATTGTTGTTCCTAAAGATCATCAGTTTGAGCACTAATAATGTCAACGCAGTGTTTGAGCGATAAATGTCTAAAAGTTGAGAGTATACTCTAATGAGAGACGCCGGTTCGTTCAGGTGCCACCTTTGTCGAACCCGGCTTGGAAACCAAGAAATATTCATGCATATGCTCTCCAACGAGACACGCCGGTTCGTTCAGGAGGTGCCACCTTCATCGAACCATTTGTACAGGATCCTGTGTCCCGGACCTCTCATGTTCTTCTCTGGAGTCCCCATCGTTCCATTACAGGTTGTAAATATAGCAGAAATTGTAGTTCATAAATCCAATTCTTTAACTTTGCATCGAAGAGGCGGCAAGAACTGAGATTCAAAAATTAAGTATATATATATTACGGATCGATTTAAATTAGTCAAAACATAACCTTAAAAATCGTGAATATAATTAAAAAAACACTAATTCGGTGACATAAATATTGTCCTTGTCACATTCTTACAACAAGATTATGAAATCAGGTAGTGAAATTACTTATATTTTATGTTGGTGAGTCTTTTCATGGATCATGTTGTGCCTTTCCTACAGTAGTGGGCTTTGCATTATTTCGGGAACGAAGGAAATATTGCCCTGTGCTTTTTAAAGTTAATTCTAAACAAACCTAAAAATGATAGTTAATGATAAATTTATAATTTAATTATTAAATAAGTTTATTATATGCATCGAATATTGATAGATATTACTAATGTTGAATATTATTAAATTAATTAATAAAGATTAAAAATTTAAAAGATTCAATAAGCAATTAATAATTATATATTGAGTCCAATACTCTTTTATTAATTGCATGTTGACTCTTTAAGATTTTTAATATATATTAATTAATTTAATATTGTTTAGTAGTGTTCAACATTAATGATAATCAGATATATTCGGCACCTATTATAATTTTTTTCTAAATTATTTATATATTGTTCAGTCTCTCATGACATAATATGTAATATTTTTTATTAAAATAATATAATATTAATATAATGTTTATAAGAGAAATAATTTTATTATTCTCAAAAAAAATAATGAACTTATAGATTAAATAAGAGATTTTTTTGTCTCTACAAAAACAAAAATTATATATTAAATAATTAAATATTTAAAAATAAAAAAATATCTTAAAAATAACATGTTCACTAAAAAAATCTTTTATAACAAATCATTTATTAAAAAAAAAACTTAATAAAAAACTGAAAAAAATACTAATAATTTGGTCCAAAGCATATATATATCATTATACCCATGATATCGATGATCATACGATTGTTATCCATAATGGAAAGAATATTTGCCTATTTATATAATGGATTGTATGGTAAGACATAATTTAAAAGAGTCAATTAAGTTAATATTATTATAATAAATTATAATTATAATAAATAAAATATAGATTAAATAATGAATTCTTTAATGAGTGGTATATTTAGAAGAGTCGAGTCCTCATACTTTATTAGATATATAACTATACTAGATAAGAATATATATATATATATATCGGAGTTATAGAAAATTGTTTAAAATTGAACTAATTAGTATTATAAAATTATGAATATTTTTAATTAAATTTGAATTGAAATTTGGACATCTCAAAAATTCAAATAAAATTTAAGTTACAAAATATGAATCACCAATTCAAATAACTCGAATTTTTATCCAACTTGATCGTATACTCAATCCTACTTTAACATGCAACTAAAACAGGCAGTGTTATGACATAAAGGTGACGGCTCAAGATTCATTATTTATAATTATAAATGTTTAATTTTATTTTAATACGTATTATTAGATTCTAATTTTTAATATCTATTATAATAGGTCTACGATTAATTTTTTAATACTTATTATCATGATATAATTTTTTAAATATTTATTATTAAAAAAATTTAAAATTCATTTTTTTATAATATATATTAATAAAAACTCAATTGTTTTCTAATTTTTATTTCTTTGAAGCCGGACACTTGACAGCATTAAGTTCAACTTTGCGTAGATCAGCTTTCCCTAGATCAATGCCGCATATATCAGACAGCCTGACTCGGTAGATTAGAATATGGTCGAGCTCTTCGCCCACATGTGTTTTTTCTTCCTCTTTCCATTCCGACAATCCTTTTAGGACATCCACTTTCCACTCAAATATCTCCGACAGTTCCCCACTTCACCAACCTTTATGATCATCACAACAATGTTAAATATATATACACAAACCTTAGCAAAGTTAGCCATTTTGTGCTCAAGAAAACCCCATTCTCATTTAAGAACCAAATATTGTAATCCAACACCCATAGGTAAACGTAGGACGGAGTCAGGATTTGGGGTTAAAGGGTAAAACATAAATATTTAAAAATAAGAGGGTAAATTCATAAAAAAAATTAAATAGAGAGATAAAAGTAAAAAAAAAAATCTTCGGGATGGACCAATCGCCCGTCATCGTACCCCCACTTAGTTTCGTCCCTTAGTAAACGGATGGTGTTCATCTTAAAAGATCTAAGTTTAATCGTCTTATCCGTGAATTAATATATATATTACCAAAAGATTAATAATATGTATGAACAAATATTATCTTATAATCATCTTTAAACTATTTAAATCTAAACATCAAAAGGTTGGCCGGTCTTGGGATCACACAGCCGTCCAAGTCCTGCCTCACCACCATCCAGCCTCTTTGTTATACTGTTTTTTAAGGGTGAGCAAGACCGGATACCCGGCCAATTTGAATAGAAATTGTCCCGATCTCGGTAACTACCGGTTCCTAAAAATTGAAACCAGTTCCGGTCCTGGTCACACCGAGTCCTAAATTTTAAGAACCGGTCCCGTTACTGGTGGGTACCTATTCCTATACCGGATACCCGGTCAATTAGTTTATCCTTTAAAAAATTGAGTAATTGGAGAAAAATTAATTCAACCATCAATAATAATATTAAATAATAAAAATAGAATATTATAGACTTGAAAATTAAAGTTTTAAAACTAGTCATACTCATAATATTCGTATATAAAGAGAAAGTTTAATAAGAAAAATAAACAAAATAAAAAACAATACCGGATATTTGGTATTGGTTCCGATCCTACTGGGTACCCACCGAATACCGGGTCCAAAAAATCAAGATCCAGTCCCGGTCCCGATTATGATCGGGAACTAAATTTTGGATCCAGTCCCGAACCCACCGAAACCAATACCAGATAAATATCCACCGAATCTTACCGAGTCTGAGACCAAAACCGGGTAATCGGGTTTTTTTCCCGCCCAGTGTTTTCTGCACAAAAAATCTCCTCTCTGGTATGCAGTCAACGACTGAAACCCAATTCTTTACAATATATGAGTTGAAATAATCTTGTTGCATTAAATGTCGTGTATGAAATCTGTGCTGGCATATGTCCTGGTTCATGAACTGTTCAGCCTGCAGGTTAAATGTAATATACATAGAGCCCCACCCAAGCATGTACAACAACTTTTATTTATTTATTTTGATGAAAATGGGTGATCACCAGAATATTCTCAAAACTGAAAGAAAGCAGAATATAAATGCTGGTGGGTCTCAGAAATGGGGGGCATCATCAGCTTCTGGCATGTTTCTTCTTTGTCCTGATGTCAGTTTCTGCCATTGTTGGTGTAATTGAATAGCTTCAAAAGTTAGCCCATGTGAACTTTTTGTTACCTTCTGTTTTAATATATTCTGGACCACTACCACATGCTCACTTGCAGTTGCAGTGATAACTATTTCTTAGAAGATTAAACCCTCTGGAAAGTCTCTATCGATTAATTTAGGTATGTTTCTGTATTCAGTTTATATATTTTATTATTTTTGATGTTTTGACATATATTGATCTTGGATGTATCGAATATATTTTAATTAAAAAGTTGGCAGGGACTACATTCTCGTAAACCCCTGTGATGGTCCACCCCTGAGTGACCCTCACTTCAAAAACCCTAACACCATATCTCAACAACAATGAGCTTCTTGTATTGTTCCCAACACAGACATAATACAGGGATTAATACATAATTTGACCAAAATAGGAATACTAAGCCATTTGCTACTGAATGAGCTCGCTTGAATGAAATTTATGAACCCTGGATGATAACAAAAAAGGAAACCAGAACAATTCATCTAAGTTTCTAATATGTTCCTTGTCTCAAAAGTTACAAACACATATATAATATATGGTTTCATGGCCTATGGCAAACACATTTGTAGTGATATGCACTGTTGATGGGGTCGTTTCCTTCGACAGGAACTTGTTCTGCTCTGCATTTGTATTTGCATCCTCTACATTCATTATAAGTGCATGTCGGAGCCGTGGATCCAATCATCAATCTCCTCGAATTCTGGTTCATCTGTGTTCCCTTGCTGCCGTGCGTTGCCTGTGAGATGTTCTTGAGTTAGAAGTTTGTTTCTATAATCATAAAACAAGCTCATAGACTCATACCCTTTACCTGCAAATGCAGTGGGGGATATTGGAAAACCCCTTGCTGGAATCCTGCAAAATTGGAACATTTAACATAATGTAACATGAAAACAAGACAAATGCATGTTTTTTAGCAAGAAAAAAACTAGGGAAAGATGGTTTTCTAGGCAAGAAAAGTGAAGGAAAATGACCTTGGACTTGGAGTACATGTGGTGAAAGGAAGGAGAAGAAGAGCAGCAAAAGTAAGTAGAATAGTTTAATGTAGGCCATTTCTCCACTTTGTATTGGAAGTGTAAGTCTAAGGAGGTGATGATATATATGGAGTTTTAGGACAGCAGCATATAGGGGCACACTGCACTAGTAATGACCATAAGGGGTCCCCCAAGGACACTGCACACCTATAAGGGGTCCCCCAAGCACACTCGGATCCACAGTTGGGGCTAAAAGGGGCAATCTGAGATGTTGGGGGTGAAAATTTGGAACCATTAAAGCTTGGCCTACACAGTCTGCAGTTTGGGAAGCATTTAGTCACCCACCAAAATGAACCAAGAGACATGGGGAATGATGAATTTCCTTTGTGATTCATTTTACCAAGAGAAGTGATAGTTTGGGATGTGTTGTTCCTCAAATCCCAAGGAGATGAACAGATTTTGCAGGCTCAAAATAAAATGAGATTTTTGAAGTTGGTGCTGGGGTCAAAAACCGTTGCCCAATAATGATGAGTGGGTTGCCAAGAGTGGTGAACAGTGGGGTGGGACTGGGGGCAGCCAGCCATGTGTTGTGATTGAACTTTCTCTTCTCGTGCTTGCTTCTTCTTCCACCTCTGACACTTGTTATCCTTCCTTGCTTTCCTCATCAAGACCGGAATTTCTTTGTTTTTTCTTTTCTTTTTGTCAGATGGAAGAATCTAGTTCTTTCAATCAATGATCAGTACTGTATTTTTTGTCAGATGGAATAATCTAGTTTAGTTTAGTTTTAGATCCAGAAGATAATACTTAGGTTTTTCTAATAACTATATCATGCCTGAATCTAATTGGAGTCCGCGGTGGAGGAAGAGCTGTTCTCAGCATCCATTACCTTAAAATTGAACCTAATATGTCATGTTCCTTACATGTGTTTTCTATTGCAGGTGTCATATGCTACTCGAATTCGAAACAGCCTAGATTTTGCAACCCATACATTCTTTTTTAACCATGGTTTTTACCTGTGCAAATGCAATCATCACAACTACAGATGCCGAAGGGTTCAGTGAAAAGTTTCAGGTTACTACTCTTCCTGGGAAAACAAGCAAGAAAGAGGCAATGCCAATAGTGTTTACTCATTCGGGCCGAGATTTCGAGCTGATAAAACAGTGTCCCCGAGACATGTTGCTGAAATGGGGACTGTTGAGGTCAAAATTGCTTTTTCCAGAGTTAGAAGAAGGCTTTGCATGTTCAATGATCAAAACTCAAAAGTATGTTATGTAATTTAGATCATTGCTGATGAAAATGCAGTGATTTTCATGATTATAGCTGAAAAGATACGTTTTCAGCTATAATGAAAGTGATTTTCGTGATTATAGCTGAAAATATACGATTTTCAGCTATAATGAACATTCATATATAAAGGTCTGATTGATATCTTATTTCCAGGATGCCATGAAATATGCAGAGGACTATTTCAGATTCCTCTGCAGATGGATATTGGATAACTGTTCAGAAGAAATGAAGTTTGTCTCAAGAATTGACATGCTAAACACGAGGTACGGAATTCGACTTGTCAGGGATCGGTATGAATGGTACATAGATCTTCGTAGGCACGGAACAATCGAGCACTCTGGATTCAGCCTACGGTTCGACCTGATGGTTCTTCTTACCACTAGCCTCACTGACATCAGAGATATACTAACTGCAACATCCAAGAGATGTCTTAATTTCAGAATCTAGTGATGAACCATCACCACTGTTTTGCTAACTGAGGTGCCATTGTTTGGATCGAGTGGAAAGTAAAACGAATAAAGCTCGCACCGGACAGTAACAACTACTGTATACGACCCGACAACCTTTCTTGCTGTTACAAAATTTGGGGAAATTGCCAACAGCAATTGCAAGGCATTGAGCACAATCTATCTCAGACAAGTCCCCTGTGCACTGATTCTTTGGCATGACTGCATCTGATCTAATTTTGTCCATCAGAGCTCCAAGTTCTCTGTTAAAACTTTGAGGTTTTGTCACATTTTCAACATTAATGTAAATTATACCAAACATGGTGTCAACTTCTCCGACGAAATCGTCTTCGTTGTACCGTAGAAAGCAATAGTCGTGCCAAATCCTCGCATCAGCTTGGTTTGGACAACGTTGGCGTATTTGCTTCGCAGCAACTCGTATGCAACTCGAACAGTCTTTACTTCTAACATCTCCTCTGCATTGAGCGAGATAAATAGACTTTATCAGGGTCTGTACCCAAGGAAGTCATGGTATAACCGGTTAAGGCCGTTTTCGAGACCACTTGAGCTAACAATCAATCGATGTTTACGGATATCCCGCTACTGGTACTTATGTTGGTGTTTTCATTGCAAAAATAGATGAACACAAACAAAGACCTTGTTCGATCGTATACACTCATGAATATTCGATAATTTATTCATTTATATTTGTTTGTTTATGTTCGTTTAAATATATTTATATTAAAAAAATATTTTTAAATCTATCATTCATAGGAGTGATAATGAGTCTGTCTGGCTCGCAAGCTACTCGGACTCGGCTCGATCAAAGCTCGGCTCAAGTGAGCTTGACTCGGGCTCGGGTTCGGCTCGGGATCTAAACGAGTCGAGCCAAGCTTACCCAAACTCGGCTTGAAAAGCTCGTAAACAGGCTCGAAATAATTATATATAAACATATATATTTATATATACATTAAAAATAATTTGTTTAGCAAAAAAAAATTGAGAGTAAATCCATTAAAAATAAATTAAATAAAATAAATTGAATATTATCGATTAAAACAAATTTACAAAATTATAAATAAAAAATAAAAAATAAATTACAAATAAATAAATAAATAATAAAACACAATAATATAAAAAATTGTCCATTTCGAACCAAATCGAGCCGAGCTGAGCCTGACGAGCTTTGAGCCCAAACCGAGCCCAATAATATTATTTACGAGCCGAACTCAAGTCTAAAATTTCAAGCTCGACGAACCTCGAGCTGAGCCTGGCTCGAACTCGGCACCCCTAGTCATTCATTTTGAGTAAAAACCAAACTAACAAACCAAACCCCTTAAAAACTCAGTGTTTACTACAAACTACAAAGCCCATAATCAGAACAAAAATCGCCGTAAATTCCACCCAATCCCCGCCAATTACGCAGCTTGTCCGTGACCACCATTTTTTCTACTACTTCATAGCTTTAAATCCTAAACAAACCAACCTTACAATTCGTATTTCAGACATCCAACTCAAAGTCAAAAACATCGCGGCGGACACATGGGCGGCCACGAAGAAGAGGCCGGAGGACAGGAGTACTTGTTCAAAATTGTTCTGATCGGCGACTCGGCCGTGGGAAAATCGAACCTTTTGTCTCGTTTCGCTAGGAACGAGTTCGACAACAACTCCAAGGCAACCATTGGAGTAGAGTTCCAGACCCAATGTGTGGAAATTGACGGGAAAGAGATTAAAGCACAGATCTGGGATACCGCTGGCCAAGAAAGGTTTCGAGCTGTTACTTCTGCTTACTATAGAGGCGCCGTTGGTGCTCTTATTGTGTATGATATCAGTAGGAGGAGCAGCTTCGACAGTATTAAACGTTGGCTCGATGAACTGACCAGTACGTGTTTGATTCTTTGTCCCATTAAACTTTTTGTTTCTAATCTTGATTTGGAAACAGGAAATGCATGTGAGATTTGTGAAAGAGATGAAGTTACAGTTCTAGAAACGAATTATATTTGGAGATAATAAAAACCAGATCTTTTTTTGTCACAGTAAATTCCTGAAATGCAGATCCAACTGAAGATATAAAGAAAAACCCAGATTTTCTCCATGGATTCATTGTTTGTGACATCTCTAATTTAGCTGACCCTTTTCATTACATCTTTTTTAGGTGCTTAGTTTATTTGCTTAGTTTATTTGCTTTGTTTAAGGTTAATGGAACAGTGAAACCACTGTTTTGTTCATTGAAATGTCCTGCAGTTCATTGTGATACTACTTTGACAAGAATGTTGGTAGGCAACAAATGTGATTTGGAGAACATAAGAGAAGTAAGCGTGGAGGAAGGCAAGACCCTTGCGGAAGAAGAAGGCTTGTTCTTCATGGAGACATCTGCCCTTGAATCTACCAACGTTCAGACTGCTTTCGAGATCGTCATTCGGGAAATCTACAACAATGGAAGTCGAAAAGCCCTGAATTCTGATGCTTATAAAGGTGAATTGTCTGCGAATCGAGTGACCCTCAAGGATGGGGCGAACCCCTCCAAGGAGGGTTTCTCCTGCTGTGCAAGATGATCTCTCCTATGGAATCAAATTCTTTTACATACTGAAAGATTTCTCATTAGGGAGACACTAAACCCGTCCAAGGCGAATTATTGTAACGTTTTAATGTGTAATAACCTTCGATTTAATGATTTGAACGATCATGAATAATTTTATACATTATAAAACTATTCGAATATTTTTTTTGACACATAGCTTTAGAACAACAAACGTTTACATATTGTCACGGGTCTAGAGTTAATCCGCGGGTTGCGACAAAATGAAGCACGGAGCTTTACAATATCTACTAAGCATAGTTTAAACTATATCTATGTTTTTGTCTGAAATATTTTTAGTATCTTCTAGCCCAGAAAATGTAGTTCAACAAATTGATGAAGTTAAGGATGCAAAGGAGGGTGTAAAACAGATCCAAACGTGTAAGATTCAGATCCTTTCCTCCCAGCCATTCTTTCCCGAAATGTCCGCTCGCAGAGTTGCATATTGTTACCAGCACCGAGCTGACGAAGTACCCCATTGACGTCGAGCACCAAGACAATGCAGTGCTCATACTCCGCATGCTATCCGGAGCCTCCGAGTAGAAAAATTCAAGCATTCCTCCGAGTGTCAACATATCCGATATGCCAAGTAGTAAGTATTGCCACCCAAGCCAGAAAACTGATAAGATAACACCATTATGTGCAGCTTCACGCCTCTTAGCCTCTACTATAGCTGCAGCAGCCATTGACCCCGATGCAAGAGCTAGCCCTAGGCCGATCCGTCGCAGCGGTTGGAACATGTTGAGCATTCTAGGATGGTTGCTGTTCTTTAATCGGAACAAGCGTATGAAATATTCGTATACCGGTATGGAAGCTAACATGATGAACAAGGGGAACACTGACAAGGACTGAGTTGGGATGTTGAAATTGTTAAGGGATCTATTCATGATGTCCCCTTGTTGCACTGAGAATGTCATCAATTGAGCTAGGCAGCAATTCATCATAATGGTGCTTGCAAATATGGGGAGGAGGCCTAGGAATGTCTTCGTTTCTTCGACCTCGGTGGCCGTAACAGAGTTGCCGATTAATGCTTTGTTTAAGAACCTAAGCTTATCTTGGTTTCTCTTTTCACCATAAATTTGAGTATACTCTGCCTCTGGTAGCAACATTTTCCGGTTTCCGATAGCCGAGGCAAACACCTTGATAAACCAGAACCAAAATTAGAGCATTTAAGACTTTGTTGTACCATACTAATACCATCAAAACTACAATCATAAGTTGTTGTTTTACCTTATAAATCCTCGTCAATGGACTTCCGCCGGGACGTTTGTATCGATAAATCGAGAACCCCATTGTGAAAATGCAGAGTGCTACACTTAGAGTCACCACTGATATCTTGAAACTCCAATTCCAACCCAAGTTTTCTTCAATCCAGATCATAACAGTAGAGGCAATAAGGCCACCAAAACATAGTGAAAAGAAGAACCAATTGAAGAACGAAGAGATAAGACGCTGGTTGTTATGATTAAGCTGATCAGCCCCATGAGCAGGCAAGGCAGCCTTAACGCCACCAACACCGGCAGCGATCACATAAAGGCCGGTGTAAAGGATAGCCTCCTGAGTCTTAGAAGGCTTGCTGTTAACATCCGGCAACAACCTGCTGTTCTGAGCTTGAATCATCAGCAAGATGAGTCCCTGAATCCAAAATATTTTCGGGTTTTACTTCAATTTTGTTACCAAAATGAAAACATTAACGTAAAATTAAGCTAAAGTACATAATCTACCAATATCCCGAGAGTGCAAAAGATGATGAAAGTCTTGAATCTCGTGAGGAACGAATCAGTGACGAAACCTCCAAATATCGTCAGTAAAAAGGAAGTTCCCATGAAATTAGTCACCATGTTTGCAGATTCCGCGGCGGAGTAATGCATTGACTTGAGAAAATAGGCGACGAAATTGGTGGCGTTGGATAAGAACACCATATTCTCTAACACCTCAACCACTGCAACCATCCCCCATAACAATTTAAACCACAAATTATTAATCCTAAACGAATCAAATGAACTTCAAAAACCAAACTTACCACAAGCAATGCTTGCAGCTGCAGCACCGCCATGCCTCACCGGATCCGCCTTCGACCCTCGCCAATCCTCAAACTCCCCGTTTCCGATCACCCTTTCATCAGCCTGTTACCATCAAAGAACAAAAGTGAAATCATCTTCAAATACAATGAACCAAATCAAGACATTAATATTATTTTGTTTTCGAACTTACCATATTGTATTTAGACTTTCTTAACCAGAGAAGAAAACCCTTTTTGTGGAAATGGAAAAAGGTTGAAGGAAGCAACAGAGTGAAGAATTACATGGATTTATAGCCACTGCCAGTCTGCCACAATCTGTTTGGTTGCAAAGAAAAACTGAGATTCTCAAGAAAAGAAATGAACTTGTCCTGTATATACATCTGCATGTAGGTCAGTTGGGTATGGCTTACACTTGTGCTTAAACATCAAGATTGTAATTAATGTATTTTTTGGAGTGGAGAGGATTTTCAGGACACTTCTGCATTTCAACGCAAGTATTTGCATAACAAAATTTGTTTTTTTCTTCAGTTTTGAACGTGAAAAATGGGTACATGTAAACGTTTTTTATACTAAATTGTAAGGAATCGAATGCGTTTTAAATTTGAATTTTATAAATAATAATAATTTTAGGTTAACTAAAAAATAATACTTAAACTATATATTTTTTTTGCGTAAATTGTTTGTACTTTATTGTGTCGTTATTGATGTCCTATTTTAAAATAGTAGGTTTAAGATTTAGGGTTTAGGATTCAAGATTAAAGATTATGATTAGAGTTTAAGAAATCAGAGATATGGTACAGTTTTTAAGGTTTAAAATATAAAAATTAGGGTAAGATTTCGAACTTAATTTTTAATAATTTTTTGGTAGGGGACATAAAAGGGGACAAATGAATTTTTTATAATAGGTGTATAATGTTTATTTTTTATTGAAATATGTGCCTAAATTTTCATTTTTTACTGAAATACGTGTTTAAAATATTTTTTTGAAATAAGAAGTGTCTAATATTTTTTTATTGAAATAAGTGTTTCAATTGACGTTAAAACAAGCCCCAAAAAAATTTAGACACATATTTTAATCAAAACATACTTTAAATAATTATTTTAACCAAGAATAAAACTTTAAACATTTGTTATAAAAAAACATAATTTAATCACTAATTTATAGTTAGGCTATACTTTTGCTAGAGTTTTTTTGTTAAAATAAAATTTAATTTAATTCGGTTCCTGGCTTTATCGAAGTCCTTGTAATTATTTAGTAAAAAAAATTATAAAATGAATCTAACTCACTACATCACTTATGGTTCATTTAATAATAATTTTTATTTTTTTTTTCAAATATGAATCTTTACCTTTTATATTTTACTAGGTCAATCTTCAATTCTTTTTTATTTGTCAGTAAACGAATGAATCTTATTAAATAAGACAATAAATAACGTAACAAACTAAAATCGTGTAATAAATTTTCAGCTAATAGTAGGAGTGTTCAAAACCGACCTAATTGTGGTACCCAATAAATATAATATTAATATTATATTATTATATTTTAATATTTTTTAATTTATTTTATGAATTTATTAGGTCGCTGAGTACTTATTAGGTCGGTTTTAAACACGCTAATAAAAAAATAAACTTATCTCGTGAAAAAGCAGTAGACAATAAAGATGTTTGAATTCTAGAATTCCTTACCAAAGATCCCAATTAGATTTTCCAAAATGCATTTTAATATTATTAAGTGCTGTCGTTTTTCTTCTTAATTAGGTAAATATGAATACAACACTAGGAAATGTATCTAAATCATAATACTAGTCTAATTTGTATAAATTTGATCTAAATTCAAACCCAAATTTATACGTCTTAGTATTCATTTACTGATATAATATTAAAAAATATAATTAAAATTTAAATTAAATTTGAATCGAATCGAATTAAATTAAATTATTAATAAATAAAAAATCCTTTTCCAAATTGTCCTTTTTCAGACGGTAACTCAATCTTGGCGTTGGATTCTGTATGACATATGTAGACGAGACTTAACCTCGTGAAGTTCAATGAACCGACTCAGCCTTTGACCACAAAAAATATCGTTTCGGGTCAATTAGAGAGTATTTAATTGGAATTGTTTAAGTTTTTTTTAAAGATTAAATGCTAAACAATTGTTCATGAACATTTCAAGTTCAAAGTTAGGGATAGGTTAGTCTTATTTTAAAATATTTTTAGAAAGTATGTCTTAGACTAATTTTATTTTTAATTATTATTTAATATTATTATCAAAAAATATCTTTAAAAAAAATAAAAGATTATTTAAATATATATCTTTCTGTTCACTAGGGCGGAGCCAAGATTCAAGGTTGAAGGGGTAAAACATAAATATTTAGAAGTAGGGGACAAATTCATAAAAAAAAACAAAAATTTAAAAATTTAAATAAAAGGATGAAAGTGTAAAAAAAAATCTTCTGTACATATTCTTAAATTTTTGATAATATGTATACACCTTGTAGATAAAGTGATTTCAACTTGTGTTTCTTAAAATGAACACTTAAACACTTGCTGGGTTCATATATATTTGAATTATATCTAAATTCTTTAAAAATATTATTTAGTATTATTGTTAAAAAGTATTTTTAAAAAAATAAAAAAATTATTTAAACATAATATTATAGGTTAAAAATATATATCTTTTGAATAGTCTAAAATAATTATAATATAGTATCTGTTTATAGGGGCGAAGCTAGGATTTAGGGTTGAAGGGGCAAAACATAAATATTTAGAAGTAGAGGAACAGATTCATAAAAAAAATTAAAAAATTTTAAATAAGAGGATGAAAGTGTAAAAAAAATCTTCTGTACATATTCTTAAAATTTTGACAATATGTATACACCTAGTAGATAAAGTGATTTGAACTTGCGTTTATTAAAATAAACACTAAAACACTTGTTGGGTTCATATATATTTGAATTATATCTAAATTCTTTAATGCTATAATATATAAATTTATTAACTTAAATTATTATAAAATATTAAAAAAATATTTTATAGATATTTTTTTTTATAATTATATATATTTCATGAAAAATATAAAATTATAAAATATTTTATGAAAAAATTTACATGAAAATATGTATGATCGAGTATACTACATGTGTCGAACACCATTAAATATCACTAACACTGAAAATTGTTGAATGTTATTAAATTAATTAATAAACATTAAAAAAATCTTAACGACTCAACATGCAATTATTAATTATATGTTGAATTTATTATTTTTTTATTAATTACATATTAAGTTCTTAATTAAGATTTTTAATCTTTATTAAAAAATTTAATAATATTCAAAAATATTTAACGTAAATGATGTTCAACGATGTTCGACGCTCGTTATAAAATTTTTCAATATATATATATATATATAACTTTCCTTTTTTTACTTTTAATGTATAATACCTATAATATCCATTTTCTTCTTATTCATAAATTGAAAATATATTAAACATTTAAACATTTTCGATCATACATTTTTTTCCCTTAAATTTTGAAAAGATGTCTAGAAGTTTGGACCAAGGTAGCACTAGGACATGGGCTAGTCTATTGATAAATAATTAATTGGCAATTAAACTTTAATAAATTAATTTTGCAATTAATTTAACTTTAAAACGTGTCAATAGCTACTCTTTTTTAAGGTCCAATGGGCTTTGAATTTTGATAGTCCAATAAATTATTGGGTTGGGCTTAAAATGAGAACAAAGAGCTCTATTCTGAAACCCAAACACCAGATCCACCCTTCTCCTCCCAATATATAAGTCTAAATTCCAGTTTGAAACCCTAATTCCCTCCACTTCCACATCAGGGCGTCACAAGCGGCGGCGATTGTTTCCACAAGGTTACTCTTATAAATCTCTGTAATTTTACGAATTTCAGTTAGATTCTTTTTTATTAAAATCATTTGTTTGCTCGGATCTTAACCTAATTGTTCTATCGTGGTTGGGCTTTTGTAATTTATTAAAGGAAAAATGGCAGTCCCTCTGCTGTCCAAGAAGATTGTGAAGAAGCGTGTCAAGAAGTTCAAGAGGCCTCAAAGTGACCGCAAGATCTCCGTCAAGGTTTTTTTAACCTGTTTTCTTATAGGCTTTGCCTTGTGTTTGATCTGTGTTTTCATTACTGTGTATCATATTTAGTTCCATTTGTTTGAAGCTAAGAATTCTATTCTGTTAAAATCTGAATGGGTAGAAGTCTTCGCTTGTTGAAATCTAATTGGTGTTATTAGTATGTTCTGTTTATGCTATTGAACAAGAGAATGGAGGATTAGTATGCTATTTGCTAGAATACCCCATGCTCAAGGTGGTTTAAGAGATTTTGGTTGCTTCCATCTTGGAGTTCTTTTACATGATTCTCACTTCATGTCATTAAGATTAGGTGTGAACCCTTCGTTTGGTATGCATGCTTATTGCATAATTCAACAACTGAACCAAATGTTTTGTTTGATCATGGTGTTGATGTTTGGGGGTCAAGTTATATTTATAAAGCAGTGTCGCAACGAATCTTCTTGATGTAGGTTATCATTCTTGTAGCCCTGCTCTCATTAAGTTTTGTATGTTTTTTCATGTTTGATCAACATGTCAGTTGTCACATTTCATCTTGTTTCCAAGTAGAAGAGGTAGTTTATTTGCTGTCCCTGTAAAAAAGTTGCACAAATCAGGAATTGAAGCCTAACCAGAATCACATGATGAAGGATCCGCAAATAGCTGAAATCATTTTCTCTAGCGTTATAAGAAAGTTTCTACATGACAAATAGTTGAAGTATGCATGCTTATGCAAATCTGGGTGTCTATCGGAGTTTCTGAATATTTTTTCTCGGGAATAGCTGGATTATACTAGGAACCAAGTTTTATGTTACTCATTTCAGTCTAATGCTGAAACTAAGGTCTCTATTTCTTTAATGAATATGTCTGATTTGGATGCCATACAATGTATGTCATTCCTCATGGTCAACATTTGATGCATCATGTCTCGATTAGATAAAAACACAGTCACACATGTCATAGTTTTAACAAGTTTTTTGTGTTTTTGCAGGAAAACTGGCGAAGGCCCAAGGGTATTGACTCCCGTGTTAGAAGGAAGTTCAAGGGATGCACTCTGATGCCGAATATCGGTTACGGCTCAGACAAGAAGACACGACACTATCTTCCCAATGGTTTTAAGAAGTTTGTTGTGCACAACGTCCAAGAGCTTGAGCTTCTCATGATGCACAACAGGTATGATATGTACAACTTTCTACCACATTTTATCGTTTAACATATTCATGCCATTCTCTGATTGTTGACATGCATTATCAGGACATACTGTGCCGAGATAGCTCATGACGTTTCAACAAAGAAGAGGAAAGAAATTGTCGAGCGCGCCGCACAGTTGGATGTGGTTGTAACCAACAAATTGGCTAGGTTGCGCAGCCAAGAGGACGAGTGAATGCTTGCTTGGTCGATCTTGAATGTATGTTTTTCTTTTCAGTATAATATTTGTTCGTTTAGTAAAGTTTAAGACCTTTGGGTCAAATATTATTGTTTTTACTTGAATTCCATGCTGTTTATAATTATCACCGTTATCTAATTTGAAAGTCTATTTAAAAATAATTTATAACATATAATTAGAGTTTATCTTTCAAAGTATTATTCTGTAAATAATCATAATATATTAGAAGAATATGAATATGTTTAGATATTCTCCTCTTCTTTTGCCTTTTATTTTACGTATCGGGTTGCTATTGATTTTAATGTTGATTGTTGATTAAATTGATTTTAAGTTTTAATAAATTATTTTGTTCTTGTAATGTGATTTTATTTTATCTTTTGGTATGTTTTTTTTTAATTAACATGTTTTTATTATTATTATGATTGAATCAGACAACGTAACAGTTGATCATGAAGGTGTTTCTTTTTATTTTATTTTATTGTTCTCCCTATTTTATACTTTCGAATTAAATTGGATATGTGATTATATTTATCGTTTTTTATACGTGATTGAATTGTGTTAATGTCTTTGTTTTCATCGTATCTTTATTGTAACATGCATTTTTATGTTTTTTTATTTTTTATTTTTGACCTATCATGATGAATTTCGATGATGTTTGTATCTTTTTTTCATTTTAAGTCTTTAGATTAAGTTCTTATTTTTTTTTTGTTTAATCATTTTATTATCTTGTGACGTTAATTTTGTTTATTAAATATATATCTAAATTTAAGTATTTTATTTATTAAATTGTGAATTTTTATTATAATTTTAAATATGTCATCGTTTAATAAAATTGACAGATCTATATTTGAGAAATATATCCATCCCCATAAACAAGGTTGTTTGTAGGTGAAACAAGAACACTGCTCATACACATGCTTTTGTTGTATCCTGCAAAAATGTTGTCCTGAAACAAATATAACAGATGACGATTTTAGTTTGACAGGTCAGTGAGGATATACCACATGGCAGCAAGATGTTAATTTATTACAGCATTAGGCAAGATATCATCATCAGGATATTATGTTTTCAAGGACTCTGGTAGGTAACAGTTGCATTAACATTTAATGGTATCACTCACCAGTAGTGTTAATTTTCAATTTCATAACAACTCTAGATTTTATGAAATATTGTTAATATATATATATATATATTATAAGTTTTTATTGGGTTTTGTATAAATAAATTTTTAAATTTATTTTGAACCAATAAGTAGTTCAAATGTAAAAGAAGATAAAATTTATTATAAGAAAATTAAGTTTAAATCACTTTCTGTAAGATATATGTATTATTAAATGATTAAAAATACTTATAAATAAATATTATTTAAAAAATATTTTAATATGATAAAAATATAAAAGCTTGTTTTTTTTTTTGTTATTATTATTTGAAAACTTGTGGCTTGGGTGAGATAATTGAGATTTAACAAGAAGGTTGGCTTTAACTTCGAAAGCTACCACCGCACTGTCATTTTCACGTGAAATTTTAGGTTTTATTTATAGTTGAATTCTTAAGTTTGAATTTAAAAATAGATGTCCGTTTATAAAATTTATATGTTTTTATTTTTCTAAAACGATCGTTTAAGACAGAAAATCGATTGATGAACAATCATCTAAAGATAAACATGAATTATTTTTAAATAAAAAAATAACCCTATTTTTTTAAATTAATTTGATGCATTAAATGATATCTAACTTACTAAAGGTTTGTTGTTATATAATAATTACTTAGGTGGTCATTGATTATCCTTAACTCGTTTCTACTCTACAAGATAATAAATCACATGCTTACATAGCTCCTAATCACATGCTTATATGCAGGGACAGAACATCATACAAGTTTACGAGGACGTGGTCTCTACGAACTTTTTATTTTATCAATAATAATAATATATTATTTCTTAAAAAAATAAAATTAGTGTTATAATTTTCTTTTAAATTTTTTATAAAAAGAGAGAATATATTATCTTACAATACCATTAAAAATTTGTCATGTTACAATCCTCATGTAAGATAACTAGAATCTCATCCAACGGATTACGAAAGAATAAATTCAACTTTGACATACCATCAACTATCTTATTTCTTTTTCTAAACACATAAACGGACTCAGAATTTTATATAAAGAGATATAAAATATCATGAAAGTATAATAGAAATATTGGGGTATAAAATTAGATTATCAAAAAAAAATCAAATATATATATAATATAAGATAATTTAAAATTTTTAGAGGATGCAACTACAACTAGCATTCGTAAGTCCATCCCAACCTAAACACATCCCGGCATTAACATGCAGCTGCTTTGCATTGTAACACATGAACTACTTGTAGTCTCCAACAGGGATGAAGCTAGAATTTGGGGTTAAGGGAGACAAAACATAAATATTTAAAAATAATGGGGTAAATTTATAAAAAAAAACAATTTTTAAAAGAATTTAAATAGAGGACAAAAATAAAAAATAAAAATCTTCAAAGGATGAGAGACGATTATCCTTACTCACCTCCATGTAGTTTCTGGTCTCTCATCTGTTTCCCTCCACTCAACTGTGTATCCCATCCAAGTTCCCTGCACCTTTCAACCCTCTGTCTAAGACTTGGTGCCTAAATGTACATAGGACGGTAAAATGTAGGTTTGCTCACGGAGACCTAACCTAAAACATGGGTTTGGACCAGATTTTACAGACACATCTAGCTACCATAAAAACTGATGCAGTCATGATTCCACAACTTGACTATAACACATTGAATGTGCCTCAAATGTTCTGTCTTGTTTGAATCCTCGACACAAGGGTAAACATCGCCAGACCCACAGACAAACACAAACATTAACAACAGGCAATGTGAGGATATCATCGTGCTTCCTGTCTTACCTAACGAGACAGTAATAGTAGACAAAATATACGATAACAATACCTTAATTTTAGGGTTTAGACATCTAATCTAAGGATTTAGAATCTAGGGTTTAAGATTTAGGATTTAAATTTTTACGTATAATTAAAGATTTAAATCTTGGTCGTGGTCGTGTTTTCAATCGCGTTTTAAGAGAGAACAGAAGTTATTATAATCATTGTAGGTATCACGATCACAAATATTTTAAAATTTTGTATAATTTATTATAATCATAGAAAAATAATTTTAATAATTTTTAGATTTTTTTAACACTTATTTATTAATATGAATTTTAAAGTGAAAATATTTTGTTTAAATAAATCTAAATTATTACATGTTCAATACTACGTTCAATAACATTATTTTATATTATATGATCTCTCATTTTCTTTGTTATATAAAAATAACCCCTGGTTCAGAATCAAATGCGTCAGCCAATAGAATAGAGCACGGTAAACATTCACTAATACACGTTATTTATTTATTTATTTATTCAGTCAAATTTACCCTCATACAACAATTAACGTGACGTCAGTAATGACGTCACACAAACAGAATAAACCAAGCACCTTTTTTTTAGTATCTGTTGGTGCGGCAAAATGACTTAAATGTAATTATTTTTTTAAAATATTATATTTTTAACAATAATATTAAAAGTCAGGATTTAATAAAATTTGATTATAAATAACGATTGAATTAAAGAAATAAAAATATTGTTCAAAATTGAAGTCTCTTATATTAAAAATATGTTTATATTTATTAATTATTATAATTAAACGAACCAAAAAATAACGATTACTGATGTCATACAATGTTAGAAAACAGGAAATTGATTATCTTCAAGACCATGAAATTGGCCTTGATTTCGGTTTGAATTACCTGAATCGTTCTTATTGTGATTCTCATCCTGTTTGTTCTTTCCACCACCGTCGCCGTTTGCGAATATTTCTTGGACAAATAACTCAACGTCGAATCCTTTTATTCCTTCCTTGTCCGCCACTGTAATCTCCTCCTCTGAATGTGGCGGAATATACGGTGGACGTTGGATTCGAAGGATCAGATCCCAATCGATCCCCTTGAAATAATCGTGACCTTTTATTCCTTCCAGACTGATCCTCTGCTTTGGATCTTTTTTCTAACAATCTTCTTATCAAGTCCCTCAATGACGTCGGTTCGCCAACGAGTTCCGGCGGTTTCGTTAAAATACGGTTGAACGTTTCCTTCCTATTTGATCCCCTAAACGGCGTCGTTCCATACAGCATTTCGTGGAGGACGATCCCTAGTGACCACCAATCCACGGCGAAATCATGACCTTTACCTGACACGATCTCCGGCGCAACGTAATATTCTGTTCCAACGAACGAATTTGATTTCTCTGCCGAGTCTAACTCAGTAGAATCCCTGTTGACGCTCGATTGAGATGCCGCGTCGTCAGGAGATATCCCCGAGTTACAGCATCTAACAAACGGAAATAACCGCTTTTTCTTGACCGAGTCAGGCGGAGTTTGATTGAACGAGTTGAGAGGCATTGATTTGTCAGGCGATCTTGGAGAAAGTTTCGTGGAGAGATCGAAATCTACAAGCATGATATGGCCATTTTCTTGAATCAGAATATTTTCTGGCTTCAAATCTCGGTAAACAATGCCTAAATTATGAAGATATTCCAAAGCCAGAACCAATTCCGCAGCGTAAAATCTAGGGAAAAAAATCAAATTAAATTCCAAACAAGGAAATAGACTGAAATAGCATTAGAATTTAGAAGTTTTTTTTCCCTTTTTCTTTCTACCTTATCATATCGTCGGAGAACATTTTCTCCGTCTGTTTCTTCCTCAAAGAGTGAAGATCCTGGCCGGGACAGTAATCAATGGCGTAACCGACGACTTTATCGGTAGCCAAAACTCCTCGCAACCGTGGTAAAAGCGGGTGGTTAACCATCCCTAATACTTCCTGTTCAAAACAAACTCTTCTGTACTCGTTTCCATCACTGTTCTTCACTGCTTTAGCATTCTTCTTCTCAATCGAATCTCGAGATATCAGTTTCAAAGCTAAGATCTCATCCTTCACGATATCTCTAGTTAGAAACACCACTCCTTTGGCTCCTCGACCGAGAGCCGTGACGATTTCCAGGCGATCTAAATCAAAGGTAGGGATTGAATGATGTGGAGATCGATTGAGTTGGTTTTGATCGTCGATCATGGCGGAGGCTGACCAATTTCTCGAAGAAGACCGCTCAGTTCTTATTGTCTGTGTCCTGGTGCATGGGGAAGCGACGATGGTTTGTGGTTACAATTTATAAGGAAGGAATACTTTCAATTTTTTAGGGAAAACTGCACATAGCTACCGGACTATTTGAAAATATTTATTTTCATCACTAAACTAAAAAAATCATCAATTTATTATTTAAATAATTGATTTAATAAATTTGATGATAAAATTTTTAATTTGGTGACTAAAATGAATATTTTCAAATATCTCAGGGATCATATGTAGAATTTTTCCTTTTATAATTTCTCGCTTAGGAAGCTTTAGTCAAAGGAGTGAGGTTCTGCGAGACTAGATTTTGTCACGTCAGCTCATTTTAGTCTGATTTAAATTTTATTTTAACTATTTTAAATTAATTTATATTATACATTTAGTTTTAATAAAAATATATATAATTTTAAATTCAAAACTTACTTTTTATCCATGTCAGCAATTTCGGGTGTAAATTCGTGACGTGGTGTTTTTAGGCATTAAATTAATATTTGTACAAAAAAACAGGGATAATTAAAATATTGGTGGCGGTGGTGGTTCTAGAAAAAGTGGGGCTATTTCAGCCGCAAGTGGTTGCGACTGCCGCCTGATGAGGTGTTGGAAAATGATAAAGTTTTCTATTTTTACCAAGTGGGACAACTTTTTTTTTTTATTCTAATTTAACCTATTTTAAAATTTTCAGTATGTAATTTCAAAGAAATTACGTTGTCCAGGGAAAAATGACTTGTCGTTCTTGGGATGCAAGAAAACAAAAATATAAGTTTTAAATTAATATTAAATATTTAATTAGTATTAAAATTTTAATTAATTATTTTTTTAATTTAGATATATATTATAATAATTTGAAAAACCGATAATACATTTTTTCTGAAATTATAAGTTTTGATATAAGAATTGATCATTTTACTCGTAATAATTATAAAAATATTCGAATAACTTAAATTTAATATATTTTTTTAATTCTTTACCCTGTGATATTTGTGAACTAACATTTTTTAGTTTTTATTTTCACATATTATTGTTTGTATTTAAACTTATTAATTAGTTAAACTATATTAAAAGTAATTATATAAATAGTAAATTAATATATAGATACTTTAAATATGATCGGTAACGTTATATTAAATAAATTATATTTTATATAATCTAATTAATATATAAAATATTAATAACTAATAAATTATTTAAATAAATATTGAATATAATTATGCTTTTGTTATTTTACTTGTTTAAATAATCAATCAAATAACTATCACTGTCAATTAATTTTATCAAACAGTTTTATACAATCAACTAATATAATTGGCTTGTGAACTTTTATTATAATCATAAAAAATATCACAATTACAACGTATCCAAGAAAAAAAATAAAAGGACTAATCTACTTAGATTTTTTTTTTTTACGATTTAAAGCAAAGAAAAGTAAAAGAAAAAATCTACAAAGATAAATATACCATTAAATTTAAGAAAAAAGCTTCATGAATCTTCTTGTCTCTATCCAATCAAGACATATAACGAATGAAAAGAATGATGAGCGGTCCAAACAAATAATGATAAATAGTTTGTTTGTTAGTTAGGTATATTTTAAAGAAAAATATTATATATATCGATGTGGAAAAATTTTAGACTTTAGAGATTTTGATGTTGTGATTAGGCTTTAAGGTTTGTAAATAAAATTACATTTTTTAAAGTTTGCTTGTAAAAAAATTACGAGTGGTACATTTAGATATGGACATAGGTCGAGTCGGGTCAGTTTTTCAACCCACCTGAATCCGATCCAAATATAAACACACTAAACTTGACTTCGGCATGGCCTGAATATTTTCTTTTAAAAATCTGACTTGACTCAAAAATAAATATTTTAAACCCTTCGATCTGACTCGACCTAGAAAAAAATTAATTTTAGGAACCTAATTGTATAAAAATGATTTTAGTGAACTTAATTATAAAAAAATATAATTTTAAAGATTAAATTATAAATAAAAATTAATTTTAAGGACTTAATTATAAAAATATATAGAGAAAGGAGAGTTATTCTAAATATCCCTAAAAATTTAAGGAAATCACATATAGTCTCGGGTCGAGTTAGGTAAAATATTTTATACCCTAAACTCAAACCTAACTCGACTTTCCTCTTCACAAACACAAAATCCAACCCAACACGACTATAATCCGATTTTTTTATCAAAAAACCCAACTCAATCAAACTAAATTAGGTCAAAATCGACGATTACTCTATTTTAAAAGGTATGGTTTCAAGACGTTGTGGAAGCATGTATGCTTTTGCAAGGCCCTGTTACCAATATCTGTCTGGTCCTATATTGTCTTTATCTTTAAACAATGTGCTGTTCCCTCGAGCTTACGTTTGGGCTTTTCCATAGATTGCTTAAGTAGTTTGAGACCATTGTTCTCTGGCACGAAGATGGGCTTTAAAACAAGAAAAACAATGCCCTAATTTCTAATGATCCAAAGGAAATTAGAATTTATGATTCATCTTAGGGTTTAGGTTTGGTGGTTTAGAATTTATGGATTATGGTTTAGGGTTTATAGATTAAAACTTAAATCTTCGTCATATTATCCTAACATCTAAACCTTTTTCTAGCCCTAAACCTTAAATTATAATCACTACCCTAAAGTATAAACTCATTCACCCAAACCCCTAAACCCTTTGCTCTAAACAAAATCCCTAAATCCTAAAATTAAAATATTCGTAAAAACTTTTAATTTACACGTTAATGCATTGAATCCTAATTATAATAATTATTTTTTTAATCCATTCACGATAACAAGATTTAAACTTTATAACATTTATTTTAATATAAAGATTGAATCAGAAAATTTAATTTGTGGTGTCCAAATTTATAAAAACTTATAAAGGGTTTTTTATGTTGATGGAACAAAGAAAAAGTGTCAAATTCCTAAAGAATGATGTTAATAATATTCTATCAAAAATGATGTTTTAACTTTCCCTTCAATGACTCGATGTTAATAATATCCAAATCTAGTTTAATGTTTAAAAACAAAAATGAGGTTAATTACTGAATTAATGGAGCGATCTCGATGATAAAAGATTATATATTTTATTTATGTGACTCGGGTTTGAGTATGGTATATGTGTATTATTAAAGGATTAAAAAATTAAACATATACTATCTTGTGATCACACCAGTATAGGAGAAATTATATCATGAGTAAGTCTCAACACGTTATCCATGGGACCAACCTCTAAAAATCATCTATATTATCATTTTTTCCATATCATATATTTTTTAAAGTGAATCTTCACTCATATCTACTGTTAAATCATTTTAAAAACTGGTGATATAATTTCCACGAAAAAAATGATGATATAGGTGATTTTTAGTGATTAGCCCCATTGACACGTGGTGGGACTTATCCATGATATAATTTCTCCCGGTATAGGGTAATAACTTTCTATATTTTTCAAATTATTTTAGGTAATTATAAATAAAATTTTCCAATTAATTGATGTAGATGCATCTTCTTTTCCTACAATAATTGTTTTGTGACTTTATTATTTGAAGCATTCTTATTCATTACAATTGTCCCCTAAGAAGACTATTTATGGTTGAATTTTCCTATTGATGTTTGTCCATTTCCCATGTATCATTGGTTTTGTGAAAGTAACACATCAACTAAGTCTTTATATCATTTTCATCACTGGTAGGGTTAATAAAGGATAGAGTCAAAATTTGAGATTGAAAGGGATAAAATATAAATATTTAAAATTTAACAGATAAATTTATAAATAAATTAAAAGAATTTTTTTTTTAAAAAAAAATCTTCGAGAATAGGAGGCTATTACCTATCCTCTCACTCTCATATAGTTTTGTCTCTATATTTATATCAGTTGACAAGAAATCGATTGTTCTCGACCCGTAAGACTCATAACCAAAATAAAAAATAAACAATTTATTTAATCGGCTAAATATACTTAGTCAATTATTTGAGTAATTTATTATTATTACACAAATGATATAGACATCATAAAGTAGAAAAAAAAACATAATAATACTAAGATTTGGGTCCACAAAACAAATATTTTCCAATAATCATTTCATTTGTCTAATACAAATGATTAATTAACCTTAAGATTATAATTAACTAATAAAAGCAACCTTAAATGGGGGATTTCAAACCCTTTTTTCCCTTGTGTCGGTGGAGAATATTTTTGCAAATATTAATCATATTGGCCGATGAATTTGACTAGAATACTCCAAAGCATCAATTATATTGTTCAAATTTTATCTAAATTTAAAATCGAACATAAATATTATATTATATTCGAATAAAAAATACTAAGTTGCTCACCAATCGAACCATGTGTGTCTACAGGCTATTACAGCAGCGGGAAGACAAAGCATGCGTGTTTCACTTAAGCAAGGTTACGAGCTATCACATGGTAGACCCATTTGGGTTGTTTAAATTTTGTTTGGTTTAGCATACAGCATTAACGAACTCTCTGTACTTCCACCATTGTCATGCATTATGGGATGAACTCGAGTCTGGTTCCGGTTCGTATTCGAATAAAAGTGAAGGGCATATGTCACTATCGTCAACCCGGTTTTAACGAAACTCGATCTTCGAACATTCAAAGAAGGTTAAGGAGACTATAGGAAGAGGAAATGAAGCATTACCATTACTTTAGTAGGTATCTTTAGGGCAGTTCTGTTGGCAGATGGACCACAACACCAGAAAATTACCAAACCATTCAATATGGACACATTCTTCCCGTTCCATATTCAACTCCATTTAAGGACCACTCGTTCAACTTTTTGTTCGATGGAAAAATCGACTCTATCCTCGTTCAGAGGACGAGTGATGGGGCCATGGTACGACAGCATCGGACATGAACGAAACTAAAGACAAAGCATAAGTCCAAGAATGAAGGATGAAGTGCAAGTAGGATAAGGGTTAGAAAGTTATACTGGCAAGTAAATTTGATGAAGCTGCTAAAACAGGAAAGCAAGTAAAAAGGGAGACATCATTCTGTTACCTGTAAAATCCAAACAAAGAGAACATCTTATAAACATAACCTCGTGCGTCGTGTTTATTAACAGTGGCTAACCGTAAAACCTGAGATTAAAAACTCTGATGAGGGATGAGAATTTACAGAATCGGATTGATGAATGATAGGCACCGGTGACCGGTGTTGGAAACAGAATTTACAGATGATGCACTTGGTGGTGTTGCATTCGGTAATGTCTTCACGCGGTATGAGTAATATTAATAGCCCTTCTTAGTCTCTCGAGAATGCCGTTAGCCTTTCTCTTGGATCTAGATGTTCCATCTTGAGCAAGCTTAGATATTGTTCCATAGGTAATCTCTTCTTCCTTCAGGACCTTCCACTTGGTTCGATCGTTAAGACAGATAGTGTGCAGGATTGCGATGCAATTTTCGGTATTCCGTTCACAGTTGCTCTCCCTTATGATACGAAGCAAGCAAGGAACAGCTCCAAGCTCACCCATTTCTTCAACAGCCTTTTGATGGGTCGAAAGCATTGCGAAGATAGCCAATAATTCATCGACATGAACACCATCCATAATCTTTTTTAAAATGACCCTTACTGCACCATCCCTCACGGCTCGTCCCTTGTTCTCGTGGAATATGCATAAGTTAAATATTGCAGAAGCAACATCTTTCATTGCTAACGGATGACCCTCATCTAGAAGGTCAATGAGAGGCTTTATGACACCGGATTTACCAATTAGTGCCTTGTTCGAATCAAGAGCCGACAAAGTGAAAAGGGCTGCAGCTGCATTGCTCCTTGTTTGAATAGATCCAGATCTTAGTGCTTCCATAAGAAGGGGAATAACCATTGGAGTTTCAGCAACGACTTTCTTATTGCTGTCATGGATCGAAAGGTTCAACAGCGTCGTGATCACGTCTTCTTGGATATCAGGATCAACACTGCTCTGAGATTTACTTCCAGAGAGTGGGGTGAGCAGTTGAGTTATAGCACCAATGGATTCGCCGAATAGAGCACGGAACGAAGGCATCTTTTTTGTCAATAAACGAAGCTCCTTTGCAGCTTCCTTCTGTTCAGGAAGTGCTGCAGACAACTTATCAAGCAAAGCAAAGAAACGGTCGCGCTCCTCTCTACCACAGTGCAGAGGGTTCGGTAATTCTATACCCCGACTCTCGCACCACTGCGAGATCATCTCCCTGATCAGGTGATTTGGAGTGAGAACCGTATGAGAAAGAACTTGCTGGGTTCTAGGGCAAGTCCTATTGCCTGCATTCAGCCATTTCTGGATAAACGGTCTGTCATATGTCTGCAAATCCAAATGAAAACAAATCAAAAAACAATCCAACTGATGAACTTGAATTCATAATCATCAAACTAAAACAATCATACAAAGAAGAATTGATCATAAAAGACATTATACAATGTTAATCTGAGCCATCCGTTTCAATTGGAACTGAGATGCACAAAAAAACTATACCAAAATCTCAACTTCAAATCATTCTCGTACACCCACATTTCCAGATTTTCTTTCTCACCAAACAGTAAAACAAATGAACAACCTTCATACAAAAACATCAGAATTTCCCATTAAAAAGAAGAAAAGAACAAATCAAAATACCCAGAAACACAATCTCAATTTATCATTAAACCCACAAAAGAACAATCTTCAAGAAACCAATAAAAAATTTAATTCTAAAAACCAGAATCAATCCTCATTACCTGACCAGAAGCTAAAACAACAGGATCTCTCATAATCTCTTTAGAAAGAGGACATTTAAACTCTTCAGGACACGACACCGCTTCCTGTAACTTCAAGGCCGCCGTCGATCGTTTATTAAACATAATCTCTCTCAAGCTACAAAGAGCCTCCTTAGCTCGATCGACAGCGTGGATGCTGTAATCATCGTCATCGACAATAGTCCTAACAAGTCTCTGCAATTCTCTCTTCAACTCCACCGCTCTCGCCTTCGCCGTGGGATCAGAACCCAACACCCCCGTCTTCACCAGCAGATTCTTTCCGAACCCAAACCCCTTAAACTATAATCAAAGGAGAAAACAACAACAGGGAATGAGAATACTCTGTTTCATTCTCTTGTAAAAAAAAATTCATCTTTATTCTGAATTTCACAGTACAGAACTGCAATATATATATTAAAAAAATAAGAAAAAATTACAAATTTATTACAAATTTACAACCACGACAAGCTAATGCTTTATGCTATCTTCTTAGTTCCTCTCAGCTCACTCAATATTTATCAATATTATTATTTTCTTTTATTTTTTATTAATATTTCTTTTAGGGAAATTTTATTTCCGGGCTTTCCCCCCAAAATTAATGGAATTTTGACTTAAATATTACCCTTATTTTTTTAATATATAACCTAATATATTTTAATTCTTAATCTATCTAAAATTAAATTCAATTAAATCTGATTTTAAATAATAATTTTTAAATATTATTTTTTTAATATTAAAAATATTTAAAATCAGATCTTATTGTATCTGTCTTTTAAGATATTTTTAAAAAATTATTGTTTAAAGCCGGATTCGATTGAATCCGACTTTACTTATATTGTAACAAATGTTATAGATTGAGAATTGAAGTATATTGGGTTGTACGTTAAAAAATTGAGTATAATATTTAAGTCAAATTTTCGAAATTAGACTATAATCGTAATTAAATTGTGTATATTCTAAATTTAATTTTACATGTTTATTATATATTTTTTAATATTTAAATATAAATATATGATATTTTTTATTTTTAAAATTTTAAAAATATATTATTCAAATGATATTATTTAAATTTAAATAAATTAATAACAAGAATAAAATCATGATTAAAAATTAAAGGATAAATATTTAAAATTAAAGAAATATATATATAATATTTACTTATTTTTTAATTTTTTTCTTTATATTACAAAAGTGAAAGATAAAAATAAAAAATTTGGGGCATGGGCCCCTGCCTCCGTCCATACCTTAGAATAGCTTCTTTTAATATTAAGACAACTCAAAGAATTATTAAGCAAATGTAGAAGTGTAATGGCATTTAATTGTAAGAAAAAATAATTATTATAATATAAAAGGAAAATTAATTATTTAAAATCTCATTTACGATTGTGTTTCTATTTTAGTATCTATTTATTTTTAGTAAAACGATATATAATATTATATTTTGTTTTTAATTTAGTATATTACTAAAAATTTAAGAATATGTTAAATAGAAGAAAGAAAATGACGTAATAGTCTATTATAGGGATTTTTCCAATAATATTGTTGGAGATTTTTGTTAAAATATTAAACCATTCAAATTAGTTTCAACAATATAGTGAATCATTGTTTAAATTGGAAGTCAAATTACTTTTAACCCGTTTTTAAATAGTGTTCTAATAAAATAATAAAAATTATTCAAAAACGAGGGAAAGCAACCCGTCTTCAAACAATGTTTTTCTTTTTAAATTTGATTTATAAGGGAAAAACACTATTGATGTAACACCCGACCCGGATATCACATTGGGCCTCCGGCCCAAAACCTGTATCTCAAAATTCTTTCGAAAGCCCAACAATTAAAATCCAATTCAAGTCCAAAATACTATTTATAAAATCCATTTAAGTTAAAATGCAAGTCCAAAATAATATAAGGTAATCGGAGCTCCAAAATATTACAAACCATTAAAACATTCGACCCAAATTAAAATAACAGAGTTACAAAATACATAGGGTCCAACCAAGTACTAGCCCACTGATCTATAAATGTACCCTGACATAGGTCGATGCTGAAATCCAAACCTCGATGGTGCTCCACGAACCAGTTTTCGCTAACCTACGCACGAAAACACATTTCGAACGCTGAGCTACTAAAGCTCAGTGGGTACGCCGAACTCGGCCAACATCATGCATATCATAAGCAGTAAAGCATAACATATAAACATCGTGCATGAAATGATGATCTAGCATGCTTGCCTATCTCATGGCATAAATGAATGTATAATGTCGCACACAGCATATACATGTCAAACAACAACACAAAGTAGTGAGGCCCGCGTCCACACAGCATCGGGATCCTACACTACGAGCAGGGCCCGCGTCCACACAGCATCGGGATCCTACATCCGAGATTTGAGGACCGCGTCCACACAGCATCGGGATCCTCCAAAATCCCATACTCGGAATGTCACATTGAGTATCATCGAATGAGGCCCGCGTCCACACAGCATCGGGATCCTACATTCGGAATGGTCTTCAAAATCATCACCCGGAATGTTACATCGGATGGCCTTCGACGTGTTGCAACACTTTTGGATATCCAGATTTCCATCAAACAAGGACTCAACACACATAAACGATCCACCTAGGATCCTCACATCAAAACATATCAAGACTTAACACGATTTAATCATTCTGGGTTTAAATACGTCAATCTTGTGTTAACCATTCATTTCATTAATTATAATATTCATTTTGACCTTTAATCCCATTATCGAACCTCAAACAATACCTATCTTGTCAAGTTTTCGTAGGGGTATCGATACCCTTATATGGGGTATCGAACCACCTGCCTCGATACCTGCCCAAAGAAGGCATCGAACCATGGGTATCGATACTAATATCGATACCTTTTGACCATTTTCAAAGTCAACAAAAGGGACCCTCCAGCATCGATACCAGTATCGATGCCAATATGCCACTGGAGGTCCTGGTATCGAACCATGGTTCGATACACCTGGCCACTTAGCCTATTTCCACTCATGGGTATCGATACCGGTAGCCCGTGTATCGATACCCTGCACGAAATGCAGGTCTGCACTTAGAAAATTCTAAGGATTCATCTCAAACATTAATCTATTCGGTTCTAAAGTGTTCTTACTCATTCTTAGAAAGGTTTCAAGTGTTTTAACATTATTTTCAAGCCATCAAACACACAATTACGAAATTCACCATTAAAGACTCAAAAGCTCAAACCAAGCATTCATACATGAAATCTACATGTCATGCATACTACCATGATATGAATGATGAAAGGATGAGTTGGGAGTACCAACCTCTTGCAGGCAACAACAAAAACGTCCCCTTCTCTTCTCTTCAAGCTTTCTCTTTCCCAAGCTCTTTCCTTTGCCCAAACTTGGTGATGGATCTCCAACTTCACCAAACCAACACATATTTACCTCTTTTAATAGATCTTTGACGACTCTAAAACTTTTACTCTTCCACCAAAACAAGATTCCATAGAAAACTCCCAAAGATCAAACCTTTTCCTCAACTCTATTCTTACTAAAAAGGATGAAGAGGTGAAGAAGAAAAAAAAAGAAGAGATGAGTTCACATCTCTGCAAAAAAACATATCCCCCTTAACCTCTAGTGATGTAATTACCAAATAACCCTCAACCAACAACTCAAGCCCAACACAACCACTCAAGCCCAACCAAACAAGCTGCCCAACAAGGCCCAAAACCTCTCACTCGGAGCCCAAAACCGAAGCCCAAACTCTCGGGTTAACCCGATACTCAAATTCGAAATCCGGGTCGTTACAATTGAAACAGTACTTGAGTGAAAAAAAATATTATTTAAAGACTGATTTCTTTCCCTTGTCTTTGAACCATGTTTATTATTTTTATTGAAACATTGTTTTAAGACGGGTTGAAAGTAATCCGACTTTTAATTTGAACAGTAATTCATTATATTGTTAGAAATAATTTGAGTGGTTCAACATTTTTGAAAAAAAAAATCTCCAACAATATTATTAAAAAAACGTCATCTATTATATATAATTTTCTTTCTTAATTAACATGTTATTTTTAACAACAAAGATACAATTTAAAAATGAAACATAATATTATATATCATTTTATAAAAAAGATACGTAAAATATAAAATAAATAAAGAGTTATCGTCATGATAAAATGACATAAATATTGTTTTTAAATTATTTTTTTCTCAAATATGATACAAGTCATTTTATTACCTAAAATATTATACTTTAAAAGTTTAAATAGTATTATTAAAATCAAATTTATTAAAATTTGACTATAAATAGTTATCGAATTAAAAATAAAAATATTATTCAAAATCGAAACCTCTTATCATCACCTTTAGTATTTTTTTTATTTTCTACTATTTAAAATCAAAGTTTTTTACTTCCGATTTTAATTTTTAATATTATATGTACATTTTGTTTATACGTATTAATACTATAAATATATTAATGGGTATAACAATTTTAAAATTTTCTGGATACGATAAAGAAATAGAATGTCGAATAGAAATCTTCAAAAGTGTCGAACTCGTAATAAAATTTTTAAAATAAAATATTTAGGGGGACCAATACCATTGGCCTTACCTATATGCTATAATCATATAGTTCCGACCTAAATCTAATCTCTTGAACTTGGCATAATTACTCTATTTTGCATTAGTAAAACGACCAATTTTTTAATTATTATCTTATACGCAAATAATTTTTATTTTATTTTCACAAGTATTTTAATTTTAAAATTTTAATTTTAAAATAATATAATTAATAATTTATAGTTTAATTTCTAAACTCTAAATTTTATTAATATCCTATAAATTTAAAATTATAATCAGTGTTATTAAAAATCCTATTGAAGATAAAATTAAAGATAATACAATGTCTTTTGTACCTAATTACATGGAAAAAATATTCATAACGGCAACACATTTTTATATATTTTTTTATTGTAGTATTAAATACAATAAAAAAAGTTAAAAATAAAACATAACTAAATTTTTAAGAGTAAACAAATAACAATAAAATTATATTTTATTAAATAATCTTAGATATATTTATAATTTTATAAAGTTATTAATTTATAATATTTAAAAAGTCATAATTCTATAGAATTATTTTTATAAATATTTATAAATAAAATAATTACTCGCTAATTATTATCTGCAACACATATCATGATTTTGTTGGACTTGTAAATTAGTATAAAATGTCACGTGTTTGTGAACGGATGACATAATTAAAACTCACCGTATTCACCACCTATTCTTTATGTGCCCTTTCTCCTTTTCTGGAGAAATTATATCATGAACCCGGCCTATCACGTTAGCCGTAGTCTCATCCAATAATAATCACCCACTTCATCACTAATCTTTACTTCATTTTTTTTCAACCAATGAATTTTTACTCAGGATTTCCATGTCATTTTAAAAATACGAATTCTGAAAATTACATTAATTACATGGTAAACCAGACCTATGATATAATTACATTAATTACACTCAGGATTTTCATGTCATTTTAAAAATACGAATTCTGAAAATTACATTAATTATATTAATTACATGGATAGTTTTAATTAGTTAGGGACCACGGCTGACATGGTAAACCAGACCTATGATATAATCTCCCCCTTTTCTAACTCTTTATTTTTTTAATATAAAGTTTAATATAATATTTATACTGCTTAAAACTGTTATTTTTAATAAATTAAAAAATATTGTACACTAAAACATATAAGATTAGCGTTTTTAAGTAAATCTTAAAGAAATTAAAAGTTCTCTTAATTTTTCTAGATTGATTACAATAATATTAATATCCACTTGATTACTATTAAAAATATCCACTTAATTTACATAAGCTCAATTAAAAACACATAAAATTATAAAACAAACTTGGAATTTTTAAGTACATTTAACTTTTTTGACCTTACTACAAATCATTTAATTATTTATAAACTTATAAATTATTACTAATATTTTACCAAAAAATTTTTTTTGACCGCAACCATTAAAAAGGAAAATTTTAGAAATAATCTAATTCAAAACTAAAATTTAAATAATATAGTAATGTGATCAATGTCTAAAAGTTTAGAGTATACTCTGGAACAGATACTACTGTAACCACTGTAGCTTAATAAAAAAAACTATATCATGAATTCAAGATCATCATGAAAAATGTTTTAAGCTTATGAAAAAGGCAACCTAAATATGTTTTCTCAATCCCAGCCTGAAACCCTAGCGAGATTTTACCATCTCTAGCATTTAAAAGACAAATGTAGTTGAAGATAAACCTGATCGAATCGGAGACTATCGTCGATTATTATAGCTCATCGGAACTTGTATTCGTATCTCCTCCGCTTGATGGCTTCCCATTGACTGCAACAAGCTCTGTTTCAAATATCAGTGTTGCTCCGCCTGTAAATTTGGCAGAACCACAAACATTGTGACATACTTCTATAATGGACAAAAGTGTTAAGCAGCTAAAAGCAATGGTTTTTTAATGCAAGTATGTATTGATGCTATGCTTAATAACATGAGATGTCCAATTAGATAAGAGTGGACGGTTGATTATGGTTAGCAACTTACGACATCGAAGTAGATCGCATTAACATTACTAGAACAACAGCTGCAAAGGAATTACCTGGGATTTTAGGTGGTGAACCATGATCACCATAACCAAGCTTTGCAGGTATTTTCAACTTCCGCTTTTCACCGACACACATCCCTAGAAGTCCTTGGTCCCATCCTGTAAAGAGATTTTTTTTTTCTTCATGAGTCAATCAACTCCATATATATATCAGACAACAGTCCATCCATAAAGTGAATTTGTCATCTATTGAGTCTTGGCAGAAAGATGTGAGTGGTTGCTAGGGGGAACAAACCTTTGATTACTTGACCACTACCAAGCTCAAACTCAATCGGGTCACCCCTTTCGAAACTCGAATCAAAAACAGTTCCATCAGTGAGTTTCCCCTGCAAAAGGGGATGACAATATATGTAAACATAAAAGTCTAGGTGACACTATTTTCTTAAACAAAAAATCACATTGAGTCATTGACTGAATTTATTTATCTTTCTTTTGATGAAAAAGGTGCTTCATCGTGAAGAGTAGCAAAGACTTGCACCTATAACGGTCATTCATTAATAAGAAGTCCACACACAGCCAGTGACAAATATAATTAGGTGGAACCTACCACCACATACAACTATATCCTTCACCTAACAAAGCAAATTTTAAATCACCTGCCAGCCAATTCCCGTTACTTTTATGTTTAACCTATCTCAAATGAAAAATAAATAAATGACTTGAAAATTGAAAAGAAAAATAGCACAATCAAAATGACACATCCATTAGTGACAATACATAGTTCCCACAAAAATATCCAAGTAGATGGTTTGTTGTTCTGAAATTTAAATAGAATTTAACTAAAAACTCAACTCCTAATTCCAAAATCCATCAAAAGGAACATGATTGAGATGTTGAAACCAGTTGACATCTAGCAGCCTCAAGAATGTTTAGTTAATTTATTACAATGACATTCAAAAATCCAAAAGAATGATTGAATACATATCTCAATTTTCAGGGAAAAAGTCCACAATCAAATACTCTTCACTTCATTTAAGAGTCGAGCAATCGTAGAGCAAAAATTAAACATCCAGCTGAAGCTAACATACCCGATAGTGTACTTTGATTCTATCACCTTTGTGAGCTTGAAATTCACACGATTTGGGCTTATGCTGTGGAAAAAGTACAATAGAACATGAGATAAAAAGATGACAAGCAATGAAAGAAAAGGAAACATTATTATAATATGAACAACCAAACATGGAAAGGCAAGGTTAGGAATTAACAATACAATTACCATATTATAAGGTAAAAACAGTCTCAAGAGTTTAAAACTCTTCATTTTTTGTGATTACATAAACAAAGTAACATAGTCATGTTCACATCCAAAACAAAATGAACGACAAGAATCCATATCATATGGAGCCCAATGTTCAGTGAGTTCACATTCAAATTCCATAACAATAAATAAGTTTCTGTATCACTAACTTCTTTCAATGTGCAAAACTTGAGTTCCAAGATAATGAATATCTTGTCCACTTAGTGTACAAGGGATTATTCAAATGATCTAAATGCTAACTATGACATTTATATGGTGTTATTTAACATGCAGAGGCCGAATAACGCACAATTAATACATCAAATCACTTTGAAAAACTAAGACCAAAAGTAAACAAATGAAATTGTATATTTAAGATTGATCTAAAATTGGGTTACTACCAACTAAAGGATGTCCATTTGTTTAACTTTAACCCTTACAATTATCTGTTGCTTTTATTTATTTGAATATTATATATATTTTGTTATAAAACTATAATTATATATATGAAGTTTATGGTCGTATTGTTAATTGTTCCCTTTTCATATCATATACAAGAGAGGGGGTTAGGATCCGTTTACACAATGTAAAAGTTAAGTTTACACGATTTTTAAATCGTGCAAGGGTGAAATTGATGGCTAAGATTAACTTCTTACTTCTTTTTTTTTTTTTTTCAAGTGATAATCTTCCCGTGTACTACTCTTAATCTCAATGACTCATTTCACTCATCCAACTATCCAAAAAAAAAAAAAAAAAGCTTGTTTTAAGTTGTGTAAAGGGATCCTATCCCTCTCTATAGATCTATAATGAAAAGGGAACAATTAAAGATACAACCATAAACTTCTCCACATATAGCTAATGAAGGACACCTTCAACAACTTTCTATTTACCTCAGATTAAATCACTACAGTAAACACTTACAAAAAAAAAAAAAACTGTTCAAACATATTTAAAGAAATACCTTGACCCCGATCTGTAGCTCGGTCACATCCCCCGACTTCTTGGCATTCACTGAACAATTGAAAAGCGGATAACGAAGAAATCGAGAATCAAACGTCAGGAACATAAATAAATAGATTAAATCGAAACACAAAGAAGTTTCAAAAATAGATCAGATCTGGAAACAACGAGACTGTATGTGTAATTAATGATCTAAATTCTGATTTGATTTGAAAACTTACCAAATGTGAAAATGATCAGCAGAAGAAGCAGAATCGGAGCAACCTTCAACACGCTGCCGAATCTCATTTTCAATTTCTTTTTCTCTTCGCTCTGCAACTCTCTCCGGACTGAGGAATTTTAGTGTTTGGATTTTTTATAAACAGATATCAGGAAAGGATGCCTATATAACAAAGACGGGCTGAAACGGTTTTCCTTTTTGGATTCCATTACAGGCCTTAAACTTGGATTTGGGCCGTTTTTTATGTCCATTAATTCGAAAATGGTTTAATTCTGGTTTTAGTCCCTTTACAATATTGAAATTTTGGATTAAAATCTATATACTTGAATTGATCCAATCCTAATTGATTATTTATTTCCATTAAAGTTATAAATTAATTATTATATAGGAATTTCATTCGCATGTAAATTTATTATTGGTGAAAAATGATAATATAATTTAAATTCGATTCAAATCCGATTCGATTTGAAGAAGAAAAACATCGATCTAAATTCGATTAAAAAAATTCAAATCTGAATATAAAAAAGGTTTGAGTCCTAATAGAAGGTAGATCAGATATGGATATTGCCATGATCCGATTTGAATTCAATATGAATCTGTATCTGATATAAATCCGAATAAAAATATTTAAAATTCTTAGATTTAAAATATATATTAAAATCTTAATTTAATTTATATACGGTTAATATTTTAGATGATTAATATCTTTTGTGATTCTATTTATGTTTTTTCTTATTTTAGAGGCTTTTGTTGAGTTTTAATGGAAAAATAAAAGCTTGATCGCTATAAATTTTTTCTCTATGTCCAATGTTAATAGTCAAACATTTTGATTATATTTTTAATTTATTTTTTAAAATTTTAATATTTATTAGATATTTTATAATTGTGATATAGAAAATAGATATGCCAGTAAACTAATAAGATAATAGTAGTTTATGCAAGGATAATTTATTTATAGTTGAGTTTTTTAATTACAGTTTGAGTTATTACTTTAATTTGTGTTATATTGGATTAGAATATTCGATGAGGTTTGTTTGGGCTATAAATTTAAATATATTTGCTTGATAAAAAATATTTTTTTCATTTAAAATATATGTTTAAGTTGTTACTTTAAAAAATAATTAAATTTGGAATTATATAAATGGATTTAAATTCGAACTTAACTTCTTTTAAAAGTTCGATTATTAATCGAATTAAACTTAAACTTTATAAAATCTAATCCAAATCTGATCTATTGTCATCCTTAACTATTATCGAGTGATCGCTTAAAAATAGTTTTAACGGCTTTTAAAGTCTTAACCTAGAAAATAAATCAGTTAAATTATTATATTTTTATGTAATTAACTTATTTTGATCTAAAATTTTATTAATTTATTTTTTAATTAATGTTGATCGTTAAATTTATCAATTATTTTTTTAATCAATATTATTTTTTTTATTCTTTAAAATATCTATAAAAATATTTAAAAAAATTATAAATATCAAATAATAAAATTATAAAATTTTATAAAAATATATCTTTACCAATATTTAAAAAATAACCCTTTAGCCAAAACTATAAATATCTAAATATGAATCATATAGAAATGATTCCATTTGACGGAAACAATCTACAATGCTGTCAACGTTCTGTTGCCGACTGAACAAATTTGTCTACGCTCAGCGGTCAGCACAGCAGAACTGCTGTCCTAAGCAGTCAGACACATCAACGTCAAACAAAGGACGGATGCTTGTTGAATGAACACCTCGCAACGGCACTCTGATGTAATTTTCAGAGTCACCATCTTCCTGCTTATAGCTACATTTCCTGGAAACCAGAGAGAAAGCTAATACAATACGGAGTCTCAGGTCTTACCTGAAACTTCTTATTCTTAAATATTATTCCAATAAATAATCTTATTTCAGTCACACTTTCTGGGAATCTCCTCAATATCATTTCTTTTTCTTGGATCTTTTTTTCCCTTTTAAAAACTATCAGAAAAGCAGTGTTCCTTGTAAAGATCCAATCTTTCTTTCGTTGACCTTGCTTCTGCTCTGTTTTTCCATGGTTTTAACAGAGTATCTGAATATGGGTCTTCTTCCTCTTTACTTCCTATTGCTTTTCGTTTCAGTTTCAAGTAAGTTTGATTCTAAAACCCAGAAATAATAGCAGTTGTTTAATAAGAACAGATTTTGATATGGTCTTTTTGGTGTTCCAGGTGGGGAGATCTCGAATTTTGTGGGAGTAAACTACGGTGAGCTGGGGAACAATCTGCCATCACCGAAGCAATCCGTCAAGCTAGTCCAATCTCTGGGAGCCAAATGTGTCAAAATCTACGGTGCAAACCCAGACATCCTCGACGCTTTCAAAGATACAAACATTCAAGTCTCGATGATGGTTCCGAACGAACTGATAATCAACATCTCCAACAGCCAAAAGCTTGCCGATTCGTGGGTCGAATCCAATGTCGTCCCTTTTTACTCCAAAACCAAAATCCGATACCTCCTCGTCGGCAACGAAGTGACCAGCAGTTCACCTAAACAAATCTGGCACAGAATCGTACCCGCCATGCGTAAAATCAAAAGCTCGTTAAAAACCCATAGCCTCAACAAAATCAAAGTCTCTACCTCGATGGCCATGGATGTTTTGGAATCGTCGTTTCCCCCTTCGAACGGCACTTTCCGATCTGAAATCGCCGATACGGTTGTTAAACCGTTGTTACAGTTTTTGAGCCGGACCAAATCTTTCTACTTCCTTGATGTTTACCCTTATTTCGCTTGGGCAGCGGATCCCAAAAGCATTAGCCTCGATTACGCGCTGTTCGAGTCACGAAACAAAACATACACCGACCCTGTCTCCTCTTTAACCTACACTAATCTGTTCGATCAGATGGTGGATTCTGTTGTTTTTGCAATGAAGAAACTCGGGTACCCGGATATTAGAGTCTTTATTGCTGAAACGGGTTGGCCGAACGCCGGCGACATTGACCAAATCGGAGCGAACGTTTACAATGCCGCTACCTACAACCGGAATGTTATAAAGAAACTAACTGCTAAACCAGCGATCGGCACGCCGGCACGACCCGGATGGGTTATCCCCTCTCTCATATTTGCTCTGTATAATGAGAACCAGAAACCGGGTCCGGGGACTGAGCGGCATTTCGGGCTGCTGTATCCTAACGGGTCATTCGTATACGGGATCGATTTGAATGGGAAGACTCCGGATTCGGGTTTCGAGCCATTGCCGAAGCCAGATAATAATGAACCGTATAAGGGGAAGATTTGGTGCATGGCGGTTGGAGGAGCTAATGCGACTGCGCTGAGTTCGGCTTTATCGTACGCGTGTTCACAGGGGAATAAGACTTGTGACCCGATTCAACCCGGAAAGCCATGCTTCAAACCCGATTCATTGTTTTGGCACGCGAGCTACGCGTTCAGTTCTTATTGGTCGCAGTTCAAGAAGAATGGCGCAACCTGTTATTTTAACGGCTTGGCTATTCAGACGGCTAAGGATCCAAGTAAGTTCGTTTTCTTTTTAATTTTTTATGGGTAAACTACAACTAAGATCAGTCAATTATGGATGGGATTGCATTTGGATCATTCAATTATGATTAAAATTCCTAATTAATAAAAGTTACATTTGAATCACTCAATTATAAGTAATGTTACATTTACCAATTCGTATATTAGATTAATTAATGATTTTAAATGAAGTATTCTAATAATTTCAATTATAGGTAAGGTTATATTTGATGTACTATTTTAAATATGAAAGGTGATTCAATCATAAACTTACTCATAATTGAGTGATCTAAATATAACCTTTAATAATTATATGACCCCAAATATAATTTTACTCATAAATAAATGAATCGAATATAACTTTAATAATTAGGTGACACATATAACAATGCTTATAATTGAATGGTTTTTGTTGTAATTTACCTTTTTTATATGACTGCGTATTTTGACAGTGGAAAATATAACAATTCGACCGTAGTTTCGGAATTTTTTTATCGTTTATAATTATTTTTTGTTTTTATTTCTTCCAGGTTTTGGACACTGTAAGTTTCCAAGCGTTACTCTTTGAAGAACTTTTTACGGGCAGTGAAAGTGGAGGGTAGGGCTTGTCATTTCTTGTTGTGAGTTTAGCTTAATTAAAGTGATATTTTAGAATTTAAATCATTTGTTAGGGATGTTTATTGTTAAATATCGGATTAGATTTAATCTATTTTTTAAGATTAAATTTTTTAAATCGGTAGTATAATGATTCGTATTTGATCTGATTTTTTTGGATATTTAATCTTTTAGATAATCATATTGAAATTTTGGATATCCGATTATCTAAAAATATATTTTAATTTAATATTTTTTTTTAAATTTAAAAGTTATATTTATGAAAATTTTAAAATTTTAAATATAATAAATAAAATATAATAAGATTTTTATCTATAAAATTTTTAATTGTTTTAATTTCAGATATAATAAGCATTAATTTTCAGATTTCTAGATAATTTAGAACTTGAAATATTGTGATTCGTTTCTGATTAGAAAATTTTAAAATCGGATCGGATGTTCGGTTTGAAAATAAAAATCGGAGCGGATGTTTGAATTTTTAGATCGGATCAGTCGAATAATTTGGTAAGAAGTATCTAAGATCCAATTATTTATTGATCCGACAATCGAAAATCGAGGTTAATCAAACCGAAAACCGATGATTACTAAAATAACTTATCGAATTAAATCAAACCCGAACCGAATACGCCCCTAATGGTCACAATAATTCATTCAAGATCATTTTTAGGGCACTTATTGAGTTTAGCAGCTCGCAAATAGTTTAAGTTAGATTTGATTAAAACTCGAACAATACTTGATTCAACTTGAACTCGAGTTCAACTTAAGATCTTAACAAGTTGAATCAAGCAAGACTTAATTCGACTCGATAAATTTACGACCTTAAAATTTATCTTTCAAAAAATTTAAATGCTACTTAAAAGTACTAAAAAAATTTCGATGATTTGATATATAATTTACTAATAAAATATTTGATTTTAATTTTCTAAAACATTTTGTATTTTCTATCAAAAATTAATTTATTAATAAATAAATAAAATTAAAATAATTACTATTTCCTTTTTCATTAAAACGTTTCTTTTATCTTTTTATTATTACTTTAATGTATAAAAAATCTTTAGTTTTCGTATATAAAAATATAATTAAAAATTAAAACATTAGAATTCTCAAAGTTCTGTTATTATTGTTGAAAAAATAAAAATGTTCTTACACTTAAATATTAACTTTATTTATATTTCAGTCATAACATATTCTTTTATTTATTTTCTTAATTTTCACGTTTTTATAATTTATATGTTTATATTAATTTTTAATAGTATTACTTGATTTTATTATATTTTAAAAAATAAAGTAAAAATTTTGAAGAACTTAATGAATAACGAGTCTAATTGAGTATTGAAATTTTTTAACGAGTACGAATCGAATAAAATTTATCAAGTTTAATGAACAACAAATCGAGTTGAATATCAAAATATTTAACTACTATAAATCAAACATTACTTAACTCATGTTTAAACATTATTTAACTCGCTCGATAAATACCTTAATTATTCTTCAATTTTTATTTTTATAAATTTGATCTTTTGAATTAAAATTTTTCATTAAATTTAATTCTTTTATAAACATTTCTAGTCAAGTTCCTTTTAATTTTATTTTTTTTATTAAGTCTCGTTTTTTAAAAAAATAGTTTAACCTACGAAGCTTAAATTAAATTTTGAAATTTTTTGAAAATTTTAAATAGATTCTCTCAACTTATTTTGTCGAGATCTGCTATGTGTATCATGCTAGTTATCGTTAAGGTTATAAATGAGACAAGATAAATCATAAACTATTCAATTTAATTCAATCAAAGTTTGGTCAACATTTGACTCAAATTTAAATTCGGTTTAAATTCTTGACGAGTTAAATTACTCGATAGTCGATATCTAACTCGAAAAACTCACAAACTAATTATAAATATGATATACTATTTTTTATAATTGAATTAAAATGTATTGTTAGGCTCGATGCACAACTAAGCTCACTCGTCAAGTGATGGAGAAATGATAATTTGGGTAATTTGTTGATTGAACAAAAAGATAAAAAATTGGATACAATAATTTATAATACTTCGGTCTTCTAACAAGCACTTATATCCACTATCTTAACTCACCACTAAGAATTTGTACCTTTTGAGGACAAAAGGTTAACCTCTAACCTAAATTCTATCCCCGAATTTAGTATTCAAAGTTCACAACCCGAATTTTTAGAATCCTCTCAAACAAGGAAAATTCTAAGCAAACTAGTAATCATTCACAAAGGTTGATTGTTTACACTCTAAGCTCTCACCCAATTTCTATTACACTTGAGCATATATTGACAACTAAGCTCACAAGTGTTTGTCTATCCAAAAATGAGAATTTTAACTTTAAGACAATGGAAACATTAATCTTCTCTTGATGCTTGAGACTTTCTTTTATCGTCTCAATTAAGCTTTTAGTCGTTAATGACTGTTGGAATTTATTTGGAGCCATTTAGAGTTGATTTTCATGCCAATTTCTCTTTTTGGTGTAGGTGGTATTAAAACGCGTGGTATTAGTATCGATATCGCTCATTTGAAAAAGAACCGTTGGATTTGCAATTAAGAACATGTATCAAAACATCTTGTATGCATATCAATATCTTTCGCTTTTCGTATCGAAACGGTAAAAGTCTGCTTCGATACGGCTTCTAGCCGTTGTTTTTTTTTAATAAAGTTGTTGCGGGTTTTTATAAAGTCATTGGAGGTGTATTAAAACACCTAAAACTAGTATCGAAACAACAATATCGATACTTGTATTTTCTGTATCAAGACCAAATCTTATAGAGATAAATGGTATTGAAACGGTCCAACAGCGTATCGAAAAGCCTGTGTATTTTTGCCTTTGTAAAAATCAATCGTATCGAAACGCCTGGAATATTTTAAACACTTTGGCTTCTTTAAATCATTTTAAACACATTCAAAAGTCTTAGAAAACATCTCAAATTTATTTTCAAGTTGTTTGAACTTAAAATCATTTTTAAAATCATTTCAAATTAACCCAAAACTATTTTTTAATTATTATATCATAACATTAGCTCTACATGTATTATTATTATTATTATTATTATTATTATTATTATTATTATTATTATTAATAAGATGTGACAAATCATGAAATACTTAAGTTTAATTTGATCAAAATATAATTAATGTTTAACTCAATTAAACTCAAATTAAATTTTTAAAGAATCAAATTAAGTTCAACGCTAAACATTTAAGATCGATTCTACTTATTTACGCCCTTATCTACCCTATCCCGATCAAACTCATCAATGTCGTAGAAAGTTCCCACCTACAGTGACGAAGTTGTGTGTATCATAGGAGGGGCTCTGTCCCTCTCAATTTTTTTTGGTATATGTTGAGTTGATCGATCTTGAAGTATAGCCAAGAGGGGGGTGAATTGGCAATTAAAAATTGGTCAAAAAATTTTCGGTAAAAATATGAAATTTAAGGACAAACGATTTATAGTAGTTCAAGCTTCGGAACAAGCTCTCCATCCACTACCTTAGCTCCCACTAAGGATTTTGAAACCAATTTACTAATTGAATTCGACCTTTTTCTCGGTTCAAGGGATAACCGTTATAATTTGAATCAATTCTTCTACCTAAGAATTGATTCAACCTCACAAGATGATACAAGGGAATAAAGGCAAATAAAAGATCTCTCACAAGATGGATATTGCCCCAATTATAAATAGACTCTCCCCAAACTCAATTTTACAAGAATCAAAAGAAGTACACAAGTTGTACTTTGAGTTGGATTTGTGTGCTTGGATGTTGCTTGAGGTTCAATCAGTCTTTAATGTTGTTGAAAATGCTTCAATTTATACCATCTCATTGATTTCTAACCGTTGTGGTTGTTGGGAATGTAAATAAGGTCGTTGAGACTTCATCTTCCCATCATAAATGCACTCTGATGCAGGTGGTATCGAAACACGAAGAACCTGTTTCGAAACAGAGCAAGAATAGAAAGAGCCGTTGTGCATTTTATAAGAGGGGTATCGAACAATGTTTCGATACCTTTATGAAACTGTAAAGGTGGGTATCGAATCATGCTTCGGTACAGGTTAACCATCAATCAAAAAATTAAATGCCACCAACGGTCGACTCATTTAATGCTAAAATAGTCGTTGGGGATTAAGGGGTGTATCGATACCTGTTTCGATACATGGAGTCAATTTTTAAATGATTTTAAAAATAATTAAAACCCTTGAAGTGCTTCGATACCTAGTTCGAAACAGAGGTTGGCAGTGAAGAAAAGGTATCGAATGATGCTTCGATACTTGTTCTTGATCTCAAGAACAAGGCTTTAAACACCCAGGTGTATCGATACATGTTCTTGGGGTATCGATACCCTCGTGTAAAAACACTTAGAATTTTTATTTTAAAGTTCTTGGTTTGACTTAAAAACACAAGTTTGACTTAAGGACTTAAAATTTATTTCAAATTAGTCCTTATAATTAATTGTTATATCAAAATCAAATTTAGTTTTACAATCTCCCCCTTTTTGATATAACAAAACCATTGAAAAATTTTTAAGTTTAAATCAAGATTTTTGGATTTCAAAAACTTTGAAAAACTTTTGAAGACTCCCTCTTAATATGTGCATAACTTTAAATTGTAGAAATTGGGTGGTTTCCTAACTTAAAAATACAAATATTTCTCCTCCCTTTTATTAAATCAAAATCAATGAAATATAAGACATTAAATAAAGCAAGATAATGCATTAAAAGAGAATAATTCATAACATAATCCATAGCATAAAGTACTTAAAAATTCAAATCCAACATAAAAAAAATATCAAAGCATAAGGAAACAAAGTGCATAGGTTCTAATATGAATGCAACATAATGTTTAAAGAAACATAATTAATCCTAAAAGACAATAGCAAAGCAAAAGATAAAGTGAAGAGCACTAATCGCCCATCTCATCATCACCATCACCATCACCATCCTTTTCTCCTTCCTCTTCGTCTTCTTCTTCTTCGTCCTCATCATTGTCGTCTTCATCTTGTTCATTGAGCTTTTGGCTATAACGAAGAGCCTCAATGGAGATACGCAAGGTATGGCCTTGGGTCTCTAACCCCGTCAATATAGTACTCATAAAGTCAAAGCTAGATTGGAATTGAGTGGTCATAGAGTCAAGTCTACCATCCATGGAGTCCATGCGAGCACTCAAGGTACCAAAGTGGGTGTTCAAGGATTCAAATTGAGTGTCTAAATTGTTGAACCGAGTGGTAAGAAAAGCCATCATGTCAACACTCGGAGCAACTTGATGAAGAGGCTCGGGATCAATGGGAGGAGGAGGAGGAAGAGGAGCACCACGAACCCATTCACCATTTGAAACATATTGGAAGTGGGCAAGGTTTAGGGAAGTCTCACCAATAAGCTCTTTAAGAGATCCCACTTTGTCTAAAGAGCAATCAATTTCCAAATGAAAAAAGATAGATCTAAGGATGCATGCATAAGGAAAAGATTGGACAAGTGGGGTAGCATGATTTTGGACATGCCAAACAATGTCCGAGAAAACGATTTGAGCAAGATTGGGTTGAATACCCTCACGAAAACATTTGATCCAATAACTATCCACTTGACGAATATGAGAGTACTTACCATTTGATGGACGAATCCACCAAGATATGATAAGATGAAGAAATCGATCGTGTACGTCAATGGTTGTTACGGATCCGGTGAAATAGCCAAGAGAGTGTTCATCGGTATTACCCTCGTCCTCAAGGCCAAACACATCAACAAAGGTAGAGACATCAATTTGGAAAAGTTTGCCCATGAGAAAGGATTCAATGACCACTACTTTTGTCTTGTCCATAGGATCAAAAAGACACTTGACATTAGTGTAAAAAATAAGGACAAGAGTTGGAAAAAATTTGCCGGAATGTGTGAGGAACCGTAAAAACTTCCATTGGATGAGACGATTATAGTACCTGAATTTGAACTTGTGCGAGTTCATAAAATGAACATCCACCCGACGTTCCTTTTTGAGTGGAAGATGACGGAAGAGATTGAACTGATCAACCCTACTAGGTATATCCAAACATTGAGCAAAGACTTCTTGGACATCAACACGGGCGGGACGAGACGATGAAGAACCAGCCTCGGTACGAGATCGTTTCTTTGGTGCCATGATCTAGAGATTACACAAAGTTTGGATTAGTTTGATAAAATCATGTATGCTCTTACAATCAAATTCAATCCTATTAATTAATCCAACAATTCAAGGTATTTGAGAATTTTGAAAAGATTTTGGAAAAACCATTAAAATCATATACAAAAAAATTATATTCGATTGAGAAAATTTTTGATTTTGAAGAAATTTCGTAGGATTATGAAAACCCATACAATAGACATTCAACATATGTTCAAAATCTAAATTTTAAGAACCTAAAAATAAACAAAAATAAGATTTTTTGAAATTTACCTTGATTGTAGATTAGGATGAATTTGTGGATTGTGAAGCACCGATTGATGATATTGTGTAGTCTTTGATGTTTGGATATAAAACCCTCAAGAAAACCCCCTTGATTTTGTGTTAAAAACGATGAATTTGAGAGGATTTTAAAGGTGGGTCGACTAGGGTTTGAGAGATTTTTAAATAAAGAAGTGTTTTAAAGAGATTAGGATTAGGTTGGAGTGATTTAAAGCAATCTGCGTGCTCGCGTATCGATACCGGTATCGAAACAGACATGTTTCAATGCTTGTATCGAACCATGCTTCGATACCTGTTCTTCCCAGAAACTTCCCAGATGAACTTGATGAACAGGTATCGAAACATGTGTTAGCTGTATCGATACCAGTGGGTTGTGCTTTGCATTTTAGACTTCTAAAAGTACTAGAAATGAGTCTCTAAAGCCCCTAGAAGCATGCATATGATGTTATGATATGATTAATATGCATAAACAAGTTCATACTCCCCCTAGCAACATGCATAGAAGCATCAAGATACAAAAACAACATAGGCATGATTTCAATCAAGATTCAAGCAAAAAGCATATACACAACACTTAAGAGGTCAAGATAGGCTAGTTAGAACTAACTCTCTCCTAAGGGTCCAAAAACGCTCCTTATCCAAAGGTTTGGTAAAAATGTCCGCTAATTGGATCAAAGTGTCAATAAACTCTAAAACAACATCATTTTTAGACACATGATCTCTAATAAAGTGGTGTCTAATTTCTATGTGTTTGGTTCTAGAGTGTTGAATGGGGTTCTTGGTAAGACATATGGCACTAGTATTATCACACTTAAGAGGTATGCTTTCTACCTTAATGCCATAATCTAAGAGTTGTTGCTTCATCCATAAAACTTGAGCACAACAACTCCCTAAGGATATGTACTCCGCTTCGGTGGTAGATAGAGAGCTACACTATTTTGTTTCTTAGAGAACCAAGATATGAGCATACTACCTAGGAATTGCATGTTCCGAAAGTACTTTTCCTATCTATCTTACAACCTCCATAATCCGCATCCGAATAAGCATGTAAATCAAAGGATGAGACTTTGGGATACCAAAGACCTAAATAAGGTGTGTCTCTAAGGTACCTAAAAATTCTCTTAATGGCAACTAGGTGTGATTCTCTAGGACTAGCTTGAAACCTAGCACACAAGCAAACACTAAACATGATATCCGGTCTACTTGCGGTAAGGTAAAACAAAGAACCTATCATGGATCTATACAATTTAGAATTAACACATTTACCTCCTTCATCCTTGTCAAGCTTAGTATATGAGCTCATAGGAGTGACTTGAGGTTTCACATTCTCCAAGCCAAACTTCTTAAGCATATCCTTAATGTATTTTGCTTGATTGATGAAGGTGTCATCCTTTCTTTGCTTGATTTGGAGTCCCAAGAAGAATAAGAGCTCCCCCATCATGCTCATATCGAATTCACCTTGCATTAGCTTAGAAAATTTTTAACAATAACATTCATTAATAGATCCAAAAATAATATCATCAACATAAATTTGAACCACTAAGATGTCATTTTTAAACCTTTTTATAAAAAGTGTAGTGTCCACCTTCCCTTTTTCAAAACCTTTTTCAATTAAAAAATTTGAAAGTCTTTCGTGCCAAGCTCTAGGAGCTTGTTTCAAACCATATAAAGCTTTTGTTAATTTAAAAACATGGCTTGGTAACTTTGGATCTTCAAAACCCGGTGGTTGTTCAACATACACTTCTTCATTTATAAAACCATTTAAGAAAGCACTTTTGACATCCATTTGAAAAAGCTTGAAATCATGATAACATGCAAATGCAAGTAGCATCCTAATGGCTTCCATTCTAGCTACGGGTGCATAGGTTTCATCGAAATCTATTCCCTTTTCTTGAGTGTAACCTTGAGCAACTAATCTAGCTTTATTTCTCACAATGTTACCACTCTCATCTAGTTTTTTCTAAAGACCCATTTAGTTCCTATAGTAGATTTATTACTAGGCCTATCAACTAATGTCCACACATTACTTCTCTCAAATTGATTTAACTCTTCTTGTATAGCCAATATCCAATAAACATCACCTAAGGCTTCTTTGATATTTTTAGGCTCTATGCATGAGATAAAAGCAATATGGTTCATTAATCTAAGAGAAGAACGAGTAGTTACCCCCTTGGATGGATCACCCAAGATTTCACCACTTTTGACATAGTTGAACTCCCTTGGGTAGCTCACTTCCCTTTCTTCAAGCTTTACATCTCCTAAAACTTCTATCGGAGGATCTTGTGTTTCCTCATTGGTTGGAACCCCATCCACCTTTGATGCTTGTCCATCATCAATGGTTTCAATGATTCCTACATCATCATCATCACAAGATTCCTTCCTAGGAAGGATGTTATCATCGAAAACCACATGTATTGACTCTTCTACAACTAAGGTTCTTTTGTTGAAAACTCTATAAGCCTTTGAATTTAAATAATATCCAAGAAAAATAGCTTCATCACTTTTTGCATCAAATTTACCTAAATTGTCTTTTCCATTATTCAAAACAAAACACTTGCACCCAAAAGGGTGAAAATAGCTAATGTTAGGCTTTTTGGATTTTAAAATCTCATAAGGAGTTTTCTTTAAAATTGGCCTAATCATTACTCTATTTATGATATAACATGAAGTGTTTATGGCTTCCGCCCAAAAATACTTAGGTAAATTGTTTTCACAATGCATGGTCCTAGCCATTTCTTCTAAAGTTCTATTTTTCCTCTCAACTACCCCATTTTGTTGAGGAGTGCGAGGAGCCAAAAAATTATGGCTAATCCCATTTTCATTACAAAAATTCTCAAAACCTAAAATTTGAAATTCAGTTTCATGATCACTTCTAATATAAGAAATTCTTTGATCAAGATCATTTTGAGAAAAAATTGAAAATGTGATGAACTTCTCTAAGGCTTCATCTTTAGTGCTTAAAAATAGAACCCAAGTGTATCTAGAGTAATCATCAACAATGACAAATACATATGATTTTCCACCCAAGCTAGTAGTCCTAATAGGTCCAAAAAGATCCATATGGATCAATTGTAATACTCTACTAGTTGAAACATCATTAATGGACTTAAAAGAAATTCTCTTTTGTTTACCCTTAGCACATGCATCACAAATTTTATCTGAGGAGAACTTGAGCTTAGGTAAACCTCTAACTAGATTTTGGGAGGTTAGTTTCTCTGAAACACTTATGCTAGCATGTCCTAGTTTTCTATGCCATAACCATGCATCATTTTCATCACTAGCAACTAAGCATGCATGAGAAATGTTTATGTCATCTAGATGCACCATATATATATTTTCTATGTGATGACCTAGGAGCATTGTTCTATTTGATTCTATGTCTATTATTTTGCAACCATGTTTATCAAAAGAGATATAGAAACCTTTATCACACAATTGACTAATGCTTAACAAATTATGCTTAAGACTATTAACAAGCAAGACATTTTCAATTAAAATAAAGGAGTGATTACCAATAGAGTCAATACCCTCAATTTGGCCTTTGGAGTTGTCACCAAATGTCACTACTCCACCCTTTTTGAGCTCTAACTCCTTAAATCGTCTCTTGTCTCCGGTCATATGCCTTGAGCATCCACTATCAAGGTACCACATGTTTTGACTTGAAGCTTTGGCCTTGAAGCAATGCTCAACCTACAAACAAAGATTTAGTTTTTGACTTTTGGTACCCAAATCATTTTGGGTCCATGAGAGTTAGTTCCCAAAAGCTTGGTTCCCTTAGGAATCCAAGATGCAATGGCATTAATATTATTAGAAATAATGAGTTCCTTAGGAACCCACAAACTCTTAATTTTTCTATATCTAACATGCCTTTGAAAACTTTTTTGTTTGTGACCATGAAAATTCTTTTTCACATGGTTGGGTTTTGAAGAGCTTCCTTTTTCAAAAGTTGAACTACCAACCACTTTGATTTGTTCTTTAAGCTCATTCACCACTTTGTGGTGATTCTCACTCAAGCTAGAAATAATGTTGTTTAAATCCACATTTTCATTTTTGAAAGAACTTTAAATCATCATTTAAAGTAACAACCTTTTCTTCCAAATCCAAAATCGTTTTTGTCAAAGAATCATTTTTCGTTTCTAAATCGAAAATAGTTTTCTTGCTTTTCAAAATTGATTCTTTGAATTTTAAAACCAACTCATCATAAACATCTTGCAATTTATCATAAGCATCATATAATTCATCATATGTAAGATCATTGTAAGAGGAATCAAGGGTTACCTTAGGCTCATCAAGAGCTATGAGACAAAGGTTGGCTACTTCATTGTCCTCATCGGATGATGACTCCTCATCACTCCATGTGGCAACGTGAGCCTTTTTTTTCTTCTTCTTGTCAAAACCCTTCCTTTTGTATTGTGGGCAATCGGTCCTAATGTGACCGGGCTTCTTGCATTCATAACAAATAATTTGATCTTTCTCATCTTCTTTGCCCTTTGACTTAAAATCCTTCTTTCTTTGGAATCTCCTATCCATATTTGCCCTCATGAGTCTAGTGAATCTTTTGACTACCATAGCCAATTCTTATAACTCTTCTTCTTCACTAGAATCCACTTCTTCTTGTGACATTGAGGCTTTGAGAGCAATCCCTTGCTTCTTCTTCTCAACCTCTCTCTTTTCAATCTTCACCTCTTCCTTCTTCTTCTCTTCCTTTCCTCATGATCTCATGGGTGAGAAGAGATCCCACAAGAGCATCAAGCTTTAGAGTCTTCAAATCTTTGGCTTCAATGATAGCCGTTCTCTTGCTATCCTAAGACTGGGGAAGAGAGTAGATGAGCTTTCGAACGAGTTTCTCTTCCGGAATGATCTCACCGAAACCCTTCAGACCATTGATGATCACCGAGAATCTATCGAGCATCTTGGTGATGTCTTCATCCGGCTCCATCTTGAAATTCTCGTAGTTGAGATTTAGAAGACCTATCTTTGTCTCCTTGACATCATTTGTGCCCTCATAAGTTGTCTCCAAGGAGTCACATACTTCTTTGGCACTTGTGCAAGATGACATCTTTGAGTAGATGTCGGGACTAAGTGCACAAAATAGGATGTGAAGAGCTTTGTCGTTTATGGACATCCTTCTTCTTTCTTTATTGGTCATCTCATTTCTCTTCTTAGGCACTTGCCGATCTCATTCTTGCTTCATAGGAATTGAGGGACCATCTTCGATTATACCCCAAAAGACATAATCATTAGAGTTGATGAACAACCTCATCCTATTCTTCCAATAGGGGTAGTTGTCCCCATTGAAGAAGGGTGGCATGGTGATGGAATGTGACTCGTTCCATGAACCGGAGGTGGAGGCCATTTGATTCTTCTTGTAGATGTGATCAACATGCCTTGGATCTTCTTTAGTATATGTGAATCTCTTCAAAGATTAGGCTCTGATACCAATTGTTGAGTTGATCAATCTTGAAGTATGGCCAAGAGGGGGGTGAATTGGCAATTAAAAATTGGTCAGGAAATTTTTGGTAAAAATATGAAATTTAAGGACAAACGATTTATAGTGGTTCAAGCTTCGTAACAAGCTCTACATCCACTACCTTAGCTCCCACTAAGGATTTTGAAACCAATTAACTAATTGAATTCGATCTTTTTCTCGGTTCAAGGGATAACCGTTACAATTCGAATCAATTCTTCTACCCAAGAATAATTACACTTAAGGTCCCTTTTAGTTAATAAGTAATAAAATAAGATTTTTGTTCCTCCCAATTTTTAGATTTAGAAGCTTAATAAATATTTACCCCCTCCAATACTTAATCCTAGTTTCGTCCCTGCCCACCTTGTCTCGATATGTATATATACATAGTGTGGGAAACAAGACTCTTATCCATTTCGTCCTTTAGGATAAAACTACTAATATTTGGATTTAATATTTTATTGTCATTCTTATCCTTAATTGCCACTTTAAGTTGATAGGTCCCTGCACAAGGGAACTTTTTACAAATAAATAATAATAATAATAATAATAATAATAATAATAATAATAATTAATAATAATAAAACAGGGTTAGGTAATCGAAGCAAACTTGGTTCAAATAAGAATGAATCAAAGGTCATAAAGTTTCAATTCATACACCTTGACAATCAACGGTGGATAGAAAATATTAACTAAAAAATTAATAAAGTTAATAGTCATAAAGATATCTAATCATATATATATTTAATTTAATATTTATTTTTTATTCATTTTGACGTTTATTATTTTTAAAGTTGTTTAAATAAATATTTTATTATTATTTGTTAATTTTTATCGTTAACTGTTAATTGATTTTAATATTATATTTAATAATAAATAAAAATTAATACATATGATTTTTTTAAATTATTTTTAAATTTTTTAATAATAGATAAAGTAGTCTTCAAATTCATAAAATTTTAAATTCAGCCATTATCACAGGTATTGATCATGTTTTTCTGATGATAGAATAAAACGTCATTCCCTCGTCGAACAATCCACACATTATTTATCGTCCGTTATTTCGTTATTCGTCGTGAATAATTTGTATGAATCATTCAATAATTTTGACATTTAAAACGGAATCGGTCGATTTTTAATAAGAAAGTGACAGGATAAATAATCGTAATGGTCTGATGATTAGTGTGATGGGCATTGACGTGCAGTGGCAGATGCAGTGTATGGTGGGCCCAGGCCCGCTCTGAAATTTAAATGTGACTTGATAAATGTTTATTTTATATGTTAGTGCCCACCATGAATATAATTGGTGCCTACCCTGGACTAATTGGTGTCATTATTTTTATTCAATTCAAAATTTAAATCACCAAGTTAAACTAAAATTAAAGCCTAAAATTTATTTAATTGAGGACCAAATCAACTCTACACTCAAACCCAATAACTATTCTCAATTATCAACCCAAATAACAAAATAAACTCAACAATATTTTGAGGAATAAGATATTCCACTCAAAATTTTTTGAATATACGGTGTTACGGGAAAAATTAGTCAATTACGACAATTTCTATAGTGCCAAGGAGTAAATGACACTTTCTCTTGGTGTTTTTCATTTTAAATTAATTTATTTAAGCTGATAGTGTAATTACCTATGAAGGTAATTTATCAATAAACTGACTTCTCAATGATGATGTAATTATCTATGGAGGTAATTAGTTTAAAATGGAGAACGCCAAGAGAAAGTGGTGTTCTCCTTTTTGGCACTGTAGATATTATTGTAGTTGATTTTTTTTCGTAATATCGTATATTTAAAATTTTTTGGGTGGGATACCTTATTTCCTTATGGAGATAATTAGTATTTTTGTCTTTAAAATATATGTATTAATTTAATTGTATTCACCCTGAATTTTTTTTTTGGATCCGTCACTGCCGATGCGATAATCGATAACGTCGTTACAAATCAACTTTTAAGTTTTGTACGTTAAAGATTTTAATTTTTAGACTATTTTGTGAAATGTGAGGTTTTTATTTAATATTTTTTTATTTAATTTTAATATAATTTTAAAATTTAAGAAGATCATACGTGACAATTAAAATTGAATATTAACGGATAATAACAATCAATTAATCGAACAAAATGAACCGATATATATTTAAATTTTAATATTATGAAGGAAATAATTGATTTAAGAGAATCACGCATATAATAAATCACTATAACATCGATATATTAATCAATTAATAAATTAAATACGATAATTTTATAATAAAAAAAATCAAATTTTCATCATAAATATCAAATGTAGAGAGTAGTGTGTTCGAGTCCTGTTTTACGGATAATGATCGTAGTAATCTGAATCATACCAATTTTAATTTCGATAGTTTTTGTAAAACTTATTTAAAAATAGGGTAAACTACTTCAGTGATCACCCAATTAATTGGGGATACTAATTTTGGTCATCCAACTAATAAATTCGTCAATCAGGTCATCCAACTTTTAAACCCTACCTATTTGTGTCATCACCGTTAAAATTTAACGAAAAAGATTAACGGTGGTGACTGAATGTTAATTAAAATATAAAATTAAGATTAAATTAAAATAATAAATACGACGGTTAACCTTTTTCGTTAACCTTTAACCTTTTCAATTAAATAATCCAGTTACCATCGTTAACCTTTTCCGTTAAATTTTAATGACGGTGACATAAATAAGTAGGGTTTAAAAGTTGGGTAACCTGATCGACGAGTTCGTTAGTTGATGATCAAAATAGGTATCTCCAATTAGTTAAGTGGTCACTAGAATAATTTACCCTTAAAAATATTAATTTCAAGAATCAAATTATTTAAAATAAAAAATAATTATTTTTTTGTCTCATTAGACCAGCTTGTAAAAGGAACCACCAACCTGCAAGTGCCAAGTTGCCGTTTTCATGTATTTGAAAAGAAAGAAATAGCCGCCGATACAGGAAATATAGATATATAATAAGAACTAATACTTCTTTATTCAAATAATTAAACAAGAAAAGATTCCATGCGTGAGTGGATTAAAGTACTATAAATTCAAAGTATCTGACGGAAAAATCTACCTTCCGATCATTCTCGGCTTCTCGCTTTCTCTCAGATATTATTCTCGAGTTTTGCCTTACAGATGGAGAAGAATATGATGCGTGCTGTTCAATACAGTAAATACGGTGGCGGAGTCGCTGATTTGAAGGTAATCTGTCTGGTTCTTTTGATTTTGACTTTTCCGGTGACTGGTTCATTAAATTAGAACCGGAGATTTAATTTTGAATCAAGCTAGGAATGAAACAGATTTTGAAATCTAAGCGGGAAAATTGATTTTCTGTATACGTGTATGCTCCCGGTGGCTCATCGCCACCGCCGTCTGTGGCTGCTCTTCTCGTATTCGCGATTGAGACTTTGGAATCAGGATCTATCCACTTTCTACTTGGCGAATTTCTTCTTTTTTTCCCGTGCTTTCTTTAGGATTATTTTTTTCAAAGTGAAATCGAGATGTTGTGAATTTTGGTTTTTCGTTAGGGTAATTTAGGTTTTTATCATTAAATTTAATATTCACTTTCATTAATATCATAGATCTTTAATTTAGTCAAATTGCATCCTTCAAGTTTTATTATTTATAAATTAAATTATTTATACTAAAACGTTAAATAATTTTAACGGAAAAAAACACAATCAACACTTTTATTTAATTTATTTTTCATACCATAATAAATAATATTTAATTAATAATATAAGTAATTTTTAAAATAAAATCTATAGAGAAGTTATTTTCTGTCTGAAAAGTTAAAGGATGATAACGGGTCGGGTTGGATCGTTATTTGGCCGCTCTGATCTCAATCCGAAACTTAAGTGTTCTGACCCGACCTCGATCCGATTCGATTTCAATATTTTTATCTCCGACCAAATCAGATATTATAAAAATTATAACCCGACTTCGACCCGATCCCGATATTTTAATAAAAAAATTCGAATAAACCCAACCTGCAAAAAAAATTAATAAAATATTAAATATTATATATACAAATATACAAAATATATATATATATAAATATACCAAGTCGGGTCGGATAAAAGAATTTCACTCTAAACTCGACCCTGACCTGATTTTATTTTTTTGATTACTCGACCCAACCTGAACTCGATTTTTTAAAATAAAAAATATTTGGTTCAAATTGCGATCCCTATGAAAAGCCTTTGAAATATTTGGTTCTAAGAAACAGAATCATTCTGACAACTGATTTTAGCATATTCAAAGGGATTGGTCAAACTTCAAAACATCGCACAATTTTTTTCTTGAATTTGTTTCCCAGTTCCTAAAACCACGTTAAATTTGATGTTTGTTGCAGCACGTTGAAGTTCCGATTCCCAGTCCAAAAAAGAATGAAGTTTTGATCAAAGTGGAAGCGGCCAGTATTAACCCAATCGACTGGAAAATACAGGATGGGATTGCGCGACCATTTTTACCTCGAAAATTCCCCCACATTCCAGGTACTTACTTTGCTCATGACTGTTGAAATCTGCATTCCGAATCTGGGTTCTTTTAGTATTCTGTCAATTCATTGGCTAAAGAACTTTTGTTGGAGCAGGTACGGATGTAGCAGGAGAAATTGTCCAGGTTGGAGCTGGAGTCGACAAGTTCAAAGCTGGGGATAAAGTTGTTGCCATACTTGGTGTAAGTAGTCATGGCATCGCCTTGATTCCCTGTTTGATAAAATTTGAACTGCTGCGGGTTGTTTTTCCTTATTGATAGAATGATTTAGCATTTAAATGGCATTGGCAATGGCAATGGCAATGGCAATGGCAACCCTATTAGTTGGTCTTTGGTGTTAGCACTGGTTAGTTTGTTGGTTCAGTCCATACAACTTTCACTAAATGAATGCATTTTGTAATGACAGAATGGAGGTGCACTAGCTGAATTCGCTGTGGCTCATTCGGATTCGACAGTTCCAAGGCCTCCGGAGGTATCCGCAGCTGATGCTGCAGCTATACCGATTGCTGGCCTTGCAGCTCACCAGTCACTCACCAAGCTCGCCGGGCTCAAACTCGATGGAAGCGGTCCCCCAGTGAACATCCTGATTACCGCTGCATTGGTGTAGGCACATATGCTGTTCAACTGGCAAAGCTTGCAAATGCACATGTGACAGCCACTTGCGGAGCCCGTAACATGGATTTAGTCCGGAGCTTGGGGGCCGATGAGGTTCTCGACTACAAGACCCCTGAAGGGAAGGCTCTGAAAAGCCCTTCCGGTCGCAAATACGATATAATCATCCATTGTACAGCCAACATTCCATGGTCTACCTTCGCGGCTAACTTGACTTCGAAAGGAAAGGTAGTTGATACCACTCCTGGTTTCGGTACCCTGCTGAGTGTCGCTGTGAAAAAGATCACATGCGCGAAGAAGCAGCTGCTACCCTTGTTCACGGCGGTTAAGCAAGAGAACCTCGATTATCTTGTTAAGTTGTCACAAGCAGGAAAGCTTAAGTCGATTATCGATTCAACTCATCCTCTGAGCAAGGCTGAGGAGGCTTGGGCCAAGAGCATCGACGGTCATGCCACCGGGAAGATACTTGTGGAGCCTTAGATTATTATGATACACCTAGTTCCATACATGTTCTGTGAGTTGTGCTGTTGAAGAACCATCTATATATTCACTGCAGGTACTCGGTATTCTGAACAAAACAAGTGTCGGCGTGGAGAAATTATTATACGATTCCGGTTCACCAGTTATTTATAGTTTCATTCAATAAAATCTATCCGTTTAATGACATGTAAGAAAGAAGTGAAGATTCGTCTTAAAAAAATATAAAATAGACAAATCTCAATGGATGAGGTCATGGATGACTTTCGTTGGTGTGTGAATTATTGTTTTCTTAATCATTCTGGTCTTCTGCATGTGAATAATGTTGTTTGAGATGTAATGTTATTGAACACTTTGTTTCGTTATGAAATTTAAAATTTTTAAACATTTTTCTTGTCTCTTGAAGTATATTTGCAACATGGATTTTGAATATCGAAGAAAAACTATAAAAACTGAAAATAAAAACATGAAAATTTGTAAAAAAATATAAAATTTTCAATTTTTTGAATATCAAGTATAAACACTTTGGTTTAAAATATTTTTCGATTTTTCAGTTTATCATGCTCAACTCTATGACCCCACTCAATAATAATTAGAAATTGATAGACACTAAATGTAAATTTGAATTTTAAAGACAGAAATGGATATGCATAATCTGTATGATTAAAATTTTAAAGACTGGAATTGATATGCACAATCAGTATAATTATAATTCGATGTGGCTAAGGAGAGTTCCATAGTTCCTAGGCCACCAAAGGTATCTTCCTTTGAAGGTGAAGCTTTGCCAATTGTTGGCCTCGCAGCTCACCAGTCACTCACCCTGCACGCTGGCCTCAAACTCGACGGAACTGGCCCGCAAATAAACACCCTCGTTACGGCAGCCTCAGCCGGTGTAGGTACATATGCAGTTCAGCTAGCAAAGCTTGCAAACTCACACGTTACAGCCACCTGCGGGGCTCGTAACATGGATTTAGTCCTGAGCCTGGGGGCTGATGAAGTTCTCGACTATAACCAAGGAGAGGCTCTAACAAGCCCTTCCGGTCACAAATACGATATAGTCATCCACTGTACAACCAACATTCCCCGGTCTATCTTCGAGGCTAACCTGACTCCAAAAGGAAAAGTAGTAGATACCACTCCTGGTTTTGCTACTCCGATGAGCGTTGCCATGAAAAAGATTACACGCTCGAAGAAACAGCTCATTCCCGTGTTTACAGCTCCTAAGAAAGAGAACCTGGATTTTCTTTTGAAACTGGTGAAAGCAGGGAAGCTTAAGCCAGTAATTGATTCAAAGCATCCTCTGAGTAAGGCTGGAGAAGCTTGGGGCAAGAGATTGCTGGCCATGCCACTGGAAAGATTCTTGTGGAGCCCTAGTTTATGAACAACACAAATATTGATGTGTATGTGTTTTTGTTTATATTTCTCGTCTTTTGCCAGTAATTTAAACAATGTTATGTGAGATGTAATGCTACCGTGCACTGTAAAATGTATTATGGAATCAAAGACTCAGCCCTGGAATTTCCTCAAGAGTTGTTATAATGCAGAGTGTAAGAAGAAAATAAATAAATTCTAAATAGGGTGCCTTATATGGAACTCCTGCCTTCACCAATCAAGCTGGATTTGGAACATAACCAGGTTGTATTCCGTGAGGTATACAGTATAAAAGTTTAAAACTATACCATTTTCCAGCACTGCTGCATACTCGGGAAAGCATGTAGTGAGGCATAGAATAACCTGATCTTGCTCGGGAAAAGAATAACTATGATAATTGAGCGGCAGTGTCGTGTGGAATGCTCTGTAAAAACATTGCCCTAGCAGCCGGTTCGGTTGCAAATCGGCCTAGCACGGCAATAGTAGCTGTGTTACTGCCGAACTTCTCAATCCCTCTGGAAATCATGCAGGTGTGGTTAGCCTCCACGACGACCATGATATCCCCACCTAAGATTGATGAAACTGTTTCGGCTATTTGCCTGGTAAGTCTTTCTTGCACTTGGAGCTTGAAGCCGTAAAAATGTACTATAGACTGCAAAAGGGACTTCCCTATGTGGTTGGATCCTTTAGGGCAGAAGTATCCGATATGGACCACACCGTAGAAGGGAAGTAGATGACGTTCACATTGTGACCAGAATGACAGGTTCAACTCTGAATGCATATGTTCGTTGCTGCACGTGCCGTTTTCCCCATTAGATTTAAGGAGATCAGTTATGCCGCAAGTGAAGCCATTCAGCTTCATCTCCATCTTTGTATTCTCAAAGTTCATCAACCACCTTACAAAATGGTCAGGAGTTTCCACAAGCTCTTTCCTCAACGGATCTTCACCCAAAGATCTGAGTATTGATGCTACTGCAGCAACCATTTCAGGGTTGACTGCTACAAGCTCAGACGGAATTTTAGCTATAGATGAAGAATGTGAAGGGCACCAACTTTGCGTTATAGAGTCCCTGGTGTGAATTTTCTCCATGGCTACACCTCTGAATTTCAAAAGGCCGAGAAAATTAACCCAAGCATCAGCATTTTGATTTCCAAAAACCCCTGAACCTGAAGACACCAGCACTTTCACCCGTCCTTGATACTTAGAGTCAAGCAAGACTGATTCCACACTAGGGAAATGAATGTGCAAACACTCAAGTATCACAGCAACCCCATCTGGCTTGATTTCATGGTGCAAAGCCGAACATATTTCATCTGCTAAACGTTGTGGGTCTTGCAGTCGTTTTGCAAAAATATCAGCTACTCTAGAAAGCTTGCTTAATCCGACAACCTGCTGACCAGATGGAACATAACCCACATGACACTTAAGCTGAAACGGGAGCAAACATGACTCGCAATACGAGAACAGATCGAGATCTCGAACTATCACAAGCCCGCCTACTCCCCCAGCATGACCAACACCATCATGTACACCCACTTCAGGGAATAAAGCTTCCTGAACAATATCCTTCACCTTTTGCTTGTAACCTGAGGAAGGTCATATAAATGCCATTAAACACAAAAACATGAGATAACCATGCACATATATGCAGTGAGCAAACACAACATTATATTTGAACATTAAAAAACATGTAATAACAACAACATATAATCTTGTACGTACTGTTCTAATGGAAGAGCTAGCTAAAAAATCCTTTTAAGTAATTAACAACCATGAATTAAACTAAGTAACAATGCATAGATCTCAGAGAAATTACTCTAAATCAGTCAGTACAAACCTAGAATTTGGAAGAAAAAGTACATAAATGAATGAAAAAACACCTCTTGTTCCTTCCCGGAGTGCCTTGGCAACACGAAGAGGAGTTTTCACAAGACCTTCCCTGTTGACATCCTCACCCAAACCCAACAATAGAACTTTGACAGCATCCTCAATAGCTATGCTTTCAGGCTCTTTCTCAAAACCCAGTTTCATTTCATTCTCAATCTCAACGCATAAATGTCCCTCATCCAAAGAGCCCATTGATGAGAATCAAAGAATAATGAAAATTCAAAACCTTGAATCGACACCCACCACACAATCAAAATGTTGATGCAAAACCCAGATTCCGATTAGAAACCGATGAACCCCGGGGCTCCCAGAGGCGGCGGAGAATGTAAAATAAAGATATGAATAAAGACAGAGGATAGTTTAAGGTTTTAGGTTATTTTTTTAAATTATCCATTGATATTTGATCCAATTATTTTTATAAAATAGTATATATTAATTTAATTAAAATTTTATTTTAAATATTTCATAATTGTATGTTAATTTTTTATTTTTATTAATTAATTTAATGATAAAGTAATAATTAATATGGATGATAATATAATCTGAATCAGATCTGAATTCAGGTTAGATTTAGAAAAAATGATCCAAATCTAATTTAAAAAAATCTGAATCTGAATCTAAAAAAAAGTTTGAGTCTTAATAAGAGGTAGATCAGATATAGATATTATCATGATCTAATCCGAATTTATATCCGATATGAATTTAATCCATACATAAACTCGAATAAAAATATTTTAAAATTTTAGATTTAAAAAGTTTGAGTTGTTACCTTAATTTGTTTTATATTGGATTATAATATTCGTTGAGATTTGTTTGAGGTATATATTTAAAAATATGTGTTTAATAAATAAAAAATCATTTAAAGATATTTGTTTGAGTTGTATCTTTAAAAAATAATTGAATTTAGACTTTTGAATTTTACATATTTTATTGGATTGTATTCGGATTTACGTAAATGAACTTAGATTTAGACTTAAATTTTTTTAAAAGTTCGATTATTAATTAAAATAAACTTAAATTTTATAAAATCTGATCTAAATTTGATCTATTATCATCCCTAATAATTAATAATATTTAACGATATTCGATGCATATTCTAAACTCGTCCAAAAACAAAATTATTGACCAATGAAAGATCTATGAAGAAACTCATTTAATCGCTTGACATTAAACAACCAAACATAAATAGCAAAATATCTACTCGAAAATTCTCATAAATTAATATACCAAATCAGGCAATTACACTAATTTAGTAACTAAATCAAATCTCTATTCCTTAAACAAAATCCACGTTCTTAAATTCCATTGGCTGCTGCCACTTAAGTCATCCTCCTGCATGCACTCTTCGTGTCTTCACCAAAAGCAGCTTCCCAGTTCCCCTTTTGTCTCTTCCCCACAGGGTTTCAAATCCGCCATTTTCAGAACCCTCGAAACTATAACCAACTTTGAACCAGAGAAAGCAAGAAAAAGGGGAGAAAATGGGGAGCAAGAGAGATTCAAGCTCGGCAATGAAAACCTTGTTCGAATGGATATGGAAGCAACCGAGGATGATGAAGATCTTGCTTGCTGTAATGGTATCGGCTTTATCTTTCACGGCATTGAAGCTTCTGGTTAAAGATAGAAGTCACTTCTTTATAGCATCTGAGATCATCCATGCTGTTGGGATTGTTGCTTTGATTTACAAGCTTACGACCAAGAAAACATGTTCCGGTATTTACGTGTAACTTCCATTAATGTTTTTTGATCTTATTTGTTTATGATCTGGTTAGGTGAAAGCGTTTTTGTTGTTCAGGGCTGTCTCTTAAGACACAAGAACTGACAGCCATGTTTCTAGCTGTAAGACTTGTGTGCAGTTTCATGCTGGAAGGTGACATTCATACATTTCTGGATTTTGCCACCCTTGTTTTCACTGTCTGGCTTATCTTCATGATTCGGTTCAAGTTGAAGTCCACCTACATCAAGGAGATTGATAATTTTCCAATATACTATTTGGTAATGGCAAAATCCCCTATCTTTAATTTTATTCATAAATTTGGTAATGGCAAAATATGATTATTAATTTCAAAAAAAAAATATTCGTACTTGTTCATTTCTAGAAATATAATACCTTTTATAGTGAAAATAAAGTCGGAGTTAAAAGAATCTGATTTAGAACGATAAACAATTTTTTTAGATTAAAAATATTAAAGTCAGAGTCTAAGAGAATCTGATTTTAAATAGTGTTTTACACTGAAGTTGAAGGCTCATGATGTTATCTTTGATATTTTTATTTGAATTATTTCAATTACTGTTCAAAGCTTGAATCAACTGAATCCGTCTTTTAAATTATTGTAAAAACAATAATATTTTTGAAAATAATTCGGGTGTTGGCGGATGCATTCATAGTAAAGGGTAGGCCTAAGCCCACATTAAACTTTTTAAAGTTTACACATTTACCTTTAATTTTTTAAAATTTTATGAGTTAGTCCTTAATTATATTTTAATATTTATGAGATGTTTCCACCTTAAAATTTTAAAATTTCATATGTGTTCACTCTCAAATATTTTTTGGATCCGTCATTATCTTTGTACTCGAAGAAAAAAATATTGACAAGAATATTTAAGTAAATTTCACCTCCCCTTCTCATAAGTACAAATTACTAATAAAATTAGGACACAATTTTTATCTTAAAATATTTACTGTAGTTAAATAAAGAGAAAATAATATTTTTTTTTTTACTTTTATTTTTTATTTTCTTTTGTGTAGGTGGTTCCTTGTGCCCTGCTTTCTTTGTTAATCCACCCTCGTGGTGCATACTTGAACACACACATCAGTCAAATTTTGTGGGCATTTTGTGTTTATTTGGAAGCAGTTTCAGTGATGCCACAACTTCGCATGATGCAGAATGCAAAGGTTTGGTTTACGTAGCGTATAATAAAAGTTTTATACGTTTTTTAAATCGTTAATTTTATAATTTAAAATAATATATACGATTTTCTGATATTTTATTTGATTTTTTAGATGATCGAACCGTTCACGTCCCATTATGTGTTTGCCCTTGGCGTTGCCAGATTCCTGTCATGTGCCAATTGGGTTATCCAGGTTAATTTTTCTATATGTATTTCCACACGTTTAAAACATTTAGATTTGTTAATTTAGACAATGGGTTTGATTTTTTTTCTTGTTCCTATGTCTGTGTTTAAGGTTTATGAGACTGGAGGGAGATATCTATTCTTGATAGGGTATGGTTATTTGTGGTTCCCCATGGCTCTCCTAGCTGAAATGGTGCAAACATTCATCTTGATGGACTTTTGTTACTATTATATTAAGAGGTAAGACATTTTATCTATCGAATATATATAGATCAGGATCCACTTATATATCGTAGTTTTTTTTTAAGTTTTACACGTTTTTTTGGATTGTATAATGGGGTAGAAATTATCTACCTATTTTTTATGTCTCCTTTCGTGTCTCCATTTTAAATTAGAGGGTTTAGGATTTAGGGTTTAGGATTTAAGGTTAAGATTGTGGTTAGGGTTTAGGGAATTTGGGGTAGGGTGTATTTTTAAGGTGTAGGGTTTAAGATACGGAAAATAAGGATTAGGGTTGAAATTTTAATTTGTTAGAAATTTTTTAGAGGAGGTAAAGAATGATGCATCATAGAGAGACAGATGATTTTTACTCCGTATAATGGGGAAAATAGATGATTAAGATTAACTTCTTACATTTTTTCATGTAATAATCTTCGTATATTTTACGTTTAACCTCAGTCATACGTTTCACTCATCTAACGATAAAAAAAATTTAAACTTTAAAAAATTTACACTGTATAAACCAGATTCTATAACACACACATATATATATAAGGATGAGATCAAGTTACACCATGTAAAACTTAAAGAGTTTTACACAAATTGTGAACTGTCGGATTAATGAAATGAATAGATGAGATTGACAGTAAAAAAATATGAAAATTATCTCTGAGTTATAGCCCACTCTAAATTTTTATTTTAAAATATTCATCGAAAAAATTAATATATTTTGACCCTAATTTTTAATTCTTTTAAATTTTATACTATTAATTATAATTTTATATATATTTTTTAATTTTTTCCTTTTTATAATATTTTTACTTCAGTACCATCAAGTATGAATGTATCGAATGCTAATATATATTTTTTATATTTTTCCAGCTTTATGCAGGGCCACCTAGTAATGAGGATGCCGGTTTAGAGAGTACTGTTGGACAATGTAATGAACAGACACATAAGTTCAGTTCATCTCTTTTTGAAGTTTAATTTAGAAACTACTTGTGTAATAAACTTTTTTCTGAAATTCTTTTTGGAAGAAACTTGGAATCACGGATTCAGTAGCGGATCCAGAAATATATGTGAAAATAGACACAAATCAAAATATATTTTAAGATAAATAAAATCATAAGAATCTTAAAATTTTAGGGTGTGTATAATCATAAAAATTTTAAAAAATTAAGGATTAATTTATAAATTTTCAAAACTCAAAGCCAAATATATAAATTATATATGATTAACGAATTATATAATAACAAGATAAAAAAAAAATTAAAGATCTACTTATAATGTCGGATCTAAAAAAATTTAAAATGTTTTTTTTCTTAATTCTTTTATAAATAAAAGAATATAATCGTGTGTCGTGTTAAAAAAATTCCTTAAATCATAGGTGAAAAAAAGAGTACATATGTTTCATTTACAAAGGCGGATGCGTTTGATGCATATTTTAAAATTCACACATTTACTTTTAATTTTTTAGAATATTATGAATTAGATTCAAATTAAAATTTATAAAAAAAATTGTGTATATAACTATCGTTTTTTCGTATTTATTTTAATTATTTAATTTAAAATTTATATAAAAATATTTTAAAACAAAATATATTTATGATTACAATTAAAATTATTAAAACAATAAAAAATTATAAATATAATAGAAATTATATTTTAATTAAAATTGCAACAAATGATAAAATTTTAGATAAAAAGTAATAATATAGAATATTTTATTTGACGTTATTAGGGGTATAAATACCAGAAACCTGCCGTCGGAGACTTCTCTTTCGCTCGCGCCTCTTCAAGATCCACCTGAACCCTAAAACCCGCCAAACTTCCTCAGCGAAGGGAGGCGAGAGAAGGAGCAACCAACGGAGAAGAACAGATCAAGAAAAAGTACTCTCTTCACTTTATCTTCTTTCTTCTTCTTGATGCCTGTACTTATTGTTCAGATCAATTGTTTTCAATCTCTAGGCCCAAGAGTATCTTTACAGGGAAGCTGAAATTTTGAAATTTAACCGTAATAAGAGTGTTTAATTCTTGAATCTGTGAAGTTGTATTTGTTTTCGCCGAATAATTTTTGTTTTCAATCTCTAGTTGAAAATGATATGTTCGTTAGGCAAGTGGTTATGTTCACTTGCGGCTAGAGTGGTCAATGGCATCTACACAACAAATACCTGCTGGAATTACAGCTCCTACTCCTGAAGTTGTATGTTTCAGTCTCTTCTTATCTGGATTTTTATGACAATGCATTTAAAGTAAAGTTTTGATATCTATTTTTGGTGGTTTTAGGTTGGGAATGCATTTGTCCAGCAATACTACCTTATCTTACATCAATCTCCTGAACTGGTTCACCGATTTTATCATGATAGTAGTAAACTTGGTCGACCTGAAGAAAAAGGTATCATGAGTATCAGAACAACGATGCAAGTGAGTTTTCTCTATCTACCATGCACCTGTGATTGTCTTTCAATATTATTTCCTTTGTTTTTGTTTCTGTAGTCCAATTTTTTCATTTGGAAACAATGCTTCTTGCTCTTTGAGAGCTACATGTCTTTGCATGTTTGGATTGGTATAGTTGACCTGTGGTGCTTCATTTCTGTACCAGGGCATCAATGAGAAAATACTTGCGCTTGGATATGGAGAATTCACAGCAGAGATTACTAGTGTTGATGCACATGATTCTCACAATGGAGGAGTACTTGTTCTTGTAACTGGGTATTTTAACTAGAAAGGACGAACTGAAGCAGAAATTCACTCAAACTTTCTTTTTGGCTCCCAAGACAATGGCTATTTTGTTTTAAATGATATATTTAGATATGTTGATGATGGAAAATGTGAAAGTGAGAGCCGAAATCCAGTTACTTATAATGAAACTTTTCTTGCTCCTGATCAAGTTAAGCGGTAACCTACACTCTGAAACAAAGAATTATAACAATTTCCTCCTATTGATTAACAATGGTCGTCTGCAGATGCTTCACATGCTCTTGAGAATCACGTTGAGCAATTGGAAACATTCCCAGAAGAAGCCAATGGGCAAGTGTACAATCCTTCTGAGGATGGGGATGCTTCTAATGATGAAGAGGAAGCACCAGTTGCCGAGGTTGTTGATGAGATTCTTGATGATTCACAGATGGCTGCTGATTCCAACTCCAAAATTGAGGAAGCGTCAAAGAAATCATATGCATTGTATGTATTAAGTAGCATTCTGCTGCATCTTAGACTTCTAATCTTCTTGGGAAATTTGTTAGTATTGATTTTGTATTTATAGTTCCTGTTTTAAGCTGATAGTTTTAACCTCATCTATTATTTCTCTAGCTGAAGGTGATGAAAGAGAATGTCATCCCTGCATCAATCCCTACACATTCTCCTGTGAAATCTTTAGCAAAATCTCATGAGCAGCCAAGACCTGCTGCACCACCGAGTGTTCCAGCAACATCATCAGATGTACAGGTTCTCAACAACTATGTTGTAGAAAATGGGAATAATCAAGATGTTGAAGGTACACACGTTTTTCTCATACCTGCGCAATTTTAAAATAGTTTGCATGCAATATATTTCTCGTCTGCTTTATTATATATTTTTATTTCTTTATGAATCTCTGTGACTAAATCATATACTCAATTTTTTTGTTTACGATGCCAGGTACGTGAATCATGCATGAAGCATGTTTACGATGATATGTTTATTTGTTTGGTAACATGATATGCATGTTTGCTTGTTAACATGTTATAAATATTTTGGTTAATATGAACTGAATAATAATCAAACGAATAATAAAAATGTTATTGAGCCTTGGTCGATAGTTGATCATAGGTAGTACGGTATGCCTAGGGTCTAAGCTCATTGTTTAGTACTTCGGTACTCTTGTTTGATACTTTGGGCACCTTTGATTGATGGTTAGTCACCATTTATTAGATACCATGGGTATTTCTTATTAGTGCCTTTGTGATACTCTTGTTGACTCGCTTACCTTGTCTAACTATACCAACGTATCACACGAAATTAAATTAGTAGACTAAAGCTTAAATGTAAAACTACATGTATATGTATTTGCTTATGAAACATTGAAATTTGATTATGGTTTGCTATAGAGCATTGAAATAAAATTGTTGCTATGAGTAGCACTTGTATGTGAAATGGCTAATGAACATTGGAAATGAATATATGGCTATAAGTAACCCTTGATATGAATTGGATGAAAGCTTAAAAAATAAAAATTGACAAATGAGTTACATGCATTGATTATATGCTAACTAATGCATGAGCATATAGGTTATGACATTGAATTATATGATAGAATCATGATAAATGTGAGAATTATGATATACATGAGAAGCATGTTAAACATGATATGCGACCATTGATAACCTTGTATATTGATTGAGCTATTGCCATGAATTGATTTATTGTTTAATTGAAGCATGTCATTTTTGTTAATTGATTTATATTTAATTTGGTTAGACTTAAGGTTGCCTTTCTAAGTACCTAATAAGTACTTATCACCGTTTGTTTCCTCCTTCCCAAAAATAACAGATTATCAAGCTAAGTAGCTAGATCGAGATTGATCACGAACAAGGACACCAAGTAAGTAATGTATGGTATTTTGTAATTTTGGCTAACTCCTAGATTATGGTGACATAGTATTCATGCTTAGACTAATTTATGCATTTTGAATTTTTGTTTATGGTTTGTATATATATATATAGCCATATGAGCCTTTGGTGTGTAAACCTTAAGGCCAAGTGTGTGATCATGCTATCTATTGCATTTTGATACTATGATCATGTATGGTTTATTAGTCCTCATCTAGTGTAAATTGGCATATGAAGATATGGAGCTAAATGGGTAGTTAAGCCTTAGGGCTAGATTACATTTATGTTAGTTGCTCTAGGTAAAATGAAATGGCATGGTATTAGCTTAGAAAATGAAATGAACAAATGACATGAATGGTATGCATAATGGCTTGGATAATGGTTTGATTTAAAGAACCTGGACTAGGTAAGTTTGGTTGTTGGTGTTTAAAATGCTAGAATCATCCTTTAATGTTTAAGGTTGAATTGAGGCTAAATTAGAGGCCTTTTGGATAGTGTTTAAGTGACTTAGAGACTTAGAACCTGCCAATTTGAGCAGGGGTATCGATACCAATTCCATGCGTATCGATACCCCCCTTGAAAAGTCTAAGCAAGTATATCATGCGTATCAGAACGCCTGGCATGCGTTTCGATACTGGAACCTTCAGTGGTAAAATCGGTTCGATACCCAAACTTCCAGTGAGCTCCTCGATTCGATACCCGTATCTAATTAGGCTACTGTAGCCCTTGGTCAACGTGTCAACGTATCGAACTGTGTTTCGATACCCTCTGTTTTGATACACTATATAGGTGTTTCAATCCCATCTATTTCAATACCTCTTGTAGGGGGTATCGATACCCCAGCCCTTTTGGTTCAATATTTGAGATTAAGGTTTGAGAGTCTCTCGTCTTGTTTCTTTGGGTCCAACTTTTAGATTAAGATCAAATTGGAATAATATGTGAATTAAATTTGATGAACGGATTTGTAATTAGAAAAGTTTTAAATTGGCCCCGATTTTAACATGAACAACACGGATTTAGAATCGTAATACATAAGTCAAACTTGAATTGACATACAATGATTGAACTATTCTAGCAATGAACACAAGCTTCGGTTTTGTGCGAAGTGCTATAGAGGTATTTATCAAATTTTCATTCTACGCTGACATTTTCATTAATTTTGGTTATAATGCCATTTAGTTACGTGCTTAGAGATCTGTTTTGCGGCACCGGGTTGCAACAAGTTCTGCAATTCTGAACTTGCTTTTGCCCAAGCGCACATACAGGTTTTGCTTCAGCATACAGCAGGATTTCCAATTGAATCTCTAAAATTTCTTGAATGAATGAAGTTGTGACTGCCTAGATTTTAAGTGAACCTACTGTTATTTTGTTAGAAATAACTTAATCTCTTATATACTTTTGTTGTTCTCTAACAGTGTTACACCTGTTTATTTTTGTCCCAGAAATAAATAATGCATTACTTGTATTTTAATTTTTTTGGGTGCAGTAAATCTACATCTTTATTTATTTATTTTGATCTGTCGAACATCTCTCAGGCTTCACCTATTAATATTGGTGGACGTAAAGCAGTTGTGAGGAAAAACGATCTACTTCTCGAGGTAAGTTGCTTTTCATGTTTAAGTTTTAGTAAGTTGTCTACGTGGTTCAGTGAAGATGACTGGAGTGATAGATTTTTCACATGGTAAACCAATTCATGGTGTTATTAGAGGAAAGTAGAATTGAGCTTTGCCAATTTTTGGTAAATGATAATGTAGATATATTTTTGCGTGTTATAACAAGACTCTTGTTCATATGCAGGTAACCGAGGTCGGCCTTCATCTGGTTATGGGGCTGGATACAGAAACGAGCGTGCAAGAGGGCGTGGAAACTATGGTGGTGGAAGGGGCTATGTGCGGGATGAGTTTGGAAACAGGAGTAACAACCGAGAATATTCCAACCGAGGCAATGTATATCAGAGGGGTGAGCACATGGGAATTAGTAACGGTGGCCGTATGAGCCACCCGCCGAGGCTGTTGAAGAATGCAGCACCAACTGTATCTGCCCCTGCATGAAGAAATTAATCAGGGAATACCCACAGAATGGTAAAAGATTTTAACTTTTGATTTACAGTGTAGTAATTTATAAAAAAAAGTTGCATAAGCATCTAGAGGGAAAAATGAGAGTTCGTATGAGATTTGTCTGTTAGGGTTTATAGGTTTAGGGTTGTGGTGCATAATAGAACAAATTGTTGTCGACAGAGATCAGACTTTCCGGGGCATTTTTGTTTTAGGATTGAGGGACCGAAGGAAATCAGCCGTCGAGAGAGGGAGTAGCATTTAGAGAAAAAAATCTTCAAATTCTCAAAGTTAAACTTAGTATTTAACATTAACTAGAAATTATTTTAGTTAGCTAATAGTAATTACAGTAATATTTGTTTTACAGTAGTATCTGTTTGAGAGTATATTTTTAACCTCAACTATTGGATATTAATCGTTTAATCACTTTGTTGACATTACTGGTATTTTAACTCGTGACCTTTAGAAATATCAACCGTTCCTTTAACCACTGAAACTAAATGACTTGTGTTTAGTTGAATTTAATTTGCTTGACATTATTATTTGTATAACATGTAAGAGATAAAACATGTTTAAGTGTTTATTAAAAATTATTTAATTTTTTTATATACAAGTGAGGAAGAATAAATGTAACTATTACAAATATTTTCCCAAAATCTATTTAAAAATAACCATAACTAAACCGTGAAAAGTCAAAATAGATATATCAAAAGGAAAAGAAAAGCCAAATGCAAATTTTATTTTATTATGTTACATTACCATATTTGACATCCTAAACTATTGCTTTTTAATATTAATAATCTAGGTTATTTATCTATCTTAACGGAGAAGTTATATCATATGTCTGGCTTACCACGTCAGTCGTGGTCCATCCAATTATAATCGTTCACTTCATTATTAACTTTTAACTCATTTTTTTTCAACCGATGAATCTTCACTTCTTTTTCAGGTTATTTTAAAAATATAATTTTTGAAAATTATATTAATGACATAGTTGATTAGTGGTAGAATGTGTGGTTTTCATTGATTAAAGACCACAATTGATGTGATGAACCGGACCTATGTTATAATTTCTCATTAATGAGTTATCATCCTCATCAAAGAAAATCAATAGATTAAAGTTATTTTTAGAAAATACGAATTATATGGTTAATCCTTTGATAAAAAATAGTATAAAGGAAAAAAATGATGACATGTATGGAGCTCTAATTTTTTAGTCATAAAATTAAAAAATAGTTAAAATGATAATATAGAAAAATTATTAGTTAATTAATGATAAATAACTTAAAATAATTTAAAATAACATTATATTAATAGAAAAAAATAATTTGATAAAATAATTTTTAATTAATATTATATTTTTTAAATTAACACCTTTATATATTTGATATTGTCATGCAATGTCTATTGAAATCATTAAAATTAATTAATAATTTTTATTTCAAAAAGAATTATTTTAATTTAAAATAAAATATTAAATTACTTTAAAAAATAAAACCTATAACTACGAAAAATTATATTATGGGTAAATTTCACCACATGTCCATGAGATCAACTATTAAAAATCACCAATTTTATTAATATCTTCATGTCATATTTTCTTCCAAGTGAATCTTTACTTAAATTTTTTTTAAAAATAAATTAACAGTAAATATAAGTGAAAGTTCACTTAGAAAAATATGACATAGAAAAACATATAATAATAATAATAATAATAAACATTTTTTAACATTATACTTCTTTTACCATATATAATAATAAACATATAAATACTCCACAAATATGAAAACAATATAAGCTTGAACCATATTTGACAAATTGACCCCCAAATCTCCCTATGAAACATGACTTTGTTACAGTCAAAATATATATTCGAAAGATCATTTAAATATAGAGAAATATAATATATATATATATTAGCCATATTCGTATCAGCTACTCTTGTATCCGATATAATTAGAGGTGTAAATAAATCGAGTTTAAATGAATAAGACTCTATTTATATTCGTTTATATATTTTTGAAATTGTTATGTTCATGTTCATGTTAGTTTGTTTAGTGCTTGTGAACATATTCATTTATCGTTTGGGGATATGTTCGTAATATGTTCATCAAAAGGGTAAAATTATACCACTAGTCATTAATCTCTTCAGGTTTCACAGTTTAAACTCTAAAGTTTACCCTTGTTCAATTTAATCCATACTTTTACTAATATTAAAAATCAAAAGGAAAAAGGAAAACCAGCTAAACTAACTTATAAGAGAACTTATTTGTAAACATATATTTCTATTTAACTTAATAAATAAATATTATATAAATAATTTATCGAACGTTTTGTTCATTTATATTCTATCTACATGCATGAATCCAAGTCATATGTTTGTCTTATTTCTTCCCTGCTGAAGCAAATGATTCATTTCCTTGGCCATTGGGAGAGGAATTTCTGTTGCTTTGAAGTGTCCAAACCTTTTGACACAAGGTCACTGTCTGTCCTGAGTTGTAACTCGGGTCAACCTGAGTTTATAAAAATGGGTATTAAAAGTCTTTGTTCTTTGAGATTGAAATTCTTACATTTCTCCAGGCAATTATTACACATCACATGTTTTGTTCCATGGACAGCTGATTCATGGCTGAAAATAAAATAAAATAATTTTTTTGATAAATAAAACTTTATTTCATCTAAAAAAACACAAATAAACTCATCAATGTCAATTAACAATATAAACATGTCAAACCTACGTAGTAACAAAAAAAATTATACAAAGTATCAAAGTCTAAACATTGTATCTATTAAAAAACTTTCATCGTATCCAACTTAATAATCCCAAAGATGGATTTCACTGAATTAGGCCTTTTACCATACAATCTACTATTCCGTTCACGTCATAGGTAGTAGATGAAATCTCTCCATACAAGTCGTATGATAACTATCTTCTTAGATTTATCCCTTGTCAGTCAATTTAATCCATCTAAAATTCTTTACAGAATAATAATATGTATATTCTCAACCCAATTCCTGCAATATTTTGCCTTATCTGTTTAAATCATTACTGTAATTTTTAAACAAATGATCTCTTATTTCTATTCTTTCACCACATAAATTATAATTAGTAAAATAATACTAATTTCTACTAATTATATAATAGATTTACTAAAATTATAATTATAATAATTAAATAACATCAATTCCATAATTAAATAATCTATATAGTTTATTCTTATTAAAAACATAAAGATTACATTGGTAAAGAAAATAATAATAAATTCAGGTAAAAAATATATTAAGCCCTATAATAATAATAAGTTAACAGCAGCGTTTTATAACGCAATTAATTCAACATTCCAATTTCCAGGTCTCTCGCACCGTTTTTCAGAGGAACAAGCTTTAAAAAAGCTCCAGTTTCCAGCTCAAAGACAGCCCTCAATATCCCATTTCTCTTTACTCATTTCACGACCATCTCGTCTCCCCCTTCACTTCCCCTAGCTCTATTTTTTTTTTCTCAGTGAAGCATTTTGTCGAACACTTTACATTTCCATTACTTTTCTACTCCGACACCTTCAATACTTCAATGTTGCTGTCTCCAGATCCAACCCTTTGATATATAAAACAATACCCAAACCCTCATTTCTCTCGATTCGTTGATGCATTGATAATTTGAAGGGAAAAAATGGGTGGTTTAAGAGAATCATGGTGTTTCTGCAAAGGAGTAAGCAAGTCAGAAAGAATGAAGGGAACCATTTTCTCAAGTAAAGCTCCGGCAATGGCTAGAATTACCGGCGCCTCTGGTGATGGAATCCCTGTTACCGGATTCCTTATCCACCGGAACCTTCTATTAACGACTCACGTTAACCTCCCTTCTGTAGCTGCTGCTGAGAGCTCCGAGATCCGGCTCCAAAATGGCGTTGCTGCTACTCTCGTTCCTCACAGGTAATTTTCCTTTTTCCTTTTTTCCGGTTTATAATTAGAAAAAAGAGGAATTTTAATTCCATTGAATCATGATTAGTTGATTAAAGAAACGTGGGTCCAAGATTGATAGTTGTAGAGTTGATTTTCATACTTAGTAAAGTTCCTAGCTTTGGGATTTGATTGAGGTATTTAATTTGCCCTTACCATTTCTGCTCATTATATATCATTACATGACAGAACTTTTAGCTGTAAAGTTTACATTATTAAAAGAACATCCTTTATTGATCTTTGTTATAATTTCAAATTATTTGATCTTCCTATTTTGGTTGACATTTCGCCATTCCTATCATTAGGAATGGTAAATTTATGATGGGAATGGTAAAATTCCTAAGCTGACAATACTTAGGAGTTGATATTCGATAATAAGTTCAAAATGATAGGAATGGGAATGCCGAAGTCGCAGAACCCGTGGAAATTCTTGATATTCGGTAATAAGTTGGAAAAATAGTCCGATCCCTGCTGTTTAATTGGCTTGCTCTAGCCAGACAATGTGAGTCTGGTTGTTCTCTAGGTTGGGCCATTACCATTTTTGTGGTTTAATAGTTTCATGATTGATGTTCCTCGTCCTCCTGTGATTTACTGATGTTATACAAGGGCTAAGAAAAACAGGTGGCAGGTGTCCTGAAATATTTCTTTCCAAATCTTCTTTTATTTAGCAACACGGCAACACCCCAAACTTAATTCGTGGTCTTCATTTCTTATTGCAGGTTTTTCATTACCAGCTCTGTTTTAGATCTAACAATAGTGGGCTTAGATCCCCTGGATGGAGAATCAAACATCCAAGGGCACCAACCTCATTACTTGAAAACATGTTCTAAACCAAATTTATATCTAGGAAGTGCCGTTTACCTTCTAGGTTACACTGAGAAACAAGAAGTGACTGTGGGTGAAGGAAAGGTGGTGATTGCCACAGACAATCTCATAAAACTGTTGACTGATGGAATAATATGGAACCCTGGCTCAGCCGGATTTGATTCGCATGGGAACCTTGCATTTATGATTTGTGATCCTATGAAGCTAGCAACCTCTCCTAATACCAAGTCGTCCATGACTTCTTCATCCTCATCATCGTGTAAGAAAGATGGTCCTATGCAGTTTGGAATTCCCATTCCTGTCATTTGTGATTGGTTAAATCAGCATTGGGAAGGTAGTCTTGATGAAGTTACCAAACCCAAGCTACCAATTATTAGGTTGATGTCTTCGGGACAGAAGAGTGAACATTCTTCTGCATCCTTCACAATGCGGCAGGTTTTTAAGTCAACCGGAGATGATAATGACATAACTCCATCTTCATCAAATATAATCATGAAAGGTAAGGATCAACCAGGACCGAGCAGTTCTGCTGCAGTAAACACTATTGAAGAAGAGACGCCGTGTTCTGATCCACATGCTGCACATGTACAAGGAATCCCAACACCTGAAATATATGAATCGCCAAAGTTGACCGCGGTCCCTCTTAGGAAGAAAGAGATCAGCCAAATCCCACTTTTGGATATAAATTTTCCTCCCAGGATTGTGAAAACTACGGTAGTTTTGCAGCCTGCCAAACAAGAGCTTCTGAATTCAGATGAGAATGCTTTGAAGGAGAATCCTCCAGAAAGTCCATTGAGAGAAGAAGGGCAGATCAAGAATAGACTACATGTGAGTCCCAGTGAGGATGCTGATGTTGGCTCAATGGCATCTGTAAACGGGGCCCAGAGCGAGGTCCAATCTAGTTCATCTCCAGTAGAACGTCCTGAGATGTATAATGGGTACAGCAGTGAGGGGGAGACCATGTACTCTGCCGAGACAGCCGAGAGTCGAAACTACACTAGTCCGAGAGAAGGAAAGTTTCAGCAGGTGGGGAGAAGCCAGAGTTGTGTGGGTTACACAAGATGGGGAGCTGCTCAAAGAAACCCGGCTGCTCGCAGGGCATTGCTAGAAAAGCAGAGGAGCTTTATTCATGGAAAGAAGACATACTCACATGGGGCAACTTCTCAAAGAAGTAACGACTACTACAGCCCTACAGTTTCCTCAATCATGAAGAAACGAAACAACTCAGAGCAGCCACCTCCAACCAAACAACGCCAAAGCATCGGTCATACATCTACATCCCCGAGATGGATGTTTTAATTATGCCTAAAAGCCAACAACAAATATATATAACAAAATGTCTTTCTTTACCTGCATTTAGTGCAACCTAATTTGTTGTGACACTGTGCAGACTGATTCAAGATGAAAAAGAGAAGGATTCAGCCACCACACTGTTGTTCTTATCATGGATCCAAGTAACCACACTGCTAATACAATTGCATTTTCAGGCACGATTTCCGGTAAGTAGCTTTGACAACATCCTTTTTATGCATGGATGAAGAATTGGGATGGGTTCACCTGTTACAGGTTTCATTGTAGACGTTCATTAAGTGTAAATTAGGAGGATTGATATCCAGTTTAGTGAATTTACACTAAATAAATGAATGTTTACATTCCCCTTATATCCATCTCTCCAAATCTTCTCTAGTATCCAATGCTGATAGTAGTCTGTTGTTAAGGCTGGAATAAACTCATCTCATGTGAGATTAGAATTTACTAAATATAACCCCCTATCCATTCCGAAGGGCTTGATCGAGTAAGTAGTGTTATTTTAGTCACCAGAATTATCAGATCATTTGCATATGCAGGAAAATAGATTTTTATTAGTGGATCATTTCAAACAAGCTAAAAAATGCTTAAAAGTAAATAACAAATGTTCTCATTTTAACAAAGCAAAGTTACAATTGCCCAACTATTGAAAGCTTTACATCAAAGCTTTTCAGTTAGTTTGACCATGAAGTTATTAACAACACCTGCATCCAACACAATCCATGAAGATTCAAACAGCTCACGGAAGAATTCGGTTCCGGTTTCCTCGGCCGTGTTCCTGAATGCTAGACCGAATGCATTCCCTTTGAGTGCTTTGAGACGAGGCTTCCCGCAGACCCCAACAATCAACACCGTAGATGACTCTTGCAATATGCAGGCACAAAGCAAAGGCTTCAGCTTAGCTCCTTTCTCCTTCAAAGCATCCATTAGAAAGTAACAGAACTTAGTAAGAGCCTGGGGATGACACAACAGCTTTGTGTCTACTGAATCTTCAAGCTTCACCCACCTAAACTTTCTCCCACTTCTGATGCAGTCACTCTTTGTTATTGCAGCACTTCCTTGCCTAAGAATAGCTCTTTGAATCTTGATTGCTTGTTGCATTCCGGATTTCAGCTTATCAGGATTACCTAGCGACAACGCATCATATGCCACTCCAAACTGCTTCGAAGCACATGTGCCATCCGATTGCACATATGATTCAAGCAGTGTAGGGACCCCATATGCCATATCTGCTGCTGAAATCCTTGAAGTATAACCATGTAGACGCAAGAAGCTTTTGTAGTAGAAATCATTAAGTCCGTAGTCAGGCAAAATTTGTTCGAATTGATCTTTCATCTTCTGTTTCACATCGTGATTCATGTACTGAAATTTCTGCTGGCAATCAACAAGCGCAAATCCCATCCTTGCAAGAAGAAGCTTAAGCTTTTTCATGCCATTATCACTCCAAGTCTTCAACTTAGGAGCAATGTGTGAGGAGCACAACATTGAATCAAATAAATTCCACTCTCTTAACAACATTAATCTTGGTTCTTCTTCATAGGCAATTATTGAAGAATCAGGCACTCGAACCTTGGCACCGTCTTTAAGAGTCACCGAAGTAACAGCATCAAGATTCCCTAAACTGTTAATATGCTGCCAAAGCTCCATAACCCCAGCTTCATACCTCTCATCTGTTAGTCTCTCGTGAACAAACTGATCGGTAAGCCAGCCAAAGCAACTCATTCGTGTTTTTCCTCAAAAAATGTGATAAATCATACATCACACACCTCGATGGCTTGCCATGGAAAGTTCCCATCTGATAATAATCCCTTTTCAGTTTCTTAAAACGCTGCGACACTGGTTCTTCTTCACCTTCTGAAGATAATCTTCTTCTTTTCCTAGAACCATCCCTAGCTCTCTCTTCCTCCTCACTTTCACTATCTTCATCTTCTTCACTGTCCAGCTCTGAGTTATGCAAAGAATAGCTGGCATTTGCCAACTCCGTAACCTCAAAATCATAGGCCAGATCAGCCAACCGTTCATCATCATTAGTATAAAGAACAACCACCTGATCATTCTGGTCACTCAAGTTATGCAAATGAATCAGCCTATGACTATCAACAACAAAAACTATAACAGCTGACCCTAACTTAAGATCCTCCTGGAGGTCACGGTGGCACCCCCAGTTTATCAAAAGCATGGTAACGGGCTCTTCAGAGGAAGAACTCAATTCAGATGCAGAATACTCTCGAATTTCTTGAAAAGAAGACACCGGATAACACGAGTACCGGACCAAATCAGATTCAAGAATGTGGAAAATGATTTTGAGAGCACAAAGAGAATCAACATCGGAGGTAGACGGGAATATAAGTAAAGGCGAGAGAGAAGATGCCCGAGCCGATTCCTTAAGTCTTGAGTAAAACGACTCCACTCTTTCCTCCCTCACCATTCTCTTTCTCTTCCCTCAATTGGGTGCTCAAATTTGATGGAAAAATTGTAAATTTTCTCTGGAAAGTAACAGAAAACTGGGAATTTGAAGTGAAAACGTAAGACCCATAAACAAAATCCCGTCTCTTTTCTTCACGTTATTTCTCTAGCTTATCTAAAACAATAAGCTCGCTGCTCGTACTATAATTTGACTCATATTAAGCTTAATTGGGTATCAAAATTTCATAAAATCGAGGCAATTCCAAACAAACAATAAAATAAAAACCAGATTACAAATTGTTGCTATAGTAAAAAAACACAGAGGAACAAATTAAGAAAAACGAATAATTTGACTTGAAAAAAACCCAGAAAGTAAATCATGTATTCGTTACCTGAGATTGAAGTAGTAAAAATGGTGAACTTTTCTCATCCCTTTAGTTTGAATTGTGATTTGAGGATGACGAACATCGGGGTCTTTGAATTTTGGAGGGTTTTGAATTTTTTTCTCCAATTAAATATCTAAACTTGACTTTTATATTTAAATTGATACTTAAATTTAACACACCGTATAGATAGATTATCCAAACTCAAATTATTTAAAGATAATAACATTTCTGTTTATTAAAATCACTCAATGAATTCAGCAACTGAGTTGGCTAACCAAAGCCTTGAATCAGGGATGATGACGAGACAAGCCAGAGCCTGACAAGCTCTTACTCAAAAACAATATTATTGGCTCGTTTGGGTTCAAGGCTTGATTAAAAAATAATATTATTAGGTTCGACCCGGATATATCGGGCTCGATTCAAGCTCGTAAGCTCGGCTCGACTTGACTCAAAATAGACAATTTTATTATAATTTTTTTATAAAAGAGAGAGCCTCGTTAAAATTTTTCATGACATCAAAACAAAATTTAATATCAAAAAAGAAAAAATGCCTAATTTATTTTAATTTATTTATTTTTAACGAGATTATTTTTAGTATATATGTAGCATATATAATCTATATAATTGTCCTGAGCTTGTTCAGGAGCTTTTCGAGCCGAGTTTAGGTATGTCTGGCTCAGTTCGTTAAGGTCTCGAGCCGAACCCAAGCTCAATTCAAGCTCACTCGAACCAAACTTTGACCAAGCCGAACTCGAGTAGCTCGCACCGGTTAGGTTCATTATTACCCCTACCGTAGGTAACAGTATAAAGCATACACAGCATATGATTGCAATTATTTTGAGCAGATAAAAGAGTTAAAAATTCAACCTTTAGCACCCTGGAAATTTCCAAAGCTCAAAACATGGTACTAAATTCAAAACAAACAACCTAACCAGAACATTTAGAATACAATAAAAGAACCTGCTTCTGCTGTTATTTCTTACCAAAACATAACTGCAATGTAAAGTGGTTTACAAGAATAGATGATCTAAGAGACAAATGGGATAGAACCTAACAAAACATGTCAAACAGAATATCATGTTCCTCATCTTGAAAACGAAAGAAAACAAATGGTGCAAATAAGTAACGAACCCGCACTGAAATTTCTCGGCTTTGATCGAGCCTTTAATGTATTTACTATGTTCCAAGCAAATTTGTAGCACAATCCGTAAGCCTCATTTCTTCCAAAAGGCGAAACAGCAACCCTGGGGGAAATGAAGAAACACAGGATTAACGTTTATGTGTGTAAGATTTTCAGAAACTAATGGCCTATCAATCAAAGTGCTTGGTGAGGTCACAGGAAAAGCATACCTTTGCATGTCCCTTAGTTGGTTTCTGGTTTCGGGCAGTGCTGTTGTATGGAGATCGTTCACCTGGTGTTGTATTGCCTCCGTTGTTCCGCTCTTCTCGCACCAGATTAAAAATGTGAGTGTAACCATCAGCGGAGGACGGGTTCTTCTCGTCCCAGTCACCAAATTTTGGAACAGCAGCACCTTTATCAGGCTGTGACACCAGAAATCAGATTATTAGCAACAAGCTTAACTCAATTGACAGATATTTACATTCGGGTCAGTTCGTCTCAAGAAGAGTCATCATACGGGAAAAGGGTAAAGAGCATATACAAAAAGTAGAAGCTCGAACAATCGATCCCAAGAGAAGCAAAAAGGGAATAATGCATTATCATTTTGATGCTTTATGATGCTAGTTGAGATCATAAAAAATTAAATAATGCTTCCATTAGGCAAGTGTTATGTAGGCTGCCAATCATGAAGACCTCAAGTTGTCGGCGATGCATATGCTATTCTATTTCAAGTCCATCAGCAGATGCTCAACACACTTTTGTTTTATGCATTTATGACAGAATAAAATGAAAGGAAGAAGAAATATGAATTACACTTTCGTTGCCTCTAGCGCTTGGCCTCATTTTGGATCTCCCCGGAGTACCATGGCTGCTATCGTATGAAGCTTTTCCTTCCCACGCAGGTGATGGGATGCTACCCCTCCCTGCGCCCCGTGCCTGGTGATGAAGTGGTGATTTCTCTATGCTGTTTTCAGATCCAATGCTTGCTCTGGTAGATCGTTTCGGGGCTTCACCGGAACTTACCCCACGACCATAACGAGAAGGTGTAGAGTCCCCAGAAGCTCTGCGGTTGATGTTAGAGTCTGCATATTGTTTGAGGTCACCTTCCTCCCTGCTCCTTCCAAGCCCATGTCCAACCGGTTCATCCGATTCTGACTTTGTCCGTGATGCAGGGGGAGCTCTAGTTGGAGCAACATAATCTTGATGTAAATCTGGACTCTCTTGGGGATCATTCGGGTTCACAATCTTTCCTCCATTTCGACCCTCACGAGCCTTATCGAAATAAGCGGTGTAGGGAACATTCCCTTCACTCTCCCAAGTGCCAAACTTCGGTACACGAGAACGTTGCTGCAACAGAACAAAAACTTGTTACAGATCAAACACAAACAAAATTCTCTTTATCATTAATGAGGCCAAACATTAGCAGATCATGGAGGGAGCATAAACAATTCCGATTTCCGACATCTAAAAATGAATCAAACATACAATGCAATGGATCTTGACAATACATGTCTTGTAGACTTTTGAACAAACAAAAGAGGAGCATCCGTATAACTTAAAATACAACATTTTTAAGATCAAATAAAGGAGGCTGGAAACAGATTATTCTTGTTACAAAGAAATCAGACAGAAAATGTTTCATTATTGCAGAAAGTAATCAACTGTCTGTATTACAACTTTTTTTAGTCAATTTTAAATCAAGCTAGCCAATTCATGGAACCTCAGGTGGAACAGAAGGTCAACCAATTCATCTTCCATTGGAGAATCGAATTCAGAAGATTCAGGAAACCAAATGAACACTTAAAAAAGCTCACCGTTACACCATAACCCTGTCTTTCTTTTTGCAATTTTCTCAGGAAACAAACAGAAGAATAGTACAAGCTAAACCAAAGCAAAAACAACAAAGAAACCTGGAAGGAAGATTAAAAAGAGATGAACTTACTGCCATTTACCGCTCCAGAAACCTTGAGAAAGAAAACCCAGAATCCAGAAAAGGAAACCAAAGAAAAATTCAGCTTCTTTTGTAATCAAACAAACTACAAATAAAACCCAGAATAATTCTGCGACCAAAGAACCCTTCAACACAAAATTCAAATACCAAAAAAGAGAGACCTTTTATAGATAGAATTTAGAGAGTATCCCAACCATTGACCGGCGCCACCGGTGATGTTTGACCAGTCTCCACCACCGTAAAAATCTATGATTCTTCTCATTTTCATGTCTTTCAACCCAAGTAGACGTATGCTATCGTATCTTTTTCCTAATCAAATTTAAAATTTTTCCACTCCTTCCGCTACAGAATCAACGTTCCCTCAACTAAAAAGTTTGTGAAAATCGATTGGTTATGATCCGATTTTGTTAAATTTTGCAAATTACAACCAATTAGGAAAAATATCAAATATTATTGTTTGAGTTTTTTTTTTTATTTTTTAAAATATTATTGATTGTGATTTATTTTGAATTGTGATTTAATTTTTTAAAGTGAAGTCAAATTTATTAAAATATAATTTTGAATTGTGATTTATTTTTTTAATTAAAAAATTATAGTTAAAAACAAAACATTTCAATTTTAAATAATAAAAATTCTAAAAAAATATTAAAGTCTGCGATAAGAGTCTTTGATTTTAAATAATATTCTTATTTTTTTATTCCAGTCATTTTTTATAGTTGAATTTATTAAAATTCGATTTTATAAATATATTATCTAAAGTGTAATATTCTGAGAAATAAAATAATTGATATTATATTTAAAAATAATAATATTTAAATTGTTTGGCCAAATAATTTTAATTTTGAACATGAGTAATTGTTCGAATATTGTGCTTGAAAAAAATATTTTTTTTATATTGTATTTTTTGATTTAACTACAGTGGTCACAGTAGTATCTGTTTCAGAGTATATTCTCAATCTTTAAACATTGATCACTCAATCACTGTACTGACAAAGAAATTATATCATAGGTCCGGCCTACCACGTCAGCCGTGGTCTCATCCAATAATAACCACCCACTTCATCACTAATCTCCACCTCATTTTTTTCAACCAATAAATCTTTACTCAGAATTTTATGTCATTTTAAAAATATAATTTCTTGAAATTATATTAATTACATGGCTGATTAATGGCGAAATAGGTAGTTTTTATTGGTTAGGGACCACGTGATAGGCTGGACCTATGATACTTACTGATGTTCGAATCCGTGACCTCCAGGAATAATAACTGTTTCTTTAACCTAGATGATTATTTTTATTTTACTTTTTAAATATATGATGATGTGGAAATTATCAACACGAGTTGTATATTGAACGGCTTTATCAGTAATGGCGGCTGACTTGGTCTTAAAAGCCGTGTGTATCCACTACTCTATGGTTAATAATTATATAATATAGATTTTGTATATTTATTTTATTTATTAATTTAGTTTTTTAATTGTATTTTATTTTTATGTCTTGATTTTCTGTTTTACTTAAATCGTTGTGATTTTAACGGGAATATTCATTAAATTGATATTTATTTTATAAAATCGATATAATATTTTAAGTTATACGAATTAAAATAATATAATGTCAAAAAAAAACGAGAATACTAATTTTATATCAGAAAAATAAAGATATTGGGATATATAAACAATGTTATTGTACATCTTATTATATATATCGTTTTTGGAAAGAGTAATAATCTTGTGACAAGTGATATCAGAGATCACTAAATCATATGATTTCACATCAAGTGTTCATGACCATGAGTAAAGTGGACACAATGAACAATTATGATAAGTGACCTATTACGAGTATAGATGACTCATAAAGAGGATGTCCCGAGATTAAACGAGAAAAATACAATATCTAAAAACATTACTATTATATTAAAAATAAAATACATAATAATAACGTTACACATTTTGTATCGAATATATTTTAAGAAGAAAGTAATGATTTTTTATAATAGTGACATACACTTGAATTATTGTGTATGTAATCACATTAATATTGTTATAATTTTAAAGATTTAATTGATAATTTAAAAAATAAAAAATAAAAAAAAACTTATTTTAAAAATAATCACAGTCATTAAAGAATTATAAATTTTAAAAAATAAATTTATTATTAAAAGATGTTAATTTTATATAAAACTTTACTTGTCCGCTTCTGTTCGGACATTCCCGAGTCTTCCAAGCTGTTTCAACGTATTGTTTTTTAGTTGTTTATTTTTTTAACCAAGGGATTAAGCAGTAAGACAATGATTTTCTTAAAATAAGCACTTCTTGTCCACTTCTACATGTATGGTTCTTTGGAAAAAGAATAATAAAATTAAAGAAAATTATATTACGTGCGTTAAATATTATTAAAATTATTATTAAATTAATAATGTTAAATATTATTAAAATTATTAAATTAATTAATAAAGATTAAAAATCTTAAAGACTTAATATATAGTTATGAATTATTTAAAATAAAATTTAATTATACAATATTTTTTAAGATTTTTGTTTTTATTTATTAATTAAATATTATTCAATAATATTTAGCGTTGGTAATATTTAGTGTTATTGGACATCGACACCGTCCATTTGGATTCCTTGAAGGGCAAATGTGTCATTCAATCTCAGTGCAGCTTGTTCAAGGGAGGGCAGGGGCTGTGTCAAAACTCAAATGTACAAACAGCAACACGTTGACTGTTTCCTACATGCCAACTTCATCTTAGCCTTAGGCTTGTTTATTACAAAAATAAACCGTCTTTTTAAGGCAAATTTTTAAAATTTAAATATTATATATTGATAACAAGTTTAACATTCAGTTAATTGTATGAAACGTACAATTTTAATTGTTTTATGATGTTATTTGGTCAAATTTTTATATTTAAATCAACTTTCAACTAGTTTTACGAGAATTCTTGTTCGATAAAAATTTATACAAATCCTCAAGGCTTCAAGTATGCGGAAGTTTTAATAACACTAAAGTAACTACTCTTATCCACTCGAGCAACAAGAACAAAGAACCAAAGAAAGAACAAAGAAATTAGAGTAAATACCTCGAAACTTTTATTACCCAATTTCTAGTTTGAGCTTAACTATGTAATAAAAGCATATATTTTTTAAGTTTAACTAAATTAATTAACCAAGCTAATTTTTAGTTTTTTTTTAATAATTTTAGTTAAATTTAAATAATGATTATTTTTTTATTAAAAAATTTAATTAATGGTTAATTTGGTTTGAAATCAATTAATTATCGAATTAATTAAAATTATTATATATTAAATATTATATTATATATATTTATTTATTTTTATTATTAAACTTTTAATAATTATAAAATGATTATTAAATTTTTTGACATATTATAAAATGATCATTTAACTTTTATCAAATTAACATAATTAAGAGTTTAATGACCGAAGAAATTATTTTAACCCAAATTAATGATTTATCGTATAATTTATTTTAAATTTTATAATAAATTTTAATTAATTCAAAAGTTGTCTGAATAAATTAAAATAATTTTAATTTGGTTAAAATAATTATAATTAATATGATTCAGTTAACGATTAAGTATAAATTTTTAATTAAGTTTAATTATAATTAATTTAATTTAATTATTGATCGAATTAATCGAATATACAAACACGAGGATTGGTCGATTTGAAGTTAAGACGGTTACACACCACCAAACACTGCCCGTGTAGTCTAAATTATTGTCTTCTTTTTCATGCCTAAAAAGCAAGCCCATTAGCAGACCAACTGGCACTAATCCCAAAGCTTAGTCCCTTAATCTACACGAACGAATCAACTCAGCAGAGAATAAACACCACCGAGTTTCTTTAAAAAAGCTGCTTGCTTTCCTACTTTAGGGCTAAATGTATACATTCCAGACACAAATCCTACTTCACTGAAATGGGGTTCTTCGAATTTTTGATGAGAAACTAAAACCCAGATACCAGAACTAAAGATTCCCACTCGTTTCTGCTGAACCACTGAGTCAAAAATCAGGTCTTTTTAGGATGATTCAGTTATTGTTCTTGGTCCTTTTTGCTGAGGGTGTAATGGCGTTCCTTCTATTGGTAAAGATTGGGCTTTTAAGAGACCTTGTTATAAAGAGTTTAGATCAAGTGAAAATGGGGAAAGGCCCGGCTACTGTGAAAACTATTGCTGGTACCATGTCTGTGATTCTTTTGTCCAGTCTCATGAGCATTGTTAAGATCCAGAACAAGGGTGCGAAGCTTGGAACCATGTCTCCTATGGATCAGGTTCTATGGAGGACACACTTGCTTGAAGCTTCACTCATTGGTATGATTCTGCTGCTGCTGCTTCTTTTTCTTGACTCTTTGGGTTTTTGCTTGAAGTTTTACCTATGGACTGTTCAATTATTGCATTTGTTTCAGCCTATACAAAGTACAATGTTGTCGGGTACCTTTGGTTTTAAGGTTGTGCTTAATCAAATACCTTGTGTTATGCAATTGACAGAACTGAAAACTGTGAACTGAAATTATAGGAAATGACTAGACAATAGACGTGTAGATGTTGAAACTATGAAGGCAAACTCTGCAGGTTGCAGCTGAGGGGGGATAGCTGCAGGGCATATAGGCGAGACTAGTCGCATGAGATCTTAGAATAGTTCATCTTTCTGAATTTGGGAATAACATTATGTATTAGGGAAAACAATGCTAATATATTAACTGATCATGGAATCTAGTACATAAGCTGTAAAGTCTTATTACCTGTTTAACTATATCGTCTCATTAAGTCGATTTTTGTGTACGGATATTAGGAGTGCTTTGATCTTTTAATGAGATTTTTTTGTCAATGGCTGTTAAAGAAGAGTCGATAGTCTTAATACGTGATCACTCACTGATGGTAAAATGTTCTGGATATTGATACATGATACATCATTCAGTGTTCAAGCCGTTATGTATGTAGCTTTTTGAAATTTGTGATTGAAGGTCCATTTGTTTGATAAGTCATTAGAGAATTTTGGCAAATGAAATCAAATTCGTATTCAATAGTTGGTGATGTGGATTTGAAGTTTGAACTCAAGACCTTTTGGAGGTTAGTTGTGTTTATTGTTTGATTATTTCAGTCTTACGGGGTTCGTTGTTGTCTTCCTCATGCCTATGAACCCGCATATCTACCAATGATTATGGTGTCGGTATTGTTTCCAATATTTACCCCAATGGTTCACTTCACGATTCCGTAACGAGTATCTCTTGGTGGAGTTTTAACCAGTTTACTGTTGTCTAGATTTTATTGACCCATCAGCTATTTTAGAAATTCATGGAGTGATAAATTGTTGGCTTTTCTTCCGGTGAAAAAAATGGAGTAACCCAAACCCTGCAATTACAGACTTGATACCGTTGTCAGTTGCTAGATAATACAAATAACATGATATATATAATCTAACATTGCTACAATTCGTTTTGTCTTTGCCGAGCATGTAGAATTAGAAGCAGTTGGATCAAATAAGTTCATGTATGTAACATAGCTGACAGGACTATTCTCGCTATGAACTTTACCGGGTCTTGTAACTAGTATGTTCTCAAGTCATAAGCCCTTAAGCTGCTGATTAACTTCGCGGGGGTTATACATACAGTGGATACCATATTAAAGTTTAGGATGTCTTATAATAAAAACTCTTTCATTCTTTTATTTAGTGGTATTGGTGCATAATTGTGATTGTCTGAACTTGATCTTGTAGGTTTTACCCTGTTTCTCGGTTTCATAATAGATCGTATGCACCATTATATTAAAAAGCTTATTGGGTTGAGGAGTAGGGTGGGATCTTCAAAAGAGGAAGTCCAACGTCTCGAGAAAGAAAGATCACAGCTTAAAGATAAGAACAACATAGCCTCCAAGGAGATAAAGCAACTAAAAGAAGAAATCTCTACCCTATCACAGAATTTGAAGAAGCTGAAGTCAGAATCTGAAGAGAAAGACAAGAAGATTGAAACTGCAGAAGCGCATGTTGCTGCTCTCCAAAAGCAATCTGCAGATTTGCTACTTGAGTATGACCGTTTATTAGAAGATAACCAAAACCTTCAGAGTCATGCTTCAGGATACAAGAGCTGAGGAAATTTAGAAAGGCTGAGAAGAAAAAAGTGTTTAGGGTACTGATTTTGACATTTTAATTGTTGACATAACTAAATTTAGCTTTAAGCATGGTTTACACTAATACTAAAAAGGCTAATTAAGATGCAGTCATCGATAAGATCATATCAAACACCAAACAAAAGTAAAAATCAGTACAAAAGTATAGACTTTTTTACCTTTCAGAGGCAATCAGGTGCTGAGATGTTCTATTGGTAAAGTATTTGGTTCCCAGATTTCTTCAGCAGTGACCATTTGTTGGAGTTGTCATAAACAGGATGGGGTTTTGCCCGTACAATCCTACACAAATTTCTAGAAACTATCTGAGCAAAGACTGCACGGGCATAAGAAATTGATCCACATTTTGCATACATCATGTCCATTGCAGTGCCAGAAACTTGTTTCCAAATCGAGTCTTCTAGTGATACATCTATGTACAAATCTACCCAATTTACAACACACACTGTGAACATGCCATAAGAGCACTCACAAGGGACACCGAGTCTGGTTTAAAACCAAAACCCTGCATCTCTACCATCAACTCCAAGCATTTTCCAAATATACATTCTTATTATACATATCAAGAATGCTAGTCTGAACCACGACATCCATGGAGAGACACGTCCTAATCAGGATATCTATGAATTGCCAGTACACAAGATTTACGGATGCCGGAACCAACCCCAACATCACAACATCGTCTCCTTAAATCCCTGTAATTTGCATTTTTCTAGACAAATCAATCGCCTCGCTTGCCCGTCCACTCGGCTCAAACCCTGTTACCATAGTAATCCAGCAAACAAGATCCTTCCTTGGCATTTTGTTTAACACCATCATGGCCTCGTCCATTTTCCTGCAATTTACATACAAATTCAAAAGGGAAGATTATACGAAAACATCATTTAGATGTCCAAAATCCACAGCTTTACGCCAAATGTCCTCCCCCATTTCCAAATCCATCAAGCTAACACAGGGGTTAACAGTCATGGTAAAAGTGGAGCTGACAGACCTAGTGCCTTTCAGAATCATCTGATGGTAAAAACCCAGAACTTGTTTTGAGAACGTTTTACGATTATAGACAATGATCATGGCAGTTCATGAATCTACGCCTCTATTAGACAATTCATCGAACACTTAGCGAGCTGACAGGCATTCGATGGGGCTTGAAAGGATTCAGAAGAAGAAAAAAACACAACGCCGTCTGTGGGAATCGAACCCACGACCACATGGTTAAAAGCCATGCGCTCTACCAGCTGAGCTAAGACGGCTTACGTTCTGCATCTTCCTTTAAGGTTATAATCTTCGTATTTAAAATGAATAATCTCGAAAATCTGCAATCGTCTAATTTTAGTAATTTCGGAGTGCAGCAGCAGCTTCTCCAGCAATGACCGAAATCTCAGAAGCTCACGATTCCGATTCCGATTCCGATTCCGATTCCGACAAATTACAGGAAAGTGGTAGTGAAGCACCACAGAGAACCGATTCTGAACCCGACTTCGACCCGAAGTTAATGCGTAAAACCAAACCCGGATTGATGCGCCTCTTTCTTACTTTAACCGTCCTCCTCTCCTTCCTCCTTGATCCGCCTCCATATCTATGACACAGCTTTATTCCAAATTCATACCTTTGTTTTCTTAATAAATAAACAAATATTTCTTATTCTTTTTTGTTTTAATTTTTGTATTGAATTTGCAGGTTTCACATTCTTATGGAAATCCGTTGAAATCTACCGTTCTCCTCTGCCGTTTCGCGAAATCGACTCGCTCTCTACTCAGATACGATCCGATAATTTGCACTTCCCGCTCCATTTCCACGCCCTTTTCGTCGGATTCGGTCCTGATCCCGATCAACTCCGTCGGTCAATCCTCTCCGAGATTACCAAATTGACATCTCAAAACCTTAAATGCTCCAACAACTATACTCTCTCCGTCACCGTGGATTTAGGCTCCCATTGTCTCCGCAGCCCTACCTCATCGCCACATTCGAGTTCTTACCAGTGTGGATCGATCACCGCCACTGATTTTTTTCAGAACGATGATGTAGCAGTCGATGAGAGGTTAGCCTCAGTTTTTGCCGGGAAGACTAAGGAGTACAATGTGGCAGTGGTGAAGGGTGGGAGTGGGAGAGCTGTTGTGGGGAAGCATAGACACGCTTGGATGGTAGTTGGCAATGAGAGTGAGGTGGAGGTTGCAGTGGTGAAGGTTGCAGAGCTGTTTATGAAGGTGTTTATTAATGGGGGAAGATATGAAGGGTCGATTCGGAATGAGTTTATGCCAATTGGAGCCGATGGAAAGATCGTTCTTTCCTTCAATTTGCTCAATGCGGATCCACTTGATTGGATTTATGATTGGTATGAAGCATTTTTGATGATAACCATTTCACCTTCTTGTAAATTTGGTTGATTTTGTTTCGAATCTGTTTGTCTAGGTTGAAAATCTTTAGGTGAAGAACTGTTTAATAGAATTACTCTAGGTAGAATGTTATGGTGGTGGTGCATTTTGCTCATCTGATATTTCCTTGTATTCGTTTGCAGGGATTTTGAGAAGATAGATGATACCTTGTTGGCCCCTATGAAGCTTTGGCACCTGTGGCAAACATCAGTGTAGAGAGTCAGGTCGAGGGTTATCCTCCTCCTTCGTTTCATCTGTATCCTGTATTCCGGTTTTCTTCTGATTAAGGTTTCATCCGTCTCATATGCAGGTTTTGTACCATACACCAAAGGCTTCATTCTCTTATTGGAATCAAAAGTTGGAGAGCTATGTCTTTAGCACCAAGGATCTTCCTTTCTTTGTATGTGTCTGCATGTTTTTTTTTTTCTGCTGTTTCTGTATATTATTGATAAATGAATCCAGCATTTTATTTGGATTATTGCTTTCTGGCTACAGGAAATGCTAATGGAACTCATGGTTTTAACAGGTAAATTCTAATGAATGGCGTTTGGATACTTCAATTGCAGCTGGTGGGCGATCAAAGATATTGCAATTTGCAGTGTACATTCTTTAATTCAATGCTTCTTTTATTTCTTAACTGTAATGATTGCATTTATTGATTTATAAGGGTGTAGTGACCTATAACCACATGGTTCCATCCTTGTCGGTTTGATTTCCATTTTGGAAGCAAATGTTGATCCAGGAGTGTCGGCCAGCTTTGATATGCCTTTTTTTTTTCAATAACCTCTGGTTTTCTCTCATATTTGTGATTGGCTTGCATGCTTGTTTCATTTTCTTAAGGTGTTCATTTTTCTGTCGCCAGATACGTACCATCTGCGAAGGGATGCCCTCTTCTTCTCCAGCTGCCAAATGGAGAGATTTCTAAGACAAATGACTTTATATCTCCAGTTAGTTATCAAGACTATTATATTCATGCTTTTCTATCATGACTAATTATTCTGTGAGATGCATTACCTTATTACTTCCATGAAACCTTTTAGATGTGAGGAGGTATTATTGTTTGGAATCCCCGAGGCTGTTTAAAGGATTCAGAATTTGAGTCCAGTGCCAAGAACATAATTCCAATACAGGTTAGATGATGCATGACTAATTCAACAAAAAGTTGCTGACCCTATCTCTCTTTCTGTCTTTTCCCTACACATGGTTCCATTAGTTATCTCTACTTTGATGCATGAAAATTCTTAAGCAGGATCTTGAGAACATGTTTGAAGTATTCATTGGGCATTTCCGGGAACTTTTTGGTTTCAAATCTGTCGATGTTTATGCTGGTGCCTCTGGCGATTGGAACCTTCTGCCTAGTGAAAGAGGTTTTACTGAGTGGTAAGATAAAATCCTATGCAATTACCAAGATATGCCTGATAGTTAGATTTTGCAGTTCCAGACAAATAATGGGTTAGTCCAAACTGAACTCAATTTTGTAGTGGTTTGATCAGCAAGCTTGTTCTTTGTGGATGCTAAGCCTTAAATTGATCAATTCATTCTATGTTCAAATTTTCTTACTTTCAATTCTTGTCCAGGGAACTGGAAGTCTTGTCACGGCAGCAAACATGTTTTAATCTCCATTCCTGTGCTACAACACTTGGATCTCTTTCAAGATTGGTATGTGGTCATCAATATTTAAAAGGGACAATGTAATTAAATAAGACATATTGCTACTGATGCCAGCTTGTAATGCAGGTTCAATCACTTCCAAGGCTGATCATCATGGATGAGATAGGAAAACAGGTAAGACACTATGTTGGACTATAAGTTTATTTATCGGAATTCCTGCATTTGTAACTCTTTGAAAATAACCATTGAACCTATATATGGCGGCGTCTTCGACTAGGTAAAGTTTTCTCTCGAGGCAGCAAAGCTGGCACCAAGTAATGCTTCTAGTGGCGTGTATGAATCTTCAGCTGGTATTTTCCTAAATTTACCTGGAGATTATCGTTCAATTGTCGTAAGTATCTGCTAGGCTGCCGAACAAATGATTTTCACCTTTTTGGTCAGCCTCCTCGAGTCGAGCAAGGTCTTTGGCAGAGGATGCCTTTTTCCACAAATCTATTATGTCTGTTAGCTGCTACTCCTTCGAGCACTGCTTTGCTGTCTACTCGGTTAGTTAAATGGAACTTCAATCTCTCTCGCTCTCTTTTCTTACAAAAGCATGCATTTTAGTCCTTGTATTTTGAGATTTGCTTTGATTGCTATTGCCAGCCAGTAGTAGCCTTGATTTACTGGACTTGAATTACTAGGCTCAAACTCAGTGGCTGTTCTATTTTTGCAGCCATTCTTCTTGCCGGTTTCAATGCATGTTGTGCTAGCAGCTGTAAGAGAATTTAGAAGATATAAGCAAGAAAAGACCAAGTACCCAGTTTGGAAGGTTAAAGCAAACATAGCATCGTAAGTATTTCCCTGGATCAAAGACTGACATCAAGCAAAGACCTCAACAGGCAAGAGGGAAGACTCTATAAGCAATGGGAGAAATTCAAGAAATCTGAAACAAAATTTTTGAAACACATTATGTAGGCTTGTATCCATATAAATTTCTATCAAAATTTGTTGATTTGAGACTATTCATCACTCTTTCAAGTTAATGATAGAATCATAGAAATGAAATGTATTCTCGAGCCAATCATTCCCTCTTTTGAATGCAAGCCCAAGAGGAATAGAAAACTACATAATTCAACCTAGGGAGAAAAGAAAACTCGGACCGGTATGTTCATGTGGATCATGGCACATGGTTTCAGCTCAAACACTTGGATCTAGACTTTACAAAGCTTCCCAAAAATGTAAATCAAGACAATACAACACATTAGTTAGTTTAAAGTTTCTAACCACTAATGGGATAAAAAAACATTTCTACCTACTTTCAATCTAACAATATTTCATCTTTTGATTTCAATAGCAAGCTCACGATTCTAACCACATTTTTGTTAATAAAACTGAACATGACATACCAGAAAGAATTGCTACATATGCAGGTTCTTATCAGCCAAAACATAGCCTTGTAATCTTCAAGGATTGGCCATTACACATCTTTAGATTCAACAAGCAACGACCACTTTGTTGCTAAAACTCTGAATATCAGCTTCTTGACTCCAGTTCAAGAATTATCTTCTTTCTTGGGCCCTGGAGGTATAAACAAAAGGATAAGTAAGACTAAGTATAGGGAAGAGAAAAACAAGTCGAACATAGGGATAACATAATGCTTTCAATACATGCATATCACAGAAGAAAAATAAACAGAATGATAAAGAGTGAAGGTTGATGAGAAAAGGTAAGTTCTTTAAAGACCACAAGCCAAAGGCATAGACATTTATAGAGGACTACTAAAGATGGAACTGAAGTGACAAGATTTTTCTACAACTACCTTCAGCACCAATTACCACTACATTCCAAAATTTTCAATTTCTTTTCAAGAGTCCAGAATTAACCGCATATAACTGTTAATTTCAACAATACCTCCAAATGATCATATACACGTAAAAAAAGGACATTCTCGTAAAGTTAAGATATGTCTTGGCGGTCTAAAAGAGAATTATCATTTGGAGCACGTCAAGTTTAAAATACTGGATAAAACGATTTAAAGTTACCATTGGTATGCCTAAAGCTTTTAGATCCTCGTCAGTCATGTGTAATTGTGCAGTCATATCAACCTGCAGAAAGAGGTTTATAACAGACGCAGAAATTTGTTTAATTTATATAATGATGTAACAATAGGAAGGGGGTACAATATACAAAGGAACATAGAAAGCTCATACTTCCTCAGCTTGAAAAGTAATTGCATATTTTTCGAGACCCAAAGACCGGAGGAAGCCCTCCACTGATGCATCAGCCTGCATATGAAAAACACAGCTTAGATACAAAAAATGTTGCACAATAATGCATATTGACCAGACACATCATAAGTTCTAAAATGGAGGAATGTCTCTTATGTCGGAAACAACAAAAGAGAAATATAATTCAGCAAACATGGAGAAATTTACCATTCCATTTAAGTGAAAATCAGAAAGCCTTCAATTGACCTATTTTTCCTTGTTCCACACAACCCCATAACTTGGCAAAAATACTTGAGCATCATAAGACATAACATGGTTTGTTGTCCCACTAATTACACTCTGAAGCTGCCAACACTATGCAAATTCCGATTTCAGTTGGTGTTAACATTAGTACACAATCCAGAGTTGACAGGTGGAACTTAACCTAGTTGATTTCATTGTGTATTCCAAACCAATGAAAACAAGATCTGGCGAGATGCATGCCACGATGTGGCAAGTTCACTCGTTTTGATTCATCATGCATTGGTATCAAGCCCATGGGATATGCATACAATTAGATGGCAAGTTTTTTAACTCCCCCCCCCCCCCCCCTACACATGCATACACCTCTGACGGGAGGTACAGAGAAAAACAGAGCTTTTACGTGTTATGTTTGTCCAATAAGCATAAAATAGTACATGTGAAGGAAGGCGCTAATAAACAAAAGAACAGAAGCTAAATACATTTTGCTTAGCCTTCTTTCTTGCTGTAGTATTTGTAACCCTTTTGGGCTCTGGTTCAGGAGTTTCAACTGCTACACTTTTCCTGGCTGGTTGGGCAACTTTTAGTTTTTGTGTTGGTGGATCAGCATTTATTGGCTGTGTATTCATTGTTCCAGATAATTTTTCACGAAGGTCATGTACACTTGAGAGAGTTCCCCTTCCACTTTGAGACGCATTTTGGAGATTTTTCCTTTGCAGCTTCAAACGAAGATCTCGAGCACCCACTTTACGATCTTCACAAACCATTAACACACAATCAAAACCAAATAGAGATGTTTTAGTTGCATCCAACTATAGCAACAATATTTTAGTTGCATGTAATTGTGTCAGGGAATCCATACTTGAAACAGTAGGTGCATCTTCTTGGTAAAGATCATGTTCCTACTTGTCATCTTGCCTCTGCCTGCAAGATATCGCATGAATATGCTTGCAGAATAGGAGCATTAAAGCACAAAGTGCAAATGAAACAAACTCAACTTAAACCAAACTCAATTGATGCCAGATAATATCAGCTTAAGCCACATTACTTGAAAAATTATGGTTTTTCCTGTTAACATTGCTAACCAATTGGAAAAATACACACTACGAACTCAAACCAAAAACACAAAAGCTCATACTCAGCAAGTACGCATAAGAATATTGTATAGGGTCAAAAGATAAAAACCACATCAGTATACTGGTTAGCTCTCATTCCTCTATCTTTACAACAGGGGAAACATGTAGATAGCCTATGGAGCAGCAAACATAAAACACTCTAGACTCCATGGAAAAGAAGAAGAAATAACTCATAAAGTAGTGCAACCTATATACTTTGAAAGCTAAAATTGCAAACCCCCTTCCCAGTTCCTAAATTACCCATGACCTACGTTCAATGCATCATACACTTGATTACAGATATAGAAACTCAACAAGACAAATCTAACTCCTGAATTTTGCTGATTTAGTTAAATAGCCATTTCTTCAATTGCGTACACTCCGATGTACCCATGAACTCCATCTCAAATCTTTCACATCATACTAAACTCAAATATTCAAGGCAAACTAGCGACAAAACTTATTCATCATCCCAAAAGATCATTCGCAAAATTAAGCAAGTAAAAAAGGGAAATTCATATTAATGCAGATGAATCCAGTTATTTCCCCAATTATTATCATCGGTCAAAACAAACAGGAAAAAATAGAAGCAAACCTCTTGCCAGTGATTTGACGGCGCAGATTAAAGTTATTAGAGGAGTTGCCATTGAGTCTCTCCTTTACCGACCTTTTCCCAGCACCCTCCTCCACTCGATCAGCATACATTTCTATCTAACAAAACCACCCTAACCCTAACAATTATCTTTAAAAAATCACGAGGCAAAAAAGAGACGGGAGACTTCGAAAGAATTTACTTCCATAGGACTTCTCAAAAAAAAAAAAAAATCTAGTCGTGATGGTAAAAAACAAAGAATAAAATCAAAAACCCTAGCCCCAAATTTGCATTACATGTTTGTGCATGATGAAGCAAAACGCGTCGTTTTGTTGACAGGAGAAACTCGGGATGTAATTAGGGGTGACCGTTTAATGAGTTAAATTAAGTTTATGAATTTTAAGTTAAATTAAACTATTTAAATTTTAAATTAATTAAATTAAATTTTAGATTAGTCGAGTTTATAAATTATTGTTATTTGTGAAATATTATTTGGTTAATGATTTTTTAGTAATAGCTTATCATTGTGTACTTTTATTTTTTAATAAATTAGTTTTTGCAATAAATTCTCATGATCTAAAACATTGAATTCCATCCGGCCGAACAAAATAGATTTCGGTGAACAAAATTTAATTCAACTTAAAAAAATTAAATAATTTAATTTGTTTAGATTTGACTTAAAATTTTATAAAATTATTTTGATTTAAAAGAATTTAAATAAAGTTTAAGTTGTAAAAAAGAATTTAAATAACTCAAAATTTTTAATAATTAAACAATTTATTTTTAAATTTGAGACGAGTCTTTTAATTTTTTATGATATATATATTGATATACAAAAATATGAAAAAAATGTTATCATATATAAAAAATGAAGAAATATATACACATATGGTTAGAGAAAGTCGTTTAAATTAAAATCAAATCATATTATAACATGATAAATACTTATAATTAAATATTTATAAAAACTCGACTCAACTCAAATTTTTTAATCTCGACTTGAAAATTTTCAAATAAAATTTAAGTTATAAAATATAACCCGTTAACTTAGTAACTCAAATTTTTTTAACTTAATTCAATTCAATCGAATACTCGTCTTTTAAATTCCATTACTATTTGGCAAAAATCACAGGGTCCGTTATAAAAGGTCAATTTCTACTTAATGTTTTGTCGAAGACCAACAACCACGCGCCTCTACACCTATAATCATATTATAATATATTAATATTAATTTAATTTTGTTTTACCTAAAAACTTTGACTTGATAACAAAATAAATATCTAAATTAACATGTGATGATAATTTTATTATGTTAAAATAGTTTAGATAAAAACTTGAATTTTAAAAATCTAAAAAATTCACAATATAATCTCTTAATTCTTAAAAATTTTAGACCTAAACTCATAAATCGTTTTTATTTTCTCCGCCGACCGCTGTCATTAAATCCATCCCTTCAATACGATCAACGGTGAAAGTGATGACGATCTAGGATTTGAATTTAAATTTTTTAAGGATTTAAGGATTATTTTATGATTTTTTTTTAAAAAATATTTTTATTTTTAAAAATTTTAAATTTTTGATAAAACATTTTATTTTAGTTTTTTTAAAGAATAAAATAAACATATCATATCTCATATTTTTATTAATTAATAATTTTTTAACCACAATTAATTATCCGACACACACTCCATAAATAGTTACATGAACCAATTACGAAAAAAACTTAAAAATATAATTTAATATCAAAATAAATATTTAAATTATTCTGTATTTCTATTTTAGGTATTTAAATTTTTTACCTTTTACACAAATTAAATTATCATTTTTTTTAATCCAATTGACCTTAAATCTTGAAAACAATAATTTTGTTTAATATTTAATTTAAATTAATAAAATACAATTTTAATTTAATTCCTCATACAAAAAATTAAATTTTGATTTATTTAAACTAGGTAAACTTATATAAATTATAAAACAGTAGTCTCACAACAATCTATTATAACGCTTTTTCTTTTCTGTTTTGTTTCAACCATAGATGTTACAGCCCATATCTCAGGCAAAGACTGCTGAGAAATAGCAGTAAGTGCAGGCTTGCAGCTTCCACTGGTTTAAAATATAGGTATTTGTATTCATTTATTAGTAGCTTCGCTTAGATTAATAGCGGAAAAGAAGAAATTAATTGTCGATCTCTGTGTAACGGCTACTTTGAGCGTGTTGTTGAAGAACTGAAGACTTGAGATTAAGGTGGGAAAAGGGTGTGATTTGATTCAGTTTTGAAGGGAAACAAAAGAAAATGGATTACAACTATGATCAGTAAAGTTCTTTTTCTCTTGGAACTCTTAGCTTTAAAATGCATGGTATTGTTTCTGGGTTTTTGTTTTTGTGTTGCTTTATAACAATTTATTTGCATTTTTCTGGGATCAATGCTGGATTTTCTGAAATGGGGTTTTGCTTGATTTGAGGGGGTTTAAGGGATAAACTGCTGGGATTGAGATATGGGTGTTCTTGGATTTTATTTTTTGTTGTAATTTTTGCAGTGGGATTTGTATTTTGTACTGTAAGTCTGTAACTAAAATTCTAAATTTGAAGAATGGAAGTGTGGGTTCTCATTAAAATGGTGGGTCACTGTGTTTTTTAATTTGTTCTTTAGCTTTTTGATTAGCTTAAACTTAAACATTAATGCTGAAAAACATATAGATTATGATCCCTTTTCCCTCTTTTTGTTGTTTTACTTGGGAGGTGGGAATGTTTACTGTTTTGATGTTGTTTATCCTGATAATTTCCTTACCTTTTCCACCCTTATGTCTATTTAGTTTTATAGATTATGTTGGTGATTTAATTCCTAATTTATTTCGAAAACGGATTTGGGATTTGCTTAATGCTGGTAAAATGGAGCATGGACTCCATTTTGGTATTGGATGATTCATTGTGAAGTCTACATTGGCTCTTAGCTTTGGCTTGGTTGGTTGCTTTACTCGTTTTGTCTATTGTTTGATTTGTGTCAGGGAGCCTTGGAATTGTCACGGGGAGAATTATGATGTTCAAAAGAACAACGATTTTGGTAATTTATTACCTGAGATTATCTAGTTTAAGTGTGTAAAAAGTTTCAAGACAATAGGTTACTGATGTCTGAATACTATCCGAGCAGGTGCTTCCCAAGGTTCATGGACTCCAGTGACCTGGAACGAGGAAGACCTTTCCTATATGTTTGAACAAACAACCCCGGTTAAGGAATGTGGGGATCTGTCGTTCCATGTTACTCGTGATGGTAATCTTTGTTACTTGACATTCTTTGTAAACTTATTGTCATTGTGAAACACGTTTTACTCTTTCTTTTAGAAGTAATAACTAATAAGATTGTTACCTTCAGATAATTTGAGCAAGGAATCGGAGGATAAGAGGGAGACTGCTTCGCAATTTAAAAGGCGTAGAATGCTTCAATTTGACACTCATGCAGCAGATTCTTCCCTTATGTGTGACGAAATGCCATCTGCTTTCCTAAAATCAAGGGTGAGTGCTAGGTAACTCTTTTAATCCTATGAACATGAAAGAAGCATGCTATATTTTCCGAACTTCCATCTTTCAACATTGTTTTGAATAGCTAACATGGATTGATAATGCTAGATGTGAATCATGATTTTAAAAACGTATGAATCTATCGTAGTTGTTTTGTACTACTGAGAATGAGAACTCTATTATCCGGATTATTTTGTGGTGCATCCATTTAGTGGCTAGAGGTTGGTTTCTACAATTCATTAGTTATTTAAAACAAGTTCTTGACTTCTGCCTGTTCCGGCGACCTTTGAAAAACATGGGTGGTAGATCTTTGCATGGTTAATTTCTCAAGCGATGAAGTCAATATTTATGAATATTGGTTAAAATGTACCTTGGTTATCCCTATGTCTTATTATTTGTTTCTTCCTTCCGTACTTAGGAAAGGGATAATTTGATTGAAGAGGTCTTACCCGATGCATCTGAGTGGATTGCTGGATTTTCAGGTTCATAATACAATCCCATTTTCATATAAATTATAATAAACTTAATTCATAAGCACAATTGGGTTTTTAATCGTAAGAAAATATTGCAGAAGATGCATCAGCCTCGAATTATGATGGCTTAGATCAGTCATGTGACGGGTGGCTTGCTGAATATTTTAATGAAGCAGAGATGCTTATTAGCTCTGATGATATGTATGCTTCTATGGACTTTCAACGTTTTTGTTTATCATGATACAAATATGTTCTGATTGCTTTTTAATGTGAGATTCAGGAATCTTACTGGTCCATCCGATGTTAAAAATGATACTTCAGGTACGAGCCCTTTTCTTCCGAAGATATCGTATATAGCGTGCTGTTCTTATCTTCATTAAAAAAAAAACATGTTATGTGTCATTGTTCCATCACTCACTCTCTAAGTTGCACATTTTCTTAACTTCATGATGAAACTTGACACTGTTCATAGAGTTCTGCCATGCTCAACTTGCGTCTGGGGCCGATGCTGTTCAAAAGCAGGCAACCCGAACTCTTGGAAATATTGTTCTCAAAGGTAACCTTACCCTCGTTTTTATATCTATTGAATTTTGTTTTCATTTCAATTACCATGTCGTTTGAGCAGCACTCAATGACGTACCATCGTTTTGAACTAAAATTTAACCTCTAACGGAGATTAACACTGTCAGATCGGATTTTTTTAATCACTTAGGTAGGAAGTCTTTCATTCGGATGCCCCCTAAGGTAGCATCATCTGTTGCCTACCCTTTTGCCTTCATTAAACCCTGTGGTTTCCATGGAGATGTTACCCTGAAGGATATAAACCAGCGAATCCAAACTCCGCCACCATCAAAATCGAAACAAAGCAATGAAGATCTTGTCAATGCTTTCCCAACTTCTGCTTTTTCCGGGAAGCCTGTTGTTGGCAAAACTAAAATTCGTACCGAAGGAGGAAAAGGCAGCATCACAATCATGAGAACCAAAGGGTGAGTAGATAAGTGTTCTTCTGAACTCCCTTTGTCTCTGTCTTGTTAAATCCGGCTGTTCCTGTATCATTCCTGGTCGGACACTGTTTTTTTTGTCTTAACTCCTGGAATTCATAAAACACATCAAAGTGTTTTATGTTTCCAGATAGTAGTACTCTACAGGTATAATATTTGTCTAATATGTGTTTTATTTTATGAGGCTATAAATGACGTGATATTCGAGATTCATTTATTTTCTTTCAGTTGTCTGTATTCACTAGATACATTTTAGAAGCATAAGATTTGTAAGATGGTGATTAGCATGAGCTTCAAGTTTTATGTTGTCCCACATCTTTTGCTAATGCATTCGTCTGCTTAACCTGTATGCGGTATGGTTTATTGCATAGCTGCTGTTGTCTAGGCTGAGCATGGTTAACTGGAAAAACGAATCGAGACATTATGGTTCATAAATTTTTGCATCGTGATTAATCGCGGTTAATCGAATTAAACCGAATTTGATTTTTTAATTGATTTGTAATTATTTTTATAAGGTAAAAATATATATTGTACTTAAAATACTATAGATATATTTTTATTTTTATTTTTTACTTAAAAATAAGTTTTTAATAAATATATATATGAAAAATATCTTAAAATTTTTATCTTTTAATATTTAAAAGTCATAAAATAAAGTTATTTTGTTGAGATAAAATATAAATTTTTAAAAATTAACGTTAATATGGAAAACCGAAAACCGAGGTTAACCGAATCGAAAATCATTAGTTACTAAAATAATTTACCGAATTAAACTGAAACTGAACTGAATGCACCCTTACGACGTTGTCCACTGTCCGATATCATATTATGATCATTGGGATAATAATTAAGATGTTTGTGAAAACTTTTAGTTATTACGGTCGATTATGTATTATGAAGATGCAATCTGTGGCCCAACACGTTAAAAAGTTCTAGTCAGCCTTAACAATCTTTCTTTCCCCCTTAAATTTTATGTGATTTTAAGTGTGTAATTCTTTTACTAATAGTATTTTCTTGGGAGTATGGGCAAAATAGATTGTACTGATATTTTGTAGGGGAAAACAATATTAATCTGTCACTAAATTATTTTTGCTTTTTTATTTATTTTTATTCTGATTATTAAACTATTATTTTGAGTAAAAATCATCATTAATATTAATCTTTAACTGTTTCGGTCACTAATTAAAATAATAATTTAGTGATTAAAATTGAAATAATAGAATAATTTAATGATTAAAACAAAATGATCACCACATGGTTTTGTTTGAGAAATCATTCTGCTAAGGGTGGCTTAGCCTTCACCCAAGAACAAAGCTATTAAAAGAGTTGGGAGGGATAATTGTCTCTTATCTTCGGAAAAAAAATATTTTTTTACTTTAATTTTTTTATATAAAATACTTTAAAAATCAAATTATATTTAAATTTATCTTATATTTTTAAATATTTATATTTTATTTTTTAATCCTAAATTTGGCTGGCCCATCATATTTTTTTAAAAAATAATTAGACTTAGACTTTTGGATTTAGACTTAGATTTCAGATATTTTATTTGATTGAACTTAGATTTATATAATTGGACTTGAATTCAGACTTAGATTTTTTGAAAGTTTGATTATTTATTGAATTGAACTTAAACTTTATAAAATCTGATTCAAGTCCGATTTATTATCATTCCTATTCTTATATATTTGAATAATTGAAATATATTTTTTTGAACAGACCCTTATCCTTATATATTTAATTGCATTTTGTCCAATTAAGAAGGAATATATGCACTATGCAGTAGGGGTGTTCAAAAATATCCGATCCAATTATCCATTGATTCGATCCGAAAATACAGATATCCGATCCGATTTTTATTTTTGGATCGGATATCTGATCTGATTTTAAGTTTTCCGGATCGGATACGGATCACAATATTTCATGTTCCGGATTATCCGAAAATCTGAAAATCCAAAAATTCAAATTTTTATTAATATTAATCTTGTTATATTTAACAATTTAGTGTTTATTATTTTAAAAAAAATTAAATTAAATTTTTTATAAATGTAATTTTTATTGTATTTAGTAATTTATTGTTTATTATATTCGAAATTCAAAAATTTTTAAAAATACAACCTTTAAATTCGAAAAATTAGTTTAATCAAATTATATTTTTGGATAATTGGATATCCGATATCCGAATATGCGCATATCCGCTTTTTTCCGGATCGGATACGGATCACTATATCATCGATCTGAAAACCCAAATATCATCGAATCCGATCCGATATCCGATAATAAACACCCCTACTATGCAGCTCCTTTCTCGCTCTGCCAATCACTTTATTTATTTAACTCTTTAATTTTTTTTGTCTTGTGTTTCATCGTTTTGTTGATTCATCGATTGTTTTGACATTTTCAGCGGTTAAAGTTTTCCGATCGTATTTGGTTTCCGCGAATCAATCATGACTCATATCCTTTCGATTTGTATGAATATTCCATGATTCGTTAATTTTAGAGCTCAATTGTTGTTGTTTTCCATGGATTTTATTCATTTTTTTTTGTTAATCTCTAACATTAGCTAACGCGGTAACCAGAGAGATCGAGATCGGGAAAGGGCTCAAGCCCGATCGGGCAACAAAGGCAAGACCAAGGACGATGGGTTAACCCCTGAACAACGCCGTGAAAGGTTTCGTATTTTCCTCTCTCCCCCTCCCCCATTTTGTTTCGTTTTATTTATAGTTTTTTTGAATTGTGAATGGTCAGAGATGCAAAGGCCTTGCAAGAAAAGGCTGCAAAGAAAGCGGCGCAGGCGGCAACCGGAGGGAACAATGCTGTGGCGGCAGCGGAAACAAAACCAAGAAATAATAATGTCACGGTGATTGTGAATGATCAGACTCGTTTTGACTCGATTCGAAAAAAAATTATAATAAAGTTTGAGTTATAAAATGAAAATTCGAATAATTCAAAATTTTTAGTAATTAAAGGATTAATTTTTAAGTTTGAGACGAATCTCTCAATTTTTATGATAGATACATCGATATATATAAACATAAAGAAATATTGTTACATACGGAAAAAAAATATATGCATATCTTATATGATTAGATAAAGTCATTTAAATTGGAATCAAATCATACTATAATATGATAAATAATTACAATTAAATATTTATAGGAACTCGAAAACTCGACTCAAACCGAAAAAATTTAAATAAAGTTTGAGTTGTAAAATATGACTCGTCAACTCGAATAACTCGAAAATTTTTTACTCGACTCAATTGAATACTCACCCCTACCTAAAACCATTAATTTAAAGTGAGACACCAACAAAAACACGATTAGAAGCTGACGATTTGTCGATTTCTGCCCATTCTCTATAACTTAACAAAATAAAAAATATAAATCTATCATTCTTTTATTAATTGCATGTTAAATCTTTAAGATTTCTAATTTTAATTAATTAATAATATTTAACAATATTCAATACTAATAATGTTTAACGGTATTTAACATTAATAATATTTAATAATGTTTGATGCTAGTTATAAAATTTTTCAATAAAAAAGTAAATTATAAATATTTTTAAGAGATTTTTCTCTCCAAAGTGGGATATACTGTCATATAATATTATGTCTACATATACTGCATACTATTATGTAGATTTTTTATGTTATTTTAAATTATTTATTATTAATTAATTAATAATTTTTATTTATATATAAATTATTTTGATTTAAATTAAATATTAAAAATTAAATCATTTTAAAAATAAATATTAAATTAATTATTTAATTAAATACTATATATATTTTAAATTTTATATCTATTATTATACAATAGGAAATTATATTATTTCCTTGCAGAATGCAAGATTTGAATATTCTGTAAACTATTCAATATTTCTTATTTAATTAGAACCACTCCATATCCATAATCCATGCCTCAAACACTAGGATTAAATAATCAGTAGACCAAATTGAGCGAATTTACTTCAAATTATTTCATAATAAATTTATAATTTAAATTTCAATATATATATTACTTTTCTCCATTGAATTTTCTTTTTATTTATTTAATAAAATTAATTATTTAAAAAATTATTAATTGATTCAGTGATAAAAATATTTATATTACTTATTTTATATAGATTTAAACTTTGATGTAAAATATAATATATTTAATAAATAATTATTCTTATTAATTCAAAAATAAAAATTATTGTTTATCATTAGCAAAACTGTTATGAATAATAAACTTATCCAATTTTTTAAAAAAATAATTTTATTTTTTCTTCAATAAAATTTAAATTTTAACAAAATATTAATAATATTGAATATTTTTATAATCTTTTCCCTTTGTTAAAAAATTGGTTTCATTAAAATTAATTAATCATATATAAATAAAAACAAATAAATTTATATACAACGATTTAACCATTTAGATTAAATTAATTTTATAATAATCGGCTGTTTAATAAATAAAACCAACGTGAGGAGCGAATTATTATTATTATTATTTGTTAAAAAACCCAACTAATTATTTAAGAAATACGTGTTGGTCTTAGCCTCGTAGGGAACAATATTTGTTCACTTCACGGATCCTAAACGACACCGTTGGTCTTGTAAAAAACATAGGCGTTTCTCTGACGGCGGTTGTCTTCGTTCAGTTTCTGTTCCAGATACCCGACAAGACGGTGAGTTCCCACTTTCCGACAAATATTTTTCACACCACTTTGTCCGATCGTCGGAAACCGGCTGCTCTTTTCTTTTTTTTCCTGGAATTTAAACTTTTCCGATGACGAGAAATCCCCCCAGTTTCGTCTTTATTAACTCTGGGGTTCTTTAAACCGGTTTTCCTCTTGTTTACTTAAAACCCAAGTTTCCAACTCAATTCCTTGCAAAACTACTGTTTTTTCTTCAGTTTTTTGTTGGAAATAACCACCCTTTCTTGTTCCTTTTGATTTGCTTTCATTGTTTTCCTCTTGAAGTTCATCAGTTTTGGAATTTAATTTACCCTATTTTGGAAGCTGAGCTTGAAATTCCTTTTTTTTTTTCCAGGGCTAATTCATTTACTAATGGAGCTGAATTTTTCTGGGGATTTTGAGTTCTTCATGCTGTAATGGTTTCTTCTGCAATTTCTTCATGGACCTTAACCGGTCTTGTAAGATCTTTTCTTGATCTTACACTGGCTTACTGTCTTCTATGTGGATCGACCTTGGGTTATTTTACTTGGAAATTTTGGGTTGTGTTTGGAATTCACTTGCCTTGTCTTTGCTCTGGGTTTTTTGGGTATCAAAATAGCAAACTCTGCTGGCATAAGCTGCTTATTCAATGGCCTAGGAGAAAGATATACTCTATTCAAAATCTAGCTTTGAATAGGTTCCCTTTCGACTCTGTTTGGTTCAAAGATCCAGAGTCGAATTCTAATGATGCGAAATCCGGCATTCAGGTCATTGGATTGGAAGGTGAAGCATGTTCTACTTCACTTTCAAGTCTAAAATCACAAACTATGGTCGATGAAAATGGTGAATGTGATGCCCATAGAAAGAGAACCATGAATCAGAAGCAGAAATTGGGAACTAGGCGGCGTAAGAGAACAGCTTTCGGTACCGGAAAACCTACACCGGTATTGCTGTCCGGTAATTTCCCATCATCATATGTTGCAGGTGTGTCATGTTCTTATATTATTGGTGGTGAAACTAGACCTGAGATTAAGAATAATGTTGGTCCGGTTAGTGGAATTGAAGATAGTTTCCCTGGTAAGTTAAATGCATCTCTTGTGAAATCTTATGTATATGTATATGTATGTCAACTTGTCAACTTTTCATGTGAATTTTGCTTAAGGGAATCATTCTTTGAGTTGAGGTTTTCATTACTGTCTGAGATCTGATATATTTTATTAGCATAACATGTGTGTTGATCTATGTGAACATGTTATTTCAGATGATCCACATACTCGAACCGGCCTGGATATCGGTGAGACAATCTGGCATGGTTTTGAATTGAGCAGTGGAGAGGAGAAAGGTTCAACTTTTGTGGAAACATCCACTTGTAACAACACTAATGAAAACTTAGTGTTTATCGGAGATGAAGCGAATCGTATCAGAATGTTGGAACAAGCTCTTGAAGAAGAGAAAACTAAACATGCTGCTATATACCTGGAGTTGGAGAAAGAAAGGGCTGCAGCTGCTTCGGCTGCTGATGAAGCCATGGCGATGATTTTGCGTCTGCAAGAGGATAAGGCTTCTATAGAAATGGAAACGAGGCAATATCGAAGGATGATGGAAGAAAAATTTGCATATGATGACGAAGATATGAACATTCTAAAAGAGATCCTAGTTAGGAGGGAGAAGGAAAACCACCTTTTGGAGAGAGAACTCGAAGCTTTCCGGCAGATGGATAATCTAGTAGACGAGCCAGAGGAATGCGATTTTAGTTATACTTTGAGTAACGGTGGACAGCAGCCTTTGACTCCACTTGGTCCACATGAGGAACTGCTGCTCATGGTGAAACAGGCGGGAAACAGTGGATCGACTGCAATTGCAACCAAAACGGTCCAAGGCATTGAGAAAACTTCTTCAACTGGAGAAGAGCTCAAGAGGACTGCAGAGTTCGGTGAGCCACTAGACTGCAATCTGCAAGATACCACGTCTGATGTAGAACCGGCTATCTATGATGTCCATGTTGTTGATGATAAAGTAGACATTCCGAAGGAAGAGAACACAAAAGAAAGTAAATTGCCATCTGATTCTGCTTCAGATCACAAAACCTCGCTATACGACTCCGTTAGGACGTTTTCTGGGGTCAGTAATGAAATGCTGGCTATTGGTGCTGAAATCGAATGCCTTAGAGAGAGGTTGCGAATTGTGCAAGAAGAAAAAGTAAAGCTAACTTTCTCATCAGATCAGAGAAAAAGGGTAGATACGCATTTGAAACTCATCGAGGAACTGGTGAACCAGCTTCGAGAATTTCAGCAGCTAAAGGAGCCTGTTCGACAGGCTTCTTTACCTCCTTTGTCACCATCTTCCTAGGTGAGTCGCTTTTCAATTTTATCGTCGTTAGTTTTTTTAAAAATTCGATTACTTAGAAGCATTATTTGCATCACTGCACAATCTTTATAAGTTCAGAATGCCATGTCTGCATGTGAAATGGACAACCCGAGAGAATGTCCATTGTGTTCATGTAAGCATGGTGGTGCCATTTGAGGCTTATTGCTGGTATCATTAATTGTAGGGTCCTTTTCCATACCATAGGTAACTTCTTCTGCAAGTATTTTAACACTGTGTATCGGAATAGCAAGAAAATCGACTAAATCACATGTCATTCGAATAATGTTCGGGCTTTTTTTTTTCATTTAAAATGGTCAACATCGAAGCAGTAGGAATGATCAATAGAAAGAGACCATATAATCACCCTCTGAAATTAGTTCAGCTGAAAGAAACATGATAACATCTTCAACAATGACTTTTAGTATCTTCCAGTTAGCAGATTATTAGAAATTTGGATTTCTGAATGTGGCAAGAACCTGTATCTTTCATTATTGTTCCCTACATATTAACTAAAAATGGCAATCTTACATTTTCCAGGTCGACTCCGACAGGAGACACTGCCAGAGTGTACCGGTTGAAATCGAGGATAGTGCATAAAGCCATTGTACAGTAGCCCTATCCGGGAAGAAAATCGACAGTTCATGCTCGTTTTTAGGTTTGTGTCGAGTCCCGAGTTCAGATAAATCGTTGGAAATTTGTTGATAAGAACTGTAAAGTCCATAAAGAAGTTAGTTAAGGCTTGTATAAATAGATTTGTTCTATCCTTGGGATACAATAACAAACGCTCACAGTAGTAGTACAATTATAATGAACAACCGAACACGTCTTTGCCGTTATTGAGTTGTGTTGTGTTGAGTTTCAGACATGTAAAATGACTCTTGTCTAATTCTTATATGGTGATTGAAAAATTAAATCATGTGATAAAAAGATTAAACCTTTTTATTGGAAGATTTGTTGACAAGTTAATAGATATGGGGTGAAAAGGTAATATCTCCACTTTTGTCATTTTATTTATTTTTTTAAATTAATTTATTTATAAATTTACTCTTATTTTTAAATATTTATATTTTATCTATAATTTAAATTCTGGTTTCGTTCTTGTCTATTCACTAATTCACATGACTTATTATTAGTATATTTATCCATTAAGTGATATCACTTAACATTAATATTATTTAATGAATATATATTAATTTTCTAACAATCTTCCATATGAAAAAAATAATAGTTTAAAAATACTGACTCAACGTGGTGATAACCTTATAGGTTATCCAAATGACATAATATCCTTGAACAATCTTTTCGTTTGTGTAAGCGATTATATATATCACACAAATATTTTATTGATAAATATTTTGTTTTTATGATTATTTCTAAGAGTGATAATGAGTTTGATTGGTTCGCGAGCTACTCGAGCTCGGTTCGGTCAGCTCAGCTTGAGTGAGTTCAATTCGGGTTCGAGTTCGGCTTCAGACTTTAACGAGTTGATTTTACCCAAGCTCGACTCAAAAAGCTCGTAAACAGGCTCGGAATAATTATATTATATATATATGCTACATATACGCTAAAAGTAATCTTTTTAGCAAAAGAAAAATAATAAAATAAAATATGAGAAATTCAATAAAAATAAATTAATTAAAATAAATTGAACACTTTTTTCCCTTTTCTCAATATTGAATTTTGTTTTCGGTTATGTAGTGATGTTTTACGGGATCACAAAGGAAGATGGATTTTTGAATTTTCTAAATTCATAGAAGTTTGTTCACTAGTTGATGTCAAGTTATGGGGTGTGTTTATTGGTTTAGAGAGTACTTGGAACCGAGGGTTTAGACAAGTAATTATTGAAGTGGATAGCTTAGATGTCTTACGGTTACTTCGTGGTGATTTAGCGACTCAGCATAGATCCTTTCTATTAATGCACTTAAATAAATTACGACAGCAGGGTGAATTATGATTTAATGAAACATATGAGAATAATCCCCTCTTTACTTAAAAAAATTAACATGACACTAAATTAATGATTTAAAGTAAATAAATATAAAGATAAGCACTCAACTGAACAATTCACTACAATAAATTTAAGATTAAACTTAAACCTAATGAATTTTGAACATAAAATCTCAAATCTATTTTATTATTGATTATGATTAGAGATAAATATTTATATTTAATACCTAAATGATTCATCTATTTTAGTATTTTTTTATTTTAATTTTTTTATCAACTTTGCTCCACAATTTTTTTTAAAGAATTTGTCTATGGACTATATAATAATAACGAATTAAAAGTTACTGGACCAAAATGAATGAAAAAATAAATTGAGTACACATTTCACTAAAATATAACGAGTAAAGTATATGCTAAAGCAAAAATAGTTATGAGAATAAATTTTATGTGAATTATTGAAGGGTAAACTACAATAGATATCATTTAATTATGGGTAAAGTTATATTTGGGTCACTTAATTATTAAAAGTTATATTTAAGTTACCCGTTTATGGGTAAGGTTATATTTGGGTCACCCAATTATTAAAAATTATATTTAGATCACTCAATTATAAATAAGGTTATATTTGGGTCACTCTTCATATTTGAAAAAAAGTTTTATCAATTTATGTATTAGATTAATTAATGATTTCAAATGAGGTACTCTAATGTTAACAAAGTTATACAAGTAATTTAAAAAAAACGATCAAATCGATATACTTTTTCAAATATGAAGGGTGACCCAAATGTAACCTTACTTGTAATTGAGTGACTCAAATGTAACTTTACCCATAAATAAATGACCTAAATGTAACTTTTAATAATTAAGTGATCCAAATGTAACTATACCTATAATTAAGTGACCTTTATTGCAGTTTACAGAAACTTGTATGTCAAAGTATTTTTCTATTGTATATATCTTATCCATACTAACGATATCCAAACTGGTGGAGGTTCTGGACAGGCACGATAAGAGCGACCACACAAGGCTACCTAAAAAAGAAGGCTCAAAATTTTGATAAACTATATTCATTAGATGATATTAATCTCGAAATTTTATATTATAATTATGTCATAAATGTGATAATTGATTCTAAAATCTTATTGATTATTCCTATTCCTATTGTTTCTATAGAACTAGTGAGGTTTTGAACAAACACAATAAAAACGATCGCACAAGGGCCCTAAAAAGGACAATTAATTCTAAGGGTCACATCTTTAGAACTAATGAAAGTTATGAACAATTACTTATAAGGGACACGTTTTAATAAATTGTACATGATCCCTAAAATCTTTAAACCGCCCCTGACCAAACATATTAAATTGTGTTTAGTTTATAAAATATAAGATTATGGAATCGTATCATAAGAAATATTATACTCTCTCTGTCCCAAAAATAGTGTCCTTTATTGTCTTTTTTGGGGTCAAACTTTTTGAACTTTGACTAATGATTATTTAAAAATTATTATTGATAAAAATATGAAAAAATATATTTTAGAAACCTCTAATAGGGTAGATTTCAAATATATATTTTATAAAATCTAATTATTTAAAATATTTAATATAATTATAGTCAAAGTTTAGAAAATTTGACTTTCAAAAAGTCAATAAAAGACACTATTTGTAGAACGGAGGGAGTATTGTATTGTTTAATTGTTAATTTGGTCGAAATAAAATTAGGAGGAAATTACCGACATATATTATGTGTATTAGTAAGACATTATACTTTTAAAGTGAAGATATAGGTTAAATCTCCAAGACAACATTATTTAAAAGTAAGCTTAAAAGTTACACCTTGAATGAAGATTGTATGATAAACACATATATTACAAAAAAAAAATAATAATAATAAGAGAAAGCAAGGCCGGAATTGTGCAGAGAGTGGGAGAGGCTGTTGTCTCTTCTAAAAATTTTGGTATAATTGTATTTTTAGTTTCTTTTAGTTTAAATGTGAATTAAATAGAGTTTTTATCCCTCTTAATCTTTAAATTTTAAAGTTTAATAGACTTTTCCTTCTCCCAATATTAAATCCTAGCTTCGTTCCTATGAGAAAGTCATTAAACTTTTGTCCTTTTTGAAATACCATACAAAGAAAAGGATCAAAATTGTAAATTATCCAAAAAGTCCAAGCAGAAACCTTGTAGAATTGTAATTTGCAAGAAAGGGAAGGTGTGGTACCGTGGTTGGTGATTGACAACAACCATCTCTTGATGGACATGAAATCCGAACCCGACAAGTTTCGATCCGACCCGATTTGATTGAGTTAGATTTTTGGTGAAAAATTCGGGGTCGAGTCGGGTCGTTTTTTTTAAAGGTGATCTCGGGTTGGGTCGGGTTCGGGTGGAAAAAATTCGACCCGACCTGGGACTAATAATGTAATTTTCTTATATATTTTAGGGATATTTGCAATAATGATCTCTCTTTATATATATTTTATACAATTAGATCACTAAAATTAATTTTTTTACAATTAGGTCACAAAAATTAAATATTTTTACAATTAGATCATTAAATTTTATTTTTTTTACAATTTAGTCCCTAAAATTTTAATTTTTTTAATGATTTGGGTCGAGTCGAATCGAATTTTAAAGCTTGAAATTCAGGTCGGATCGGGGCGAATTTTTTTCACCCTAAACCCGAGTCGGGTCGAGTGACGTGTGAAAGATATGATTTTTCAGATCGAGTGTGAGTGAACCGAAAATCCGACTCGACCCGACCCGTCCCTACATCTCACCCTCAGGTCCTCGGTCCTCACCAGCCCCAACAGACCTATAAAAGTGTTTTTTCACTGATGGTTTACATTTGACCTTGCCAACCTACTCCTCTTTTCTTCCCTTTTGTTTATTTTGGTTCAACCTGACAGCACACAGAGTTTGTGCCTTGTGGGTAGGTGCCGTAGTGGAAACCACACGACATCAATATTAAATTCTGGGTTTAGTTTGATCAGCAAATCTGTGCTCTTCTTCTTCAAACAAGCAAACAAAATGGGTGGGAAACGAAAGGTCTACACTTTGACTGAGGTTTCTCAACACAACCATGCTAAAGACTGCTGGCTTGTCATTGAGGGCAAGGTAAACACTTCTTTTGTTCTGTAGAGATTTCATTGATTACCTTGTTCTTGGATTTTTAGGGGGTGCTTAAAAATGGTTTCTTTTGTTTATAATTTTTGACAAAAGATTTTTTTTTTCAATTTAGTTTTGAAGATGCAGACTTTGGTTTATGAAAGCTCTTGGATCAGGGTTAACATGGTGTGTGTTTTTCTCCATTATGTGATTAATAGGTGTATTTTGTTGGTTTGAAAATCTGATTTGATTTTGATCATAAGAAACTTCTGAACCCTTATTTGTGGATTATTAGTCAGATTCAAAACAATCTTCAGTATCAAAAGCAATCTTTTTCTTAGATCTCTCACTATCTTTGGATCCTTTTGACTGCCAGAGCTGCATGCTGCATTTCTGCCATTAGATTTAACTTCACCCTTAAATGCACTATATTTTTTATGAATTCTGCAGGATGGACTTTGTACAGTGTAATCTATTTGTAGTTGGTGATAAATTTCATTAATAGGGCCTGCAGTTGTGTGTATTTCCCCCTCAATTTGCTGAGTTATTGTTGGTCCTTGGCATAAGAATGTTTCGGTTCGGGTTGCTTAGTTATTAGCTTAATTCGAAATGGTGGTTTGGTCATTAATATGCTGCTTCACTGCCATTAGATTTAGCTTTCCCTTAAATGTAAAGCGAACTCTGCATATTGAGGGATTGCCTTTTGTGTGTATTTTCCCCATATTTGCAGACTACTTGTTGATCATGGGCATGTAGGAATGTTTTCGTCATCGATCGGCTTTTCTTGTTCCGTTTCTTTGAGGACTTAAAAGTTGGCTATGGTGTTTTAGGTGGCTGACATCTTTTTGTTGATGATTAAGTTGAGAGAATATGAGAATTGTAGTAATGAGAATTGTGTGTATATTGTCTCCATTTTGTACTCGCTGTACCTTGAAGCATGTTTCGACTTCAGATATCGATATTAAAAGTAATTTGATTGCCAGATCCTATTCTAGAGTGAGCCATATACATTTACATTTTGATCTTCTAACTTATGTTTGAACAGGTATACAATGTGACCAAATTCTTGGAAGACCATCCCGGTGGTGATGATGTCTTGCTGTCTTCCACCGGTACGGCAGATGTCTGCAAATTTTCGATTTATTTTGTTTAATCTGATGTTAGAGCCTTCTTAGACAACTTGGTTTGATGTATGGTTGGCAGGAAAGGATGCAACTGATGATTTTGAGGATGTTGGTCATAGTAGCAGCGCTCGAGCAATGATGGATGAGTTCTACGTAGGTGACATCGATACATCAACCATCCCCACCAAGACAAAGTACTCTCCTCCGAAGCAGCCTCACTACGACCAAGACAAGACCTCGGAATTTGTTGTAAAGCTTCTCCAATTCCTTGTTCCACTGCTAATCTTGGGATTGGCTTTCGGCGTCCGCTTCTATACCAAAACACCAGCTTCGTCTTAAGCATTGGGGTCGAGACTTTGAACAATCTTCAGAATAAAATTTATGTTAGTTTAAATTTGTTTGGAACTTGCACATATTGTGGGATGGTAAGTGGTTGGATATTATTCAAACATTTGTTTCCATGCATCCGAAACTTTGATTCGTCCCGGATTGTGATAATCTAATATCCGTCTTTTCTCATTGTGTTTGTTCAATATCTTTCTTTCCTATGATCAGTATTCAACATCAATGTTCATTCAACAATGCCAATGATAAGATTATGTGCAAATGAACATTTTTTTTACATACAGTAAATTCTGCAGGTAAATCTGTTCTGCAAGATTGCATCGAGGGAGAACTCGAATACTCGATCCTCTTAAAGAACCATGTCCGAAGAAGTGTAAGGAACTCATAAATTTACGATAATGAGACGTCTCCATGTGTATAAATGTGTTCCTTCTCTAAATCATTTAGTCTCATCCGAATACGAGAGAGCTCGAGATTTAGCTCTCGGTTTTCTCGTCTCAAAGACGTATAGTTGTCTCTTCAAGACACTGCTGCACTGGGAGAACCATGGCTGATCCTCCGTGATTGATGATGATGCACCGACTCACAGCTAAAACTACAACCATCTAGAATGGATTATGCACAACCACCATTCAGTCATGATTTCAGAGTACTTTAGATAGGGGAAAGTGACATGGTCCCAGGAGTGGAGTATGACCCTTCACTTTGATAAAGGGAAAACTTTAGAAGATAAGCTGCAAAAATTAGCTGAAAAGGATCCTAAATTCATAGGGGAGGTTTACCTTTTAAATGCTGAAGCTTTAGACATCACTATTTCTGAAAAATTACAACCAATTCTACTGAAATATCAAGAAATGTCTGAAGAGTCAAAAGGGATGTCACCTGTAAGAAAACAAGATCATGTCAGTATCTTAAAACCTGAGGCACAACCTGTGAATCTCGTGACAGGCGACTGTGCCAATGCTGAAATTATGTTGTCGGGACCTGAAATTGTCATGCTTTTATTCTCGGCCATGTTCCACAGCTCCAATGACTGCATGCAGAGGCACCGTACAATAATCGAGCAGCCGCGGATATAGAAAAATATTTATAGGTGAACACATATAAAATTTTAAAATTTTAATGTGGATAGAATTCATAAATATTAAAAAAAATAAGGGTTAATTCATAAAATTTAAAAAAATTTAAAAATAAATGTGTGAATTTTAAAAATTTTAAGGTAAACCTGTACTCGGACCTAAAGTTCATATGCATCCGCCACTATCAAGAAGGAGAGGAAGGGAAACAAAGTTAAAACCGAACTTGTAAAAACCTCACCATGCAACAATGAAAAGGAAGGCAAGTTAGAACATTATTGGAACCAAGGTTATATCATAAATATAACCCATTACAAAAGTAAGATTATGTATAAAAAATTGAAATAAATATAAAACATAAAATTAAAATATGAGGAAAAAAAACTTTTTTAACGTTGACATACGTCGTTAAAGAATTTAAAAATATTTATTAATTTCTTTATTATTATCTCAACAAAACATTTTACGAATTAAAAAAGGAGTTGTGTGCAAATTAAATTATCAGACAAATTATATTTTATATAATTTTGATTATATCGACAAACAACTGTTAAAGAAGATCAAACTTCTATGATCACTTACAAATTCAAATAAAAAAATAAACGTCGTGAGAATCTTTCTACGAGCATCAAATGATCGTTAAGATATAAATAAAATCAATGTTAAATGACTAAAAAAACGGACAACAAAAATTAAAAAAAAAACGTGTCACAAAAGTAGAAGAAAAATGTGTCATACTAAAACATAGATTTTTATTAAAAATTAAAAAACTAAGAAAAAATATATGGTACGAAAAAATAAAATATATATATATATACTAAAAGATTTATATATCAAAATTAAATGTATAATACGAATAATTCAAATTAACGATGACAAAACTATAAAAAATAAAAAAAAGGAAATATCGAGCGATTTTGAAAAATAATTAAATGATTAATATAAAGCAAAGATTAATAGAAAATATTTTGATTATTATTCAGTTAAATGAAGTTTTAAACCCTAAATATATACGTTACTATATGAACTTAGGGTGACGTTGAATGGGCCTGGTACCACAAAAGCTATGAAAATCGGCTGTCTACGCCATGACGAGTCCCGAATTCATACGTGCGATAGCCAATCGTTACGCTTCCCAGCTGCAACTATGCTACCCCCTAACGCCTGCCTCTTTCTCCATAGCCAAAACCATCCACTCTCACATGGTGACGTCTGGTTTCCACCCGGCTGGCCACATTCGCAACCGGCTGATTGATGTCTACAGCAAATCATCTTGGATCATCTACGCTCGCCACCTGTTTGATAAAATTCGTGAACCGGATATTGTTTCAAGAACGACTTTGGTTTCAGCTTATTCTTTGTCAGGCGACATTAAAACAGCGCGGAAAATGTTTGAGGAAACCCCCTTGAGCATCCGGGACACTGTTTTCTACAATGCGATGATCACGGGGTATTCGCGAAATGAAGATGGCCATGCTTGTATCGAACTGTTTTGCCGGATGTTACGCGATGAATTTAGGCCTGATGATTTCACTTTCACCACTGTTTTAAGTGGTTTGGCTCTTGTTGTCAATAGAGAAATGCAGTGTAAGCAATTCCATTGTGTAGTTTTGAAGTATGGGGCAGGGTTTGTTACTTCGGTTTTAAATGCACTTGTTTCTGTTTATGTTAACTGTGGATCAGTGTTTGAGGCTAGGAAGTTGTTTGATGAGATTAAGGAGAAAGATGAGTTGTCATGGACAACGATTGTTACGGGGTATGTTAAGAATGATGAACTCGATGCAGCGAGGGAGTTGGTTGATGGGATGAGTGAAAAGTTGGGAGTTGCTTGGAATGCAATGATTTCCGGGTATGTGCATTGGGGACGGTATGAAGAAGCATTAGATATGTTTAGGAAGATGTATTTTATGGGAATTAAAATGGATGAATTTGCATACACTAGTATTATAAGTTGTTGTGCTCATGCTGGATTGTTTCATCTTGGGAAGCAAGTGCATTGTTATGTTTTAAGGACAGAAGCTAAGCCTGCACCTGAATTTTCATTGCCTGTGAATAATGCATTAGTTACATTGTATTGGAAATGTGATAAAGTGGATTGGGCACGCCAGATTTTTGATAACATGTCGGTAAAAGACCTTGTTTCATGGAATGCAATCGTATCTGGCTATGTGAATGCTGGCCGTATTGATGAAGGTAGGTTGTTTTTTAGGAAGATGCCAAAGAGGAACCATTTAACGTGGACTGTAATGATATCAGGGTTAGCACAAAATGGGCTTGGAGAGGAGGGTTTAAAGTTGTTTAACCAGATGAAATCAGAGGGTTTTCAGCCATGTGATTATGCATTTGCAGGAGCAATCACTTCATGTTCCATGTTAGGAGCACTAGAGACTGGACGTCAACTCCATGCTCAACTTGTTCGTTTGGGGCTCGATTCAAGTCTCTCGGCCGGAAATGCACTGATTACAATGTATGCTAGGTGTGGTGTTGTGGAAGCTGCTAATGTGTTGTTCCTTACAATGCCATGTGTGGATTCAGTCTCTTGGAATGCTATGATTGCAGCTCTGGGCCAGCATGGGCATGGTATACAAGCATTAGAACTTTTCGAGCAGATGTTGGGTGCGGGCATACAACCTGATCGGATTACTTTCCTCACAATTCTATCCGCTTGTAGCCATGCGGGTTTAGTTAAAGAAGGGCAGTATTATTTCAATTCAATGCATAGGCTTTATGGGATAATCCCAGGTGAAGATCATTATGCCCGTCTCGTTGATCTGCTTTGTCGAGCTGGAAAGTTCCTAGAAGCAAAGGATGTGATTTCGTCAATGCCTTTTGAGCCTGGTGCAGCAGTTTGGGAGGCTCTTCTGGCTGGATGCCGGACTCATGGAAATGTAGATTTGGGGACCCAAGCAGCTGAACGACTCATCGAACTGATGCCTCAACATGACGGAAGCTATGTGCTTTTGTCTAATATGTACGCTACCGCTGGGCGGTGGAATGATGCTGCTAATGCACGAAAACTAATGAGAGACAGAGGAGTACGCAAGGAACCCGGGTGTAGTTGGGTGGAGGTTGAGAACAAAGTCCATGTTTTCTTGGTCGATGACACAGTGCACCCTGAGGTGCAAGCAATTTTCAATTATATCAACGAATTGATGCCGGAAATGAGAAGATTAGGTTATGTTCCAGACACAAAGTTTGTTTTACAAGATATCGAGTCCGACCACAAAGAACGTGTCCTATCAGCACACAGCGAGAAGCTTGCCGTAGCTTTCGCACTCATAAGGCTTCCTCGTGGAGCCACCGTCAGGGTATTCAAGAACCTTAGGATCTGTGGAGATTGCCATAACGCATTCAAGTTTATGTCAAAAGTGGTAGGAAGAGAGATTATTGTAAGAGATGCAAAGAGGTTTCATCATTTTAGAGATTGCAAGTGCTCTTGTGGTGATTACTGGTAGGCAGAACGTTCATGAAAATACGAGCAACTACAAGATGAGGAGTTTTGGGGATGATTCAAAGAAATGTCCTTTCTATTTAAATTTAGGGTTTAGGGTTTATAGATTGAAACGCTAAAATTTAGAAAATTGATATTTTATTGCTAAGTTAAGTTACCTTGTTCATAAAACAAATGATCAACATAATCTGATTTCGGCAATAAAGTTCAGTACAAACTGTTCAAAGTCGTGCTATTTGCTTTTGCCTCTGAAACTTGAAACTCTCACTATTGCTCTTGCTGTTTGATAGCATGTGCTAAGTTTGTGTGGTTCCTGTAATTATTTGTTTCAAACATTTCGATCTATCGGCACCCAAATCCGTGAGAAATCTTCGGCATTTGGCTTTCTCGGATGTTTATCGGTCATATTTTAGTACAGTCCAGGGTAAAAAAGCCACAGCTTTCCCTGCAATGTGCAACTTGCAGACTAATTCCTTTAGCTAATGTAACAAAACCAAGAGTCTTTGGTCTCTCAGTACAACTTCAACAAAACTAGGGAATCAGAAGTTGTCTATAAAAATCAACATATCTCTTCTGCAAATACGATGTCAAAGACGTATTGTACTGCAACAAGGAGTATATAACAAAGCAGTAGTTAGAACCTATTATGCACAAATACAAAATACTATCAAACTGCAACTAAGAAAAAGAAAGAAATGTGTAAACAGTAAAAACAAATGGAAGAAGAAAAAGAAACGGCAAACATATTACAGTCATTGCTAATATAAAGCTAAAAGTTGCATTCATTGCTATTTGCTAATGCAATCTTTTATAAGTTGAAGCTAATATAACACCATTTTGTATATACTTCCAAACAAGGCAAAACAGAAATCTGTCCAATTCAATACTAATAACGTGAATGTATTAAGGTATCTTCTAATTCGAGTATAAAAAGTACTCATCCATTTTCTTCCATAACAGAAGATGTGACTCCTACCACTTTGAAAGAAATTACAACACTTTGATCTAATTCTAGTTGAGCTGTCTAATCATTGTAGCTTCTGGTCTTGTTAAAGTGTACAAATTAAAAGTGGAATTGTAGGAAATGCTTCCTTAACAAGGTTAGATACCGTACAATGATTCATTCTCGACAAACACATTTACAGAAGTTAGAAAAAAAGTCTCCACCTATTTGTATGATTGTGTATCTCTCCGTAAATAAGATTATAAGAAATTGATTGTTATCCAAAAGAAGAAAAAAGCATTCACTTAATATTAATAAATCAAGGTAACTAAAGCCTAAATACATGCAAAATAGATATGGCTAACTTTGGCCAGAATAAACCTTCTTTGTTTAGTATACTATGTTGATAAAAAAGGTAACTAAAGCTAAAAAATACAAAACAAATCTAGCTTTTTCTGGAATGTACCTTCCTCGCTTGGTATATTAGGTTGATCAACTAATAGTTGGTGAAGTGCACCCAGATCACGGGAACTGCAAATCAAGGAAACATAACATTTACAAAGCCATGGCTTAAAGAATGTTGTAAAAGTAATTCCTTTCCTTTAGTAAGATAAATCTATTTTAACAAACCAAGAAGCAAGTGAACAATTAATAGGACACATCCAAATAAGCCTTATCCTTAAAAAAATAAGTAGAAATAAGCTCTTGATATTTTATTGCATGGAATTAGAATTATGAACTTTCATTTCAGTGTATTTGTCATCTAGTTCATCCAAATAAATTCACGCAGACATTTTTATGGATTACACAGTCAACCAAGAAGGTTTTAATGAATTTGCAACATTTTTGTAATGTGCTTCTCATTATAATAAAATAAAAACTAATAACCATAATTCTTCAAAATAAAGATACAGAGCTTATTTTCAATTTTAATCTAGATTCATATTCTTACTTAAGTATTATCTCATAACTAAAAGTAGGGAAGCTAAAGAAGTAAGCTTTAGAAACTAAAGTATAGATGAACATAAATTCTACTTATCATACTTATGCAATCTAAAGCACAACAATATTTTCAGGAGCACCATACTGGCATACTCTGTTGGACTCTTTAAGGGTCCAATCGTTCATGAGGGTTCATGAGGGTACAACAAAGTGAGAATGACTCCATCATGCCACACCCTTGTCCCCAAAATGCTTTGGCATGGTGCCTACAAATACCTTACAATGCAGCATTTGAACCTACGTGCAACCTTAAGAAATATATATAGGGGTTTGAATCCACTTACACCCAATGTAAAACCATGAGTTTTACATGTTACTGGGATCATTGGATGGCTGAAATGGATGGCTAACATTAACTACTTTTTTCCCAAGTGATAATCTTCACATATCCTATTGTTAATCTCAGACATTCATTTTAGCCATCCAACAATCCAAATAGCGTGTAAAACTTAAAAAATCTTGCACTGTGTAAATGGATCCTATCCTTATATATTAAATATCAGGTCAGTTTTATTGACACTTTTGAATTGCAAGAGCAAGATAATGAGTTCTCCTTACTTTGGTTTAAAGGCAAGAGTTGACAGTGCAGAAACCAATGATGATTTAAGAAGGTACCTAGCAAACATAAATAATCAGTGCTACCTCAGATTTGACCAAAAGTGAAACAAAGAAAGTTCTTCAAACCTCATATGGTGAAAAGTACAATCATGAAAAATCTAGGGAAACATAAATGAGTATTCCTACATGTAGCATATCATAAAAATTAAAAACATAAAGCATTAAAAAGATTCTAAATTTTTTGAAAGATGGAACTTTTAATTACTCCGCAAGGTGCATTTCATGAAGAAGTACAAGCCCATCTATGAAATTTGCAAGAGTCGGTTTTACACCAATTCTTTGCTGCAGTTGTTTCTTGTTCATCTGATTAGAGCTCCCTTTTAAAAATTGTTTACCATCATATTGAAGTTTCTCAAGGGAAAGGACAACAGCACGAAATTCTTCCCTGAATTAAAAACATAAATATAAAGCTACATTAAAAACAATCTCAAATTCATTATTTTATCTAAGATATTTACAAATTTAAGTTGATTAATTAATCAAACAATTAGGAGTATTAAGTGTTTATATTCTCAAAAAAGCAAATATAGCAAATATCAAAGAGCAAAGAGCAAATGACTCCGTCAAACAAAGACTAAACACTTACATGGTATTTCTCATGGAAAGTAGAATGGTTTGCAAAGAATCCATCTGTTTTTGCATCACTGCAACTTCGATTCCTCCAATTGAATTTAAACTTACATAATTTTTAGGGTTTCTAATAATCTGACAATAAAAAGAATAAAGAACTTTTGTTAAAGAAATTAAAATAAATAAATAAATGGGATGTTGAGAGAAAGAGGAAAACATTAGGTTATACCTCTAATCTGGCAATAATAGAAGAAGCATTTCGGAACTGAGAAATCAAGCGAGATTGAATGTCGTCCCATTTACTCATTTCATCTCTTGCTTTTTTGAATTTCTGCTGATATTTCTTTATCATTGTCTCCATCGGGGTTTCAAATAGAGGTGACGTCGCTAGCAGCACCGTCCGCCACCGTCAAAAGCTTAAATAGCAGCCAAAGCAATTTGACACCAATAACAACTGATTGCGGCGGCGAAAAGCGGTCTAACGGAAAATAGCGCCTGTTATTCCCGCAATCGGCAATCCTGTTAAAGGAATGGCAGCCACGAAGAAAAGAAGAAGAAACTTGTTATGGGCCATTTGGCTCGTGGCTAAAGGTTGCAATTGGGTAATGGGTCAGGCCTGGAGTTTTATTTTTTAACCAAATTTTAAATTAATTTTTAAAGGGTTTTTAAAATTATTTTTATATAAAATATTTATTTTTATAATTTTAATTATTATAAGTTAATAATATATTAATATTTTCTCTTAATCCTTTAATAAAGTATATGCACATTGCAACAAAATTATTTGAATCTTGAATTTTTTATATAAATATTATTTTCTTCTCCATTAAAATCACTCGTTGAATTTATTTTTAATAATTTATATAAATAATATTTTATTGTTAACATAATATATATAAAAAAGTAAGATCAAATATGTTTAAATACTTATTATATTCTAATTTATAAATGTGATTTTTTATATAAAAAAATTAAATAAAATTCTAGTGGTCATTAAATCATATAATACCATCCATTTTAAATGTATATAATATATTGAATAACATGAGCCTTTAGCCTAAATAGTTAAAAATATAATTGTTGTTTTTAGAGGTCATAAGTTCAAGTACCAGTGATGCTAGTACTATTGTAATCACTATTGGCTAATTCTTAGATATTTTTAGTTTTTTTTGATAATCCTTACACCTTATGATTGAAGCCAGGTCTCTTAAGAGAGTAAAAAATCATATGTCCGTTAATCATACCTTCTTCTATTCCTTTTATTAAAAAATTCTTAAAAATAAATTTTAAATCTTAATTCTAATTTTTCACATCCTAAACCCTACATCTTAAAAAATACACCATACCCTTAATATCCTAAACCTTAACCACAACTGAAAACCTTGAACTCTAAACCATGAACCTTAAATTCACTATTTTAAAGTGCGACACAAATAGACGTACGATAAAGGGACATACGATTTATATTCAAATAAGATCCGTTTTTTCATTAGGACTACTTGTTGAGTTCTAATATATAAATATAATTAATTTTAATAAATGATGATATATAGCTAAATTTAAGGGTTAAATAATATGTTTTTATCACAATAATACAAATCAAAGATGATTAGATGATATGAACGTAGATTTGGTAGAGAAACTAAACGAAATTCCGATTTTATACCTAAAAATTGGGTTAAAAAATCATTGAAAAACAGAAAATAACAGAAAAGATTTCCAAAATTCAAAGATTATTTCTTTTAAAATAATAATAATAAATAGATCTCACTTTAAGTTCAAACTAAACACATCTAGGTTGAAACTATAAATTAGAGTAGCCGAAGTTAAAATTTCAACAAAGAACGGAGGTTGAAGCTTGAAATCTGTATCAAAGATGAGCAACAATTCCGCAAAGAGCCCTATGATCGTCTCCTTCGGAGAGATGCTTATCGATTTCGTGCCGGACGTCGCCGGTGTTTCCTTGGCTGACTCTTACGCTTTCATCAAAGCTCCCGGTGGCGCGCCTGCTAATGTTGCATGTGCCATCGCGAAGCTCGGTGGCAGCGCTGCGTTCAACGGCAAGGTTTTGAATCAGTTAATTCAATTAGTATATAATATAATTATTTTTCGATGCGGATTCAATTGATGATCGTGTTAATTGTTATTCTAAGGTCGGAGACGATGAGTTTGGCCACATGCTGGCTAATCTGTTGAAGAAGAACGGAGTAAACAGCGACGGAATCTGCTTCGATAAAGATGCGAGAACCGCGCTAGCATTCGTTACGCTCAAAACCGACGGACAAAGGGAATTCATGTTTTACCGGAACCCTAGCGCCGATATGCTGTTGAAAGAATCGGAGTTGAAATTAGATCTCATCAAGCAAGCCAGGATTTTCCATTACGGATCCATAAGCCTGATATCCGAACCATGCAAATCAGCTCACTTGGCAGCCATGAAAACCGCTAAGCAGGCTGGCGTTTTGCTTTCTTATGACCCTAATGTTCGCTTGCCCTTATGGCCATCCCCTGATGCTGCTAGAGATGGGATCATGAGCATATGGAATCAAGCCGATTTCGTGAAGGTAATCGATTCGAACATTCTTATTCGATACACTCACATTCGTATTCTTATTCGATATGAAATTTTGGGTCCGTCCTTGCTAAAAAATCGTAAAACATGTTTTCGATTTCAGGTAAGTGATGATGAGGTTGAGTTTCTCACTAAAGGAGATCCTCAAAAGGATGATATAGTTATGTCTTTATGGAATGACAACTTCAAGTTGCTTATTGTGACTGACGGACCAAATGGTTGCAGATATTACACTAAGGTATCATTTTATTTACATTTTTGCAAGCCATGAATGATAATTATAGTTTCTGGAAAACAAGTTCTGAGTCTATATGAAAATTAATGCAGAAATTCAAAGGAAAGGTGAGAGGTTTCCAAGTGAAAACCGTGGATACCACTGGAGCTGGGGACTCTTTTGTTGGTTCATACCTACTAGCTGTAGCCAATGATCCAAACATCTTTGATGTAAGTAGAAATCTTTTGCCTCTTAATCATGTTTTCTTTTCAATGTACACATGCGCATATATATATATATATATGGAATCCCAGATTCTTTTTGTTATTTAGAGTTGGTTTTTTCTAAATATATTTTTTTTGAAAATAGGATGAGAAGAAGTTGCAGGATGCACTTGTGTTTGCCAATGCTTGTGGAGCCATTTCCACTACTCAGAAGGGAGCCATCCCGTCTCTTCCAGACAAGGCGCAGGCTGAAAAGCTCATCAAAGAAACCAAATGAGTTTTCATGATTTTCCTACAATAATTTAAAAACTGTTTTTTCTAGTTCTTTTGGTTTTTGTAATTTGCTTAGCTAAGTAGCTATAGCTTTGGTGATAAATAAGAGACCTAGCGGCATTTGTTCCTAGTGCAATATATTTCATCTCTCGGTTATTCTACTCTCCCTGTCTTCCACGTGATTGATGATTTATTTAATGGCAGTTTAAGTGGTGTTTGAGATTTTAGTGATATTAGCCTAAACATAAAAATTTAGGCCTCTACTAATAATTATTAAAAGAAAATAGTTTTCTAATAAAAAGTATTAATAAAATTAATCCTTAATGAATATGGAAAAATAAATTTTAAGAGTAAACTTCTAATAATAAATATTGTAAAAAATTTAACTTGTAATAATAAATATTTAAAAACTATGGTCCTAATAATAATTATTAAAAAATATACTTCTTATGTAAGTATTAAGAGAAATTGGATCATAATAACAAATATATTGAAAAAATAGGTCTCTTATAATAACAAGTATTAGAAAGAAAAAAAATAAAAAAAATTTAATAGCAAATAACGTGATTCTAATAGCAAATAACGAAAATAAATAAATTTTAATAGTATATATCAATAAATTTAAAAGATATTTTTTTAGAGTAGACCCTAATAATAAGTTTAGTAAATGATAGGCCCCTAACAAAAAATTGTAAAAAATTAAAATTTAAGAATCATAATAAAAAATATTTAAAAATAAATTTTAAGAGTATGTTTAATATAAATATTGAAAAAATAATTGAGACCATAATATTGAGTACTAAAAAATAAACACGTATAATAATAAGTATTAAAAAATAATAATTAACTTACAATAATAAATATTAAAAGTTAAATTCTAATAATAAATATTAAAAAATAAAATTAGGGGTCCTGGATAGAGGTAGTCCCTAGGCCGTCACCTTTATGACCCACCCTTAGAACCGACTCGTGCTCATATATATTTTTTTATTTATTTTGATATATCTTAAATCTAATTCTAATTTTGAGTAGAAATCTTTTACTCTTAATTGTATCTCTCATGATCCTTTAAAAAAAAATACATACTAAATTCTAAACACTAAAAAATACATTTTACCACTAATTATTTAAACTCTAACCATAATCTATAACCTTAAACTCTAAAGCATAAGCCCATTAATTTAGAATAGGCACTAATAGTGATACGATTAAAAACAGATGATTTGTACCTTAATTCTAGGGGCAAATCATTTACCTCTTTCTCATGCATCCTTCTATGCCTCCGTTTTAATTCAGAGAGGTTAGGGGTTATGGTTCAGTGTATAAATTTTCTTATTGTTTTCCTCCGCATACTAAATTGATTTTTAAAAGATAAATTAAAACTAAAATATAAATTTTCTCAAAAAAATACGGGTGAATGTTCTCTTGAAACTCATTATATATATTTATACTATGTGAATGTTCTAGCCACATAATCTTATCTTCATTTACTCTTTCCTTTTTGAAATCTGTTGCATTACATTATCTAAATATTCTATATAGTCGTATATAAATTTTGGAATATTCGTATACAGATATGGATGATAATAGATCGGATTTAAATCGAATTTTATAAAGTTTAAGTTCAATTCAATTAATAATCGGACTTTCAGAAGAATTTAAATCTAAATACAAATCCATTCACATAAATCTATATCCAATAAAATATCTAAAATTCAAATTCGAAAGTCCAAATTCAATTATTTTTTTAAAAGTAATAACTAAAACATATATATATTTAAATGAAAAAAAATTATCAAACAAATATATTTAAATTTATAGCACAAACAAATCTCAATAAATATTACAATCCAATAATAACTCAAGCTGCAATAAAAAAACTCAACAATAAATAAATTATCCTAACATAAATTACCATTATCTTACTAGTATACCAATATATCTATTTTCCACATCACAATTATAAAATGTCTAATAAATATTATAATCTAAAAAAATAAATTTATAATATAATCAAAATATTTAACTATTAGCATTGGATATAGAGAAAAAATTTATAATGATCAAGCTTTAGAAGCTTTTATTGTTCCACTAAAACTCAATAAAAACTTATAAAATAAGAGGAAAATATAAATAGAATTATAGAAGATATTAATCATCTAAAATATTGATAATATATAAACTTATTAGAATTTCAATATATATATATATATTTTAAATCTAAGAATTTTAAATATTTTTATTCGGAATCACATCGGATATGGATTTAGATTGAATTCGGATCAAATCATAGCAATATTTATATCTAATCCACCTTCTATTAGAACTTGGACCTTTTTTTTGGATTCGAATTTCGAACTTTTTTAATCGAATTTAGATCAATTTTTTTTCTTTAAATTGAATAAGATTCGGATTATATTGTTATCTCTATTCCATGTATAATGCATTATACATTCATGTGTTTTTATATGATGTAGTATTTTAGGTATATTTTACTTTATGGACCAAAATAAAATTAAAATTACTGAAAGGCTAATAACAATTTGACCATTTGAATGAAGAGCTTATCACCTTCGATTCTCCGTTGCATGTATATATTATTTGTAAATTTATATAAATTTAACTCAAAAATAATTTATTTTATTTATATTTTAATATTATAATTATTTTTTTAACTTCCTTTTACGTCATTTCATACTTTATATTATAAGTTGTGAAATTTTGAGCTGATTTTTTGGTGATAGTCATAAACTCTGGATATTTATAAAAACGGTTCAAAGATAACACCAATGGGGTGGTGGCGCAGTTGGCTAGCGCGTAGGTCTCATAGCTTTCTGAGTAATCCTGAGGTCGAGAGTTCGAGCCTCTCTCACCCCAAAAAAATTGAATTTAGAGTTTAATATTGAAATTTGAGAATAGAAATTAATATTAGGATTTAGAATAGGTATAAAGATAATTTTCACCCTTAACGTTTATAAAAATTTTGGTCTTCATTCTTTTTTGGGGATAAATTTAACCTAACTCATTTTTTAACTATCATGATAACTGAACCGTTAAAAATTTAATAATGATGACATGACATATATATGTAATAAATTTTTAAATGACTTAACATCTAGTATATCAAATACACGCGGAATATAGTTTTATTCTAATCTAAAAATATAAAATAATTAAAATTCAAATAAAATATTAAAAATTAATTAAATCTAAAACAAAATGCTATTAAACATTCTCAGCCTTAACTATAGTAAAATTAAAATTTTATTTAAAAAGATATGAACATAATCTGAAAAGAAAAGGTTTTGTATAGTTTGTTACTGGTGATTCAAAGATAAAGAATTTTGATAATAATCAATTAGATTTTTATTATTTTAGTTTATAATTTGGGTATTTAGTTTTAATTTAAATCAGAGTTTTAGGGTTTTATAAAGATATTTTAGTTTAGTTACAGTTGAGAATATTTAGTAAATTTCTGTTTTGGATTTAATTAATTTTTAATATTTTATTTAAATTTTAATTGTTTTATATTTTATACTGGAATAAAATTATATTATATATATATGTATATATTTAATAAGTTAGATTCTATGTCATTTAAAATATATTATTACATATATATGACATATTATCATTATTAAATTTTTAACGGTTCAGTTATATGATAGTTAAAAAATGAGTTATTTGTTAGAAAGACATAAGTCAAGGGCTAAATTTATCCCAAAAAAGAATAGAGGCCAAAATGACAAAGATTATAAACGTTAAAGGTGAAAATTATCTTTATACCTTTAGAATATTCAGTTTAAGGTGTATATTTTTAAATTTAGAATTTAAAAAAATCCCGAAAAGAGATATGATTTGTGTTTAAGCGCAGCTGCCGTCGGCCATGACAACACTATTTGTTCGGATGAAAATCGTCTACCTTTTTTCTATGCATTCATTCGTGTCCTTGTTTTAAATTACAGGGTTTATGAAATTAGGGATAAGGTGTTTTCTTTAGGGGATATGGTTTAGGGTATAAAAAATAAGGGTTAAGGTTTAAAATTTAATTTTTTAAAAAATTCAACGGAAAATACGAAAGAATGCACGATAAAAAGGCAAAGATTTTTGCTTCCATTTGTTCAAAGAACAACATCAAAGCTGGTAATAATTTTTTATGGGTAGCCAACCAAAACACCTACATAAAAGTCCTAGGTTTTGTCTTCCTTGGGTATTGCCCATCGAGTTCCCTCAGGATGGGAATCAGAATCTCAGGTCCCAAAGGCTTCTCAACGAACACATCGACTCCGGCTGCCAAAAATGCATGCCTCTCTCTTTCGCTGGAAAAGGCAGTGACCCCCAGCATCTTGCAACGTACCCCCATGGCTCGAATCCGCCTCGTAGCCTGCCATGAAAACAGACAATCGAACATGTAACAACATATCACAATCCACTGCTTTTCCGAACCGTGCTCACATCGATGTGATACAACCTAATAAAGTGATAGTACCTTATCGGTCCAAGAGTCGTAACACAATTGGTTTTAACTGATGTTTACCTCAAGGCCATCTAGAATAGGTAGAAGCATGTCGATGAGGATAAGGTCGAATTTGGAGCCCGACGCAATGAGCTCAACCGCGGCATCGCCGTTGTCGACAGATTGAGTTTCAAGTCCATAAGCTTGAAGAATTCCCTGCTCCAGCAATCGGCAGAGATTGTCACCATCAACAACAAGAGCAGTCAACCGGTTCCTCAGCACAATTTCATTAAACAAAAACGGCTTTAGTATTTGCCCTCCATTTCCCGAGTTGGCCTCGTCTGTTCCTCGATCTCCTGAATGCAAGGCCGCCGCCATTGATTTCCTGAGGTCAAAACATGTTACTTTTAAGACAAAAAAATAAAGATTTAGACAACAAATTTAATTATAAGAACAAAAACCCAAAGTAAACAAATACCAAACTTGATTACTTAAACAACAAGGAATTGAAAACTGGTATGTTTTCAAGGGGAAATGTTGTGAAATCAATAGGCTATACAAGCAGGTTTATATAGTGAGTAAAGGGTTAAGAATTTTGGGTTTATTTTTTTCATTTTCAGTGAAAGAATTTGCAGAGTGGGAAAGTAGAATTGGATGTAAAGGTGTGAAATTCTCGGGAAAGTGTTATGTTTAACAACTGTGCATATCTCAAAACCAGATTTTCTCTTATGTGTGTAATTAATTACATTTATTTATCAGATTTTGCGCATATTTAATGCATGGGACACGTTTCTATTGATTACTTTGATATTGACGATTAAAGTTGGTTCTTCTAATTTTAGTGGACAAATAAAATTTATTCGCATAAAAAATTGATTTGAGTCGTAATTTAAAATTTTTTAAAATAAAATTTAAATTATAAAATGAGACTTTAAATAATTTAAATTTTTTAGTAATTAGTAAATTAATTTTTGAGTTTGAATGATGTCCCACATTTTTATTTTATATATAGTTATAGAAAAACATTTAAATTAGAATTATTAGTACCATAATATTATAAATATTTATAGTTAAATTTGATAAAAACTTAAATAATTCAATTTGACTCAAAATTTATAAATTCACTTGACTAATTAAAAATAATTACTCGATTCAATTTAACTCGATCAAATGTTATCCCTAATCGCGTATATACAACTTATTAATTGATTGGTCTAAATTAAATAAGCTTATTATGAAAATAACCCTTCCAACTTAGTTTACACAATTCACAGTATCAATACTATTCGAAGAATATAAATTCTAACATTTTATCCCATTGATCCAACTCAATGTTTGTTTTGTAGGTTGTATTTCATACAACTCTTTGAATGTGCAACTTTCTATATTTTCAAGGTTAATTTTCACTTATTTTCTATTTTAGTACAAAAAAAAACCCTGAAGTATATATTTTATTCGATACAAACTTTTTTTTAAGATTCACTGTCATAATGAGAGATTTTTGCATATACACACAAATCGATCAATAATATCAAAATCGAAGGAATTGACCCTCATCAACTTACTGATAGGATACCCTAATGTGTTACAAAATTTTGCCTCAGACAATGATCCGATGAGAGAAATTATTGGAATTCTTGTATCCAAAGTCTTCATAGCATTATCTATTATAAATGAATTTTCTAACATTTAACTCCCATATATATAAATAACTAGATAGTCCAAAGATACCTTTAAAATAGATGGATCTTATTAGTTTAGACCACAAAAAACGTGGTGAGACGAATCCATCTAATAATTTCTTCGGATTTGTGTAAAAAGGGTGGAATACAATATAAATTTCTCCAAGAACCAAATTTCTTTACCAATAAAACAACAATGTTAGAGAAAATGGTGATTACAATATGGGAATAATATCAGTGCAATGCCCAATTTGATTACCATTCTCCCAAACCCCAGCAAAATAGCTAAAAAGCCATATCAACCCCTTCAAATGCATTCACACAATATACAAAATACACAACAATGAATAAAGTAAATACTTACCAAATGAACAGGCTAATCATGGCTAGCAGCATCGATAGGGGTACCGGTCCTGGCCTGTGAGATCCTATTGGCATAAATTGTAACCAGCCTCAACTGTGTGCTGTTAAGCCCCTCCAAGTGTGGCAAAAAAGCTTTCCCGAGCATTATGTAGATATCCACCAAACAGAAAACGACAGTCTGTATCATCGACGATAACACGGAATGAGACATCAAGACTCGACAACGATATAATAAGAAGAATTTAGAGGGACAATTCTTCTGAAAGCAACCTAAACGTGCCCTAAGAATTCTCAATATCATCAACATATAAAACATCCTACATGTGGATAGTCAAGAATGTGTCTTCTATAAGAAAATTCTGTTACAGATTTCGGACGTAACATCTCACTATCTCAGACAGCAACCGTATCACTTACAAGTTATAAAGGATTGTGCAGCAAGTTACATAAATATCTTTTTCTATCTATTTTTCTCCGACCAATATAAATATTCTTTTTTGGATAATAAAAACCCTAATTCCAGGCATTATTGGGTAACGACAAATTCAAATAGCACGTAAGTATTACCTTACGGACATCAGCACTCTGGTTTCCGAAAGCTTCGAAAAGAGCAGGCAAAAACAAGGGCAATTGAGCAGTTAGTTCCTCCTGTGATAGCCTGCCCACAAGCTGAACAGAAAAGGAAGAGAGAATAGAATGCTTAACATTAATAGGAACAGGGAGAAAGCAAAGTATAATCCACATATTTCATATTTGAACAAATTCTGGATATTTATTCCTGATTCAGGTCAGTATACATTAATTTTAACAATTTTAGTTCCAATTAAGATTCGGAATAAATACCTTTGTTAAACAGTTGATGCAAAGAACTAGAGTCTTCTCATCTTCAGTAACTAATAAAGGTACAATAACCTGCAATCCCAGTAATTTGACAACATTAGTACTAATAATCTAATCCAAGAAGAAAAGTGCCGAAGGACTCTCTCCTCATTTGATGTACGGAAACAGGTGAGGTGTTCAAGAAAGAGAACCACGTACGCTTAAACATCTGAATGGATCATACTGGGACAACACAGTGTTCAAGCAATGCTCAGCTTCGTTCGAAACCTAAACATGGAGCAAACAAATTAGATTTGAAATAGGAGCAAGAATATATACTCAAAAGACAAGTTCGTGGAAAGTAATTATAATTTACTTTGGGAACAGTATCCTTCATCACATGAAGCAGCTTCTCAATTACTATTTCAACAGAATCTTCCATAACACCTTTCTGAAAGCACGACAAGGTAATAGAAAGGAGGAGACAAACCCTTGCATGTTAGACAAAAGGAAAATACAAACAATGTCTCAAAACAAATAGTATAGACGGAAAATATGAGCAAACCTGGTTTTTAAGCATTTCAGTTATCAATGATAGAGCCAGTTCCTGGATTGAGGAATCAGAACCATCTAAAACTTCAAGTACAGCTGTCAAAATCTGATTGGCATACTGCATAAATACACCTAGATGTTACAAGTTGATATGCAAGAAATATAACTGAGTATATTTGACATGCAGGCAGAGGACAATATTTTTTTGTAAGAGTACTGCAGGGTTAGATAACTGTCAATATAAGGAAATCAAATTTACAAATTAAAAAAAAACGAAGGAAAAAACTATACCTTGGACCAAACAGAGAGATCATTGGCCACAGAAATTTCATTTAATTGCTGAAGTGCATCGTGCTTGCTAACAGTAGGGGTCTCATCATTCCCATTGCAGATCTAAAAATACAAAAGAAGCATTTATTATAAAGTGTGAAGATTCTGTAGTGCAATAAGCATTATGCCCCAAATCCATTTTCTCCAAGCAATAATCACTTCCAGGAATAAAAAACAGGATAGACTAAACTCACCAGGTGAAGAAGTTGAGGAATGCTAGGCCGCATGTCTGGCATAGAGCTAATCTCTATAGCTGCAGGTTTAAGATGATTAAGATCCAACTCTGGTGAAGTCTCATTATGAGCAACTCCTTCAGTCGTCCTCAAAACTCCTTTCAAGTTGACACTACTTTCTAAGTTCTCTATCTGGCCAGTTTGAGATTCCAAGTTCTGACGAATAGAATTAACCATATAAGACCATTCTTTGGTTTTGGAAGGAAAAACATTGGTGTTTGAACTAGTCTCTAAATTTTGACATAAGTCCTGAGTTTCATCGGATGTTGTCAGGTCAACATTTCCAGTGGTCAGGTTTGATTCCTGGGTGGAACCCCACCTCCTACCACCTTCACCATCCATGGAATCAGCAGAATATCTTCCTAGTAAAAGGCTCTTCTTGGACCCACCAATATATCCTTCTTCAGATGATGTTCCAACAACATCATATGGATCATAGGAAGATTTAGTACGCTGTCTCTCTTTCTTGTTCTGCAAATAGTTAATTAGATCCACCTCAATGCGAGGAGTGTACTGTTTGAGTGCCCGTCTAAGGAAATTTTGTTCTTCAACTGATAAACTAAGAATAAAATTCAGAACAGCACTCGGATCAAAATTCGAGTATACAGATATAATGCAAGTAATAGCTACATCCTTAAGCTTAGAATTTTTATCATGGACTAATGGTGTCAGTTTAGCAAGCCATAACTTCAGGATGCCAATATTTCCAGAACCTTCAGAATCCATAGCATATTTGTTGAAGGAACTAATAGCGAACTCAATAACGGCCAATTTTGCCTTTGGTGAACGTTGTTCATCAAGTGAACACAGCAAAGCAGGCAAGAGAGAATCTACGCTATAAGCTTTGCCTACAACTTCCAATGTCATTGAGCAAGGCTGCCTAACCAACTCCTTTGGATCAATTAACCGTGAGAAAACATGGGGTAAGATCCTTTCCATGTCACTCTCAAAGGGCAGCCTGCGCAACTTTATGGTGGGGATCATCCAAGTGCTGGAAAAACAGTTCCATTACCTTCTCAAAGTTTTGAACTACTTCCTGAATACCTTTAGGGCCCTGCTGCAACAATGACCGGAGATAAGTAAAAGCAGCAACCCTGGAAGACCAATCAGAACTGGGACTGAGCCCCTCGTTTAGGGCGTCGCTGAGAGAAGCTGGACCTTCAACATAATTTGACATCTCTCCAAGTGACAACTGACTATCATCAAAACTCTTTTTCCTTCCCGCAGACACACGCCCAGCTACATACTTTCTCGACAGTGGCCTCTGGAAGTTAGGAATATAATTGTTCTGTAAGTTCCGTGAGTTTACTTCTCTATAAGGTGTGTCCAAATATTGCCTGTCGATATGTGGATTTATAAACCGTCTGGCGTCCCTCATGTCATTGTTATCTTCAAAGGAACCACGCTCATGTCTTCCGGATACCCTCTTGGTAGAGTATGATGTGAAAGCTGGAAATGACTCTGTTGTCACACTAGTCTTATATGATAACTTGCCTGAATCTTTGGAAGCTTGAATTTGAGTAATTATATCTGACATAACCAGACCACCATTGCGATTACTATCTTTACCGACAGTAGAGGTAGTGGAATCTAATCCTAAAGCGCTTGTGAGACTGTTAGAAGCTGGAACAACAGCAGGAAATGGTGGATCACGAGATGATGGAGGGTCCACTCCTGCACTAGTGGGAAATAAAAAGAGATATTTAGCCACTCACAACAGAATCAATTTTCTAATCATTTCAGACGATTATTGCTGCATAATTAAATGATGACATACAAAACTTTCAAGTTTAAATTAAGTAAAATATACAAAAATACTTCAATACCTAGATCCAAACTTGTTGACCTCTGTTTTTCAGATATGTCAAGACCTCTAAGCATACTTTCAATGGCACTGACTTTCTGTTTGCTTGCGTGCAACACGCTCTCCAGAGTACGGTCAGCACCTTTACAAAGGGGCTTCGGTTGGGATAGATTCAACCCGGATGAGAGAGATGTCCCTGAGGATAAAGTTGAACTCCTATCCATGGCAACTATAGCAGATGTTTGGTATCCAGGTAGATGTGAACTGGCAGAAGACTGAAAGGTAGTTGACATTTTAACATTTCTATCACGAACAGAAGGAGAAGCATGCCGTCTATGCATCCCTCCATCTTCTTCATTAATTATCTGTGTAAAAAAGTAAATAGTTTAGACCACAATCTAGGAAACATAATTATTCCAGAAAATATCTATCAAATATGGAAATTATATCTACCCTTTGAATAGCATGATCAAAAGAGGTGAACAAGTGACGGGAACGATCTGGCCAGGTTTTGGAGAACATTCTGTAGCACATTCTAGCAGTTGATCGTACCTGTTAGGTACAAAATAAACTAGTTATCTATCATCAAATTTTACAAAGGATCAAACAGGTATAGGAAAAAAGTAAATAACATAAAGCTTTATGAATTAGCTTTCCCACATATTATTATCCTTCAAGATCTCCCTATCTATGTAAAAAATAAGTCCGTTAAAGAAACCAAGTGCATCATCAGCCATGAACCAGTTGTGTTTCCAAGAGAGAAGCCAACATGATCAACTTAAACCTTCAAATGGAGGGTTGGCTGCATGACTATGTACAATCACCATATATTGATATCAAACAATAAAAGCAAGTACCTCACTCATTGCATCAGCAACACAACACCTTATAAGATCCTCATATAAATCAGCCGATTTCTGTATTTCTGGTTCATCGGGCCGATGTTCAAGTATCAACAATGCATATTCACAACACCTGCAGTTAGGATATAAATGTTGAGCGTGGAAATAACAAATAAAAGACTTCATAAAATAGAAAAGATAAATACCTGGCACGGAGTACAGAACTACGGTCATTCTTTGCACCATCAGCTATCCGGGGAAGCACACGGGCAACTTTGCAATTGCGCAACATCTGCAACTTAGGAAAAGATATCATAAGAAAATAAAATAAAAACTGAAAGGGAAAATGGAATGGGAGATGCAAGAAAAAAATACCGTTTTTATGCAGTTATCTGCCGACTCCGCAATTACAAGCACAGTAATCACAACCAGCTTGAAAAGGACCTGATTATCATGATATGAAATTAACAAGTGCATATGAGAATATAATTGTTGCTATGCTACATATGAAAGCAGAACTTACTGGGATGAACAGCTCAGCACATGCCTCAAAATCTCCCAAGAGCTCCTTTGATAAGAAGCACAATAAATGACAAGCCTGGAAAAAGGAAACTCTCAGAATCAGCTACACATACAAAGCTAGAAAAGCACTTACAGGATAGGAAAGTAAACAATTGTCTAGAACTCAACCACCACCATTATACTGACAGACTCAAGATTCCTAGTAGTCATTGTATAAAAATTCATCCACTATGTTAAGAAACAAGAAGCTAAAGCACTATGCACAAACTTAGAATCTAACCAGCTATGTCCAGTAAGAGCATAAGAAAACTGATATATAGAAGGAACAGACGAGGAGCTTCATAGTAAAAGTTATAGAAATGCAACCATGAGGCCAAAGGCATATCAAAATTCTAGCAACAAATAACAATGTTATAGTTTTAGCAACAGTAAACCATAATTGTGATCTGTACTCGAGTTTTAGTTTTCAGCTTAAACTATCTCTCTTAGGTGGTGTACTAGCTGGAACACCTTTATTGGAAATTTCAAGGGTCAATATGGGATGGGCAGGTATGATGATTGGTCCATGACATGTTCCCCATCATTTAATCATTTTCTAATACATGGATATGTTCTAAACAAACAACAATTTTGGCAAACCCAGGAAAGAAATGACAGAATTCCAGTGATTGAATAATTCTGAAAATCATTAAAACATAAAAAAGTTTTGGCATTAAACTTAATGAAAAAAAGGGAAGTATTTTGAGGGAATGAAAAAAGGAAATTCAAAAAATTGCAATTGACATAGAAAATGGATAAAAAAATCTCAGTGACAGAATAAGCACTATTAGTTCAGAGTCGCATAAACAAACTGTAATCACAAAGAATAAATCTCAACTAAAATGTTTAAAAAGAGTGCAAAAAGAAGAAAGTCAGCAACAGGAAACACAATAAAAGTGGTTCACACCTGCTTCACAATGCTTGACCTCCTATCTAACAGTTGTGTGCTTAGTGGCCCAGCAAGCTGCTTTAAGAATCCCCGGAAACATGGATAACAAGCAGCACCTGATTATTCACAGTAGTCTTAATTGTTAAATCCCCGGTTCTGAAGCCATAAACTATAAAGGAGGAATATGTCGTGTAAATATGGATTTTAGACAGCAAATAAGCCAAATAACATAACTTTGCAAAAGTCAAAACCAAAGGGAAATATGTTAAACGAAATGGATAAGCCAGGAATTTATATACTTGAACTTTGGCATCCCCTTATATACCTAAAAAATTATACTGACTTAATTTGCATGGTCAGTTTTTTAAGATTTTCTTTCAGAACAAAAGGCAGAATCATTTGATATTTATTTCACTAACAATAGTAACTCAATAATCATTTACCAGTACACACAGTAATTCAATAATTCTTCAACAGTAGACGCATATGCTAGGGAAAGACTGATGAGAGGTTTGACGAGAGAGATGATAAAAACCTCCAGAAACAAGGCCTTCAACTCTCTGCATGGCAGCAATGCGTATGGACCAATCTTTTTCTGGCACAAGAGTAGACACAATCTTCTCAAAATCCCTTATCAGCTCCTTATCCGAGTAAATTTTAATTGAATCTATTGGTTTTTCAGTGATATCACTTTCACCTGTAAAAAAGAAAGAAAAAGAAATCACCTTAGTAATATTTAACTCGTTGAACCTTGATTTAAGAGAAAGCACCATATATGTGAAAAATAGAAATAGCAAACATTGAAGTAAAATTGTTTTATGCAAAGGCCTGCATATCCATGAAAACCATCCTAAACTCCTAACTTGAAAAATAATAATTTTTTGACATAACCAAACCTCCAAAAAGTGACATCTCCCTCGAAGAACTTTTGCCTCTTGGACTGCTTTTCTTGGGGTTTCGTATAGCAGGCTTTATCTCTCCGGTAGCAAAACCACCCAAATCTGAAGAACGAACTTGCGGCTCAATTTTCTCTAGTCTGGCATTAATATCTCTCATCTGCAAATTATATACTACCTGGTAAAAACAACAAAGACTAAAACAGCAATATCTTTCTTCTAGAAGGAAATGTTATAAACATTAAAGGGGAGGGCTGGGAAGGAAGTGAACTGTCAATACAAAGTCAGAAAAAATACAAAAGACTATGAAACCACAGGATGATATGTTATTTTAAAGTTAATATTAACCATAGATCCAGTAAGCTGATGGCGATGAAGTTCATCACGAAATTGAGTTCCAGCTTGCGTATACATTTCCTGGAAAGGAAGTCATCTGATCAGAATTTTGCCACCAAATATGAGAACCTTTAATGTATGACCCATGAAATCTCTAAGAGCAATTTGCAAGAAATAACAACAGAATTGGACCTAATGCTCTTAGTTACCACAACACTTGTTAAACCATCCAAAGCAGAAATAATAAAGAAGAAAAAAAGTAACTGAATGAATGATTACTGGATAGCTCTTCCACAAGATATCAAAACTATTAATGGCCTACATTTTTCAATAGAAGCAGGACTTTTTTCATAATAACTCACATTAATAATAATCCAAGGAGCATACAACACAAGTATAAACACTCTACATTGAATGAATATGGAAATAATGCAAAAAAGGATCTAAAACTTGAGTGACAAGGAAACCTAAATAGAGATGATTTCTCTTTGTTTAATTGTTAAATATAACTACCGTGGCAATAAAACAAAGTTCAGGTTCCTGTGTTTATGCCCGTTTATTTTCTCATTGCAATTTCCATCCTCTGAAGGCATGTAAAAAGCTTATTACGAATTATTCATACTTTTCTATAACTGAGAAGCAGAGGAGCTGCCTCTGATGTAAAGCCCATATTCCAGGCTTTTAGCTGCATGTTCAAGTATGGTGAAAGTTCTTATAAACCATTTGTTAAACTTTTGAATATGACCACCACCACATCAAAAGGCAACAAATCAGATTTTATTAGAAGACAATCAAATTCTTCCTACACATAAGGTTAACGGATTGCTAAGGTCTTCAAAAATAAAGCTAGAAAAAAAAATGTTTAACAGACCTCAATGCACAATATAGCAGCTTCACGAACACCCGGATTTGTGTCATTCAACAACTGCAAAATCTGATAAAGGAAATTATATGTCAGCTAATCTCTGTTGCATTTCATGACGAGAAAATAAAAATCGATTTTGGAAATGTTAAAGAGCATACAGGAGGAAGAATTGCCCGTTGAAGTGGAAGTTCAGTAGATGCAAAAAGGCCAATCGATGATGTGACAGTCCGGGCAAATTCCTCTCGAACTCTCCAACTTCTATGTGTCCAGGCATAAGAGCCAGCTCTTTCAACAATAATTGTTGGAGAAGAAACCTAAGACAATACACAAACACACATTTTAGAAATCAAACGAATTCTTCACCACTCAGCCTAAAACATTAAAACGTCCTAAACTCAGCAAGAAACTGGTAAGTTACCTCCATGAGAGTGAGCAGTAGGCGTCTGGCTGCGTCTCTAACGGGCTGTTTGGCGTCACCTAACCGTTCAACAACCGCAGGAACGAGCGCGTTGAAGTGCAACTGTAAGTGATCACCGGAGAGAACAGCGGCGGAAGCAAGAGCCTGGAGAGCTCCCTGAGAGACTCTAAAGTTATTGTCCTTGAGGAGATCCAAGCAGCAGTCAACAAGCGAAGTGACTTCCGAAGATGTAAGACTCTTTCGAGAGCCTTCAAGGAGTTCGTATAGCCACTCCACCGCCGCCATTCGCTCCTTCGTGTCCTTCGCACGTGCTAACTCCAGTGCCTCCTCCATTGAGACCCTGATCCGTCCAGACCTTACACAGATCAGAACTTTCAATCGGGGGAATAAGAACAGAGGGAGTAAAATGGAAGACGAAGAGAAATTAATGAAGTGAAGTGAGATCTACAGGGAAGATGACGATGGTGTGTAGTTAAGCTTGTAAGTAAAAGGTAAAAAACCCTCTTGAGTACCTCTTAATTTCAAAATTGATCAAACTGGTCCATTAAAAAAGCAATTTAATACATGTCAAATTTGAAGTGACAAACTAATGACAGTTAACCTCAGGGATAACTTTTTCATTCATTTTTATTTAATTATTATTGATATAATAATAAGTTTCATTTTTAATATTTTATACATTATATTAATTTAATATCATTTTTAAGAGAATTTAGCAAATTTAACTATTCACAAATAGTATGTAAAATTATATATTATTTATTAAAAATTTGATAAAGCCAAAATGACACGTAAAAAATATATATTTTTATAATTTTTATAAAAATATTTTATGATTAATGTGTCGTCATATAAAATTAATATACTATTTTTTTTAGATAATACTGTTATTGTAACTACAGTAACATATAATTTTATCATATTATTTATATTAATTAATAATTTTTATTTATAAAAAATTATTTTAATCCAAAATAAAATATTAATTATTAAATTAATTTAATTTGGCATAAAAATAATTTTCACCCTTAACGTTTATAATTTTTATCATTTTAGCCCTCATTCTTTTTTTTAATAAATTTAGCCCTTAACCTATATCTTTTTAACAAATAACTCATTTTTTAACTACCATGATAACTGAACCGTTAAAAATTTAATAATGATGACATGTCATATATATGTAATAATATATTTTAAATGACATAAAATCTAACCTATTAAATATATACATATATATAATATAATTTTATTTCAGTATAAAATATAAAACAATTGAAATTTAAATAAAATATTAAAAAATAATTAAATCCAAAATAAAATTTTACTAAATATTCTCAACCCTAACTAAACTAAAATATCTTTATAAAACCCTGAAACTCCGATTTAGATTAAAACTAAAATACTAAATTCTAAACTAAAATAATAAAAATCCAATTGTTTATTATCAAAAATCTTTATCTTTGATTCACCGGTAACAAACTATAAAAAACCCTTTCTTTCCAAATTATGTTCATACCTTTTTAGATAAAATTTTGATTTTACTATAGTTAAGGTTGAGAATGTTTGGTAGCCTTTTTGTTTTTAGATTTAATTATTTTTTAATGAATAAAAAAATATTTTTTAATATTTTATTTAAATTTTAATTGTTTTATATTTTTAGATTGGAATAAAACTATATTCCACATGTATGTATTTGATATACTAGATGTTAAGTCATTTAAAATATATTATTAAATATATATAACATGTCATTATTATTAAATTTTTAACGGTTTTAGTTATCATGGTAGTTAAAAATGAGTTATTTGTTAAAAAGACATAGGTTAAGGGCTAAATTTATCTAAAAAAAATAAGGGCCAAAATGATAAAAATTATAAACGTTAAGAGTGAAAATTATCTTTATGCCATTTAATTTTATGATATGATTAGAATTAGATACAATGTTTAAAGTAATATATGTTTTAAATCATACTCTAAACTATTAAATATTAATCGCTCGTTCAATGTACTGACATTCAGGGACGGAACTAATACCTGAAGAAATTTTTTTCACTTTTATCCTTCTATTTAAATTCTTTTAAAAGATGTTTTTTTTATAAATTTGTCATCTACTTTTAAACATTTATGTTTTACCCTCAACTTCAAATATTGGCTCTGTCCTGCTGATATTAATGAAAATTGAACATGTGACCTCCGAGAATAATAATTGTTCTTTTAACTACTAAGGCAAAGTGATTCATACTCATATATATTTCAATTATCAGGTCCTTGAATCCATGGCCATGATTTTGCCGAGATTCATTGGATTCATGCACTCAGTAGATCCTATCATGAACTGCTGAAAGATCGACCGATTCTCTCTCTCACTCGGGTGGAAACCGTCCCAAAAAACGTAAACGTCGCGGTCGCAGTCGATGCACAGATTCGACAATCCGGTGCGCAATCCTAGTCCATTGTAGGATCCTTGCCCACAACATGCTACCTTTTGATGTCTAAGAAAATCAACCTACGTGACGGCACATTATTATGCTTTTGTTTAAACCAATTATTGGTTGATTCAATAGGACATTGTTTGCAGAGAAACAAACCCAATCTTTGAGGGTTGGAGATCAAAAAGGAACGATGGGTATAAAAATGTAAAGCATACTGATAATGTCAGGTAGGTTTAAGCCATTGGAGAAGCGGCCTGTCGATGCCGTACGGTGGAGAGTCGGCACTGAGTGACTAATAAGTAGTTATTTGTTGCCATTATCGATGAATGAGTCACCGAAAATGAAGAAAGCTCGAGCCTCGGCTAATGCAGTGGGTGGAACCGTAATAGCAATTATAATGACCATGTTAAGGAAAAATCAAGGACTTGACATGATTGGAGGGACAATGGATGGACAGGGACGGAACTAAGATTTAATGTTGGGAGGGACAAGAGTCTATTAAACCTTTAAATTTAAAAATTGAAAGGAACAAAAACCTTATTTTATTAGTATTTAAACTAAAAAGGACTGAAAATATAATTATATCAAAAATTATAAGAAAAAAGTATTGAATTTAAGAGAAGTATTGAATTTAAGAGCCTTACTATATACAGCTCTGATATTCTATAGTTGATGAGGTCAATTATCTTATATCGCATTATCATTTTTAACTTTTGAAAATCTCAATATTCAATTATAAATTAAGATCAAATATTATTAACCGAAAAATTAAAAAATAATATAAATTAAGATATTTGAATGATTTATGATTTATAAATAATTATTTAAATTAATTTAAATTTGATTTTTCTTAATTTATAAATTTATTTTTATAAAATAAAACTAAGTACAAAATATTATATATACATTATTAATTCATAGTATTATTTTTATTTAAAAATCAATTCAACACGTTTGCCACATCAACACCATAAGATATTATAGGAGAAATTATATCATACGCCCGGCCTACCACGTCAGTCGTGGTCCCATCCAATAATAATCACTCATTTCATCATTAATCTTTACCTCATTTTTTTTCAACCAATGAATCTTCACTCAGAATTTTCATGTCATTTTAAAAATATAATTTCTGGAAATTACATTAATTACATGGCTAATTAGTGGTAAAATGGGTAGTTTTCATTGGTTAGGGACCACGACTAACGTGGTAGACCGAGCTTATGATATAATCTCTCGTATTATAGAGTACTGAAATTACTTCAATTAACATGTGGCAAAAGGACTGCAAAATGCATTGAATTGAAGAGAACAAAGGAATACTGAGATAAATCAAACCATGTTATAAAATTCATTTTGCAGTTACAGTTCTATAGCAGTAATAAAATTTTCTAATAAATTAGAGAGAGGAGAACAACGCCAGACAGTGAAACTAAAAGGGGCTCCTCAGTTCTCCCTAGAAACTGACAATGCCAAGGAAACGCTGCCGTTTCCAGTAAGGGTAAGAAGCACCGACTAAATTTTCATAATTATTCAACATAATCTTTCTATTTTAGAATTTTTTTTAATCAGCTCCGGTGTTAAGGAAGTGACTGTCTCAATTTGTGTAATAAGTTAGATACAGTAAAACATTTATAAATTAATATTCATGAGATCATAAAATTTTATTAATTTAAAAAATATTAATATATCAATAAATTAATAATTTAATAATTAAAAAAATTCTCAATTTATGAGTTAGGACAATCTAATTCAGAGAAGACGAATGATGAAACAACCTCCAAAGACTTAAGTGAGACAACTTTTGAAGAAGACTTACATGAACTTGAGAATATGAACAATGATATTGGCTACTGCAATAAAATAGAGGTCGATAACTTGTTGGATTATCCAGGCGAAAATGACGAATGTTTACAAGTTTAAAGTTTAGAGGAAATTGTGGCTAATATTATTGAAAGTTTTACTAATGATGAAGTTGAAGATGATTGAACACCACTTGAACTAGTCACGCGAAAGGAATCATTAAATGCGGCAACAACTCTTCACAACTTTTTGTTGCAGTTGGAGACCTCACGCCAGAACTTGTGGGTGCAATTAGAAAAATTAGATATGAAATTGAATTAGATTTGAATTTTAAAAAGAAACAGATTATAATAGATTCATATTTTACTAAATTGCCAAAGTAGTAATTATAATATTTATGAATTATTAATTTATAGTTTCGATAAGAGCTTTATATTTATAGAGGGGGTCTTCAAAAAATTATTATATTATTATCTTATCGAATTTGACGATTTTTTATATTGGCCCAAGTCGGGACCGGAAAAAATATTATTTAATAGAGTTTATTAATTTAAAGAGTATTAATTTATAGAGGTTTTACTGTATTGAAGTAAAATATGATATAGGTCATTTAACTATAAAAATGATTATATTTGAATTATTTAATTATTAAAAATTAATTTTAATCATTTATTTATGTATAAGATTGTACTTAAGTTCTTTAACTATTAAATGTTATATTTAAGTCATTTAATTGAGAGATTATATCATGGGTCTCTGATGACATGAAAAATAGTAGTGAAGTGGGTGGTTATAATTGGATGAGATCATGACTGATGTGGTAAACCAGACCCATGATATAATTTCTTCATTTAATTATTGATAAATTTATAATTAGATCATTTTTTATATTTAAAAAAAATACATCAATTTAATCATGTTCTCTGAATCACTTATATACACTAATATTAAAATATTTTATTTAAAATTATTAATTAATTTAATACACAAATTTATAAAAAAATTAAATATATAAGATCTAAATATAACTTTATTTATAATTAAATGATTCAAATATAATATTTATTAATTAAATGATTTAAATATAATATTATATATTATTAAATAATTTAAATATAACTTTTAATAATTGAATCATTTAAATGTGAGAACAAAGTCGTCGAGGCCATAAAAACTAACAAATCGACAAAACCAAATCACCGAAACAAACTGTTGAAATGAAAAAAAAAAGAATCGAAACGGAAAAAATTAACAGAAAAAAAAAAGAATGGGTGGTCAACCGCCTTAAAAATCAACAGTTGACCGTCATAAAACAACAATTATTTCTTTGAGGTAAGATAATTCGTACAATTAAAATTATATAAAAGACATGGGTATAATTATATGTGGTGAAAAGGACGAGCTGTAATCACATTATACATGCAAAAGAGATATGGTGCCTATGTGGCAGCTCCCTAGTGGAGGAAACGATTTAGTTCACTTTCTCTAAGATCAGATAATTCTGGGAGCCAAACAAAAAACACAGGGAATCCATTTCATTCAACGCCTCTCTCTCTCTCTTTTAACAAGTCTTCCGCCAAAATATCAGACGAGTGAAGACATGGCTAGCTGCTCCGGCATGGCATCAGCTGCTTCAAGGTTCTTGTTACCGCCCAATGTTTCAACCTCAGTTTCCAAGACCAACATTAACATGGTGTTTTTTACTTCGAAGAAGAACACCAATTCAAGGCTTGTGGTGAGGGCAGCTGAGGAGGGGGCTTCAGAACCGTCTCCAACCCCAGCAACCACCACCGCAACACCAGAAGGCGGCGAAGAACCCAAGCCCAAGCCACCTCCAATTGGACCAAAAAGAGGAGCCAAGGTTAGATACCTCCTGCGTCATAGAATTATTAAGCAAAAAACATCATGAAGGCCCTCTTTAGCCATTAAAGAATAGTGTTAACCATGGATTTAAAAAGTGTTTTTGATAACCCGTGTTTATCACAGTTGCACATATAACTGTTGTTATTATAGTGATATAATCACCGCAGGTATTGGGATTGTGTATTTTTTTAATTCGCACTATTTATTATAAATTATAATAGATTTAAATATAAATATAATAAATTTATTTATGATTTTCTTTTGAATTTTTTAATTTTTGAAGATGAAATTTAACAAATGATTCTTATTTCTCTAGGAGTTTTTGAAATAATGGGGATAATTGTTACTATCGGCCATTAATTACTAAATGACGGTCGTTATCGATTGTTATTGGTGCGATTTTGAATCTTATTATTATTTATGCTATTAATGGTTTCAATCGATAATGTTACCGTTACATAACGAATGTTATAACAATTGTGGCCGTTATCTTTATTTGGAGTTTTGTCCTTTTTCTATATGTTTTGAGAACAAGATGAACTTGTTCTTGATCATGTCATAGGTGAAGATTCTAAGGAGGGAGTCCTACTGGTACAACAGCTATGGATCGGTTGTTACAGTTGACCAGGTCACTCTTTCTTTCTCCTTGTTCTTTTTCTACATGTTCCTTTGAAAAAATGATCTAATTTATCTCCATTTTTACATTGATTTTGGTGTAGGATCCCAAGACTCGGTACCCGGTTGTGGTTCGGTTCAACAAAGTGAATTATGCCAATGTATCTACCAACAACTATGCATTGGATGAGGTTGAAGAAGTTAAATGAGCCACTGTTTGCATTTTGTAGCATGCATGCATGTATGAATGCATGCATGCATGTATGTATGTGTGTTTAGCCATTCCCCCATCTCTAGCTTTAAACTTGTTTCTGCCATAAACGTTGGGTACAATATGATCATCTTCTTTCTGTCATTTCATTTCTTCTTTTTCTACCTTTGAAAAGCTTGACTGACATATCTGCAAGTCTGATTCGAAACCGAGTGTCGAATATTAAAATATGTTTCGACATTTGTGTATTCGAATTATTTTACATCTTCGATGTGTCGGATTTTTGGATAATATAATCTAAAGCCATCAAATAAAAACCATTAGCCTGGTTAAGAAATGCTTTTCCGGATTGGTGGATTGAATCCTTATTGCCTATAGCCTAATGCTGCTTTGAGGATGGATCATGTAGGAACTCAAAGGTAGCAGTTTTGAGTGTAAACCTTTGATCCTAAACAATGTTTGAACAAACAATCCTGTTCGGACCGATGTTCTATCCGTAAATTTGATTAAAGCACTTGTTAGATTCATTTTATTATCATTCCAGCCGAGTCTCCTCCGAAGTATGTAACCGTTTTTTCCTGGTAAGGTTCATGGCATAACACGATGTTAACCGTATAGCTCGGTTCATCTTGGTTTCTTACTCTGCTTGCTTACAAGTGAGAAATGTGATCACTAGAATGTGGTATCATAGATGAAAATATTAGAAAGAATATGGGTCTGTAGATACAGAATGTTGTTTCGGGATACAGACGAGGCAGAATCCGGTAAGATCTGCTATCCGATAGAGGAGCCAAAATTGTCGACAGTTCGTCTTTTCGATCTGTCCTATATGCAATAGACTACAGTCATTACATGAGCAAGAACATGAGGCCGAAGAGAAAAAAATGTAACATTTAGACAGCTTCTCAGTGGCTATACATATTGTTTTCTCAAATAATCAAGGCAAATTTCACAGTCAGATATAGCCAAGCCCTTCCTGTTTCTTTCCGTTTCGTGCGGTGTGACGAGGAGGAAACCATTCCTGGAAAATAATCAATGTTGTAACAACTAAACTCAGTGATTAGAGGAGGCACAGAAAAATGACAACATTCAGACAATGGTGCAAAGTGTTTCATTGTTTTATCAAGAACAATAATTTATAATGTCCTTGATTCATCATCTCATTCCTTGTTGAACAAAAAGTCGACAAGAAACTAAACTCGAATCATCTTAAACAACATTCAATTATAATATGAACTGTCTGTGTGTGTGTCTGTGTTAAGTACAGAATAAATTATACATACTGCAACCGTATGAAAGCCTATAAACTTGAAACGTATAGAAGGTAAACCACCCTTCCTTTCAAAGAACTCTTCCGTCCATTCCGTCGAAAAGACCTGACCATAGTCCCGTTACCGGTGGCAACTGAGCAACAAAAGCATTCCAAGGAGGGTAACCGGCGCCATTGTCACACACACGACCATCCAAGCACAGAGATAAATAACTGTATAATGAACACCACACAAGTAAACTTGACTAGCACAGGGATTTCTATCGACGATTTTCTAAGCATTGTTCGAAAGACATGAAGGCATGTCTGTTTATAATCGGTAGTATCATTGAATGAGAAGAATATTGTAATGTGTGAGGAACTCTTACACAGGAGATTCAGGGTAACACCTCCCAACTTCTTTTGTTCATTCAACCTGTCGCGACCCTTTTAAAACCGAAGCATGTGAAAAATAGCCCGGCGAGTTAATTTAGAAAAATCCGAATTTTATCGCTTTTAGTCGTAAATTGTGAAAATAGGTGTCTTGTTAAAAACGTTTAATTTAAATTTTAAAATTGATTTGGAGTCGCCACCGGCCACTTTGGTAGGCCAGACACCATAAAACAAAATCAGAGATTCATTTTTAAAATATTTGGGTTCGGGAGTCGGTTACGCGTAAGGATGACCCTTACAAGCTCCCGAGATCACTACCTTATTAATTACACGTGACATTTTGACATTTCGAATAATGATATTAATTTAATCCGCTATTTTCAAATAGATATCGCCCGAATAAGAATATCCTTTTGGATAAGAAAATATATTTCTTTTAAATACAAGTTTGAATAAGACGTCCTCCAGATAGGAAACCTTAACTCGTATTTAAAGAAATACAAGTTCTACCCCAGAAGGTTTTAAATGCATGATCGATTTATTATCTGGTTCATTTTAAGTTCTAACCTATGAGGCTCCATTAATTTAAATATTTAAACCCTATTAAATTATTAATTTCACCGGGTGTATTATGATAACGTTCGAATGCACGGACACTACCATCTCGACACCAAACAAAATTAATAATAATACTATTGGTGCTACTAATTTTTGTCTAATTAATTTTATTAAATTCTAAGCTTAAATTATTTATCATTTTCTATGTTTCGATGATGCGCCGAATACGATACCAAAGTACACTATTGGCCAACATAATGTTATGTCAAAACACTGACCACTTAGTGTATCCGAGATATATGATTAGAACGTCATCGTTACTAAATTATCTCCCCTATTTAAATTAATTAATTTACTAAAGTGACTAACCCTAAAAAGGCTCTAATTTAATTATCTAAGTGAATTAACTGAACTCCTAAACAAGTATACTATATGAATTTACAACATGCATACCAATAAATAAAATAAATAATTAAAACACCAAATAAATAAAAAAAACAAGGTCAAATTAAATTTTATTAGAGACATAAAAGCTTAATTAAAAGATTATGGTAACCTAACATGCATCAAATAAAAATCCTAAAGCCCGAATGAAATTCTCAAGTAATACAACAATGCTATAGATGTAGAACTCACATTGACACATGTAGAAAAGGTGGCAAGACTTCAACTTTTGTGTCTGTGAATATCTTCCCATACTTTTGTCTTCTTGTGGAGTTGTAGCTTGGTGGCAGAGGTAGAATCCATGGATTTTTGTTGAGGAAGAAATACTGGGGATTATCGAAGAGCGCCAACCAGAGGGTACTTCGGGTTTCCCGAGTCATAAACGGTGGGAGAGTTAAATTGTGGCCTATCGAACATATCAGCGCCAATACGTTTGGTAGCAAGGTTGCTACCATGATGAAAACGCTCCTCCACACGTTCTCTTTACGCGGCATCGGAGTCGTCGGTGTCAAGGGCTGGGTGGTGATCTTTCTAAGCTTGCCGAGACCACGCTTGGGTTGAGATCCGACAAGAACATCATCACATTTTATCTAGCAGAACCATTTTTCTTCCGTCCCTTCTCTCTCATTGGTTTTCCCTCTCTCTGTCGTGTTGAAGATTGGCCAAAAACCATCCCTCTTTTCAATTCCTTTGCTACCGATTCCATGGCTGGAACCAGCGTCTTGAAATGTAAAAAGCTTTCAATCATGCTATAATCATTACGTTTTCATCATTCCATCATTGCATCATCATGTTTCCATCATTATTGTAATCAATGATTGCTATCATTATTCTCCAATCATCGTCGTTTCAATAATGATAGCATCATCATTGCCATCATTTCATTCATGATTGCAACAATCATGAACCTCGTCGTTACCCATGATGGTCACCATTCTTTCCTCTTTGTTGTTTATGCCGAATCCCCTGTCCATTGCCTCCTCCTTTCGGTGGAACCCTCTCGGTTTGGTGATGGTTCGGTCGCCTCCCTCCATCACTACCTTTGATGGAAAACGGCCGACCCCCCCCCTTTGCCTCTGTTTCCGTTTCTTTTCCTTTTTTGATTTTCCTCTCCCCCCATCATCTCTGTGAATAACCGAACCAAATAGCCAAAACCACCAAACTGCCATCAACCCCTATCCATTGGTAACCGAACGACCTTATCCATTTTCTATTTTTTATTTTTATTATTTTATTTCATTTATTATTCATTTTATTTATTTATTTATTTTATTATTATTTACTATATTATTTACTTAATATATATTTACGTAGGCCTTATTTTATATTCGAATCCGGACGAAATTCGGGTATTACACAACCACCTGCATTTAAAGTTCAAACAAATACATATCAGATCAGTCAGAGAGAACATGAGAACTACAGATAAATCATTCGATCCAAATGCGAATAAAAAAGGTTCGAGTCCCATTAAAGGGTGGATCAGATATAGATATCGCCATGATCCGATCCGAATTCAATCTGAATCCATATCTGATATGAATCTGATCCATATATAAATCTGAATAAAAATATTTAAAATTTTTAGATTTAAAAAGTTTGAGTTGTTATTTAATTTGTTTTATATTGGATTATAATATTTATTGATATTTGTTTGTGCTATAAATTTAAAAATATTTATTTGATAAAAAATATTTTTTTTTCATTTAAATATATTTCTTTGAGTTGTTACTTTAAAAAATAATTGAATTTGGACTTTAGATATTTTATTGGGTTAGACTTGGATATATGTAAATGAATTTAGATTCAGACTTGGATTTTTTTTTTAAATTTGATTATTAATTGGATTGGACTTAAACTTTATAAAGTTCGATCCATTGTCATCCCTACTTTCTCTTCACATATATTTTTAATTATGTCATTATTTTGTCTAATAAAAATAGAATAATTGTTATAATGCTTCTTCTCTATTTTTTAATTAACCCCCTATTTTATTGAATAAAAATATTTATATCAAGACGAGTTAGGTTCAAATTTTTACTCTAAAAATTTAGAACGAATTCAGATGTATGGAACATCATAAAATATCAGTTTAAATTCAAGTAAATGTGTTAAGATTTTGAATAAGGTACAAATCAACCAAAAACCTGACTCGTGATCATCCCTAATGTTCTCGGAAGCTTGAACGAAGTTGCAGCATCCATTGGACCAAGTCTTCGTTTCATAAAACCTTTAGCAAATTGCATAGGGAAGTATCATGGAAAGTGGAAACATGCACATTGCAATTTTCAGAAAAGCTTGGAAAGAAAAGTCTGCCATCTAAGATATTTCAAAGTCAAAACATGAGAGAATGTGTATAAATACTTGAACTTTGACATGCCATGGAAGCAAAATCATATAATTTCAACTGAAAAATGGAAGAAGTGAAGGTTTTAGGGTCTTGGCCGAGTCCATACGGTTTCAGGGTGCAATGGGCGTTGGAAGACAAGGGTGTGGAATACGAATACATAGACGAAGATTTGGTTAACAAGAGTGATATGCTGTTGAAGTACAATCCAGTTCATAAGAAGATCCCAGTTCTTGTTCACAATGGAAAACCGATTGCCGAATCGGCTGTCATTCTCGAATAATTCAAGCAGACATGGCCTCAGCATCCATTGCTTCCGAAGGATCCTTATGAAAGGGCCATGGCACGGTTCTGGATCAACTTCCTCGACGACAAGGATAAGGTAAACTCAAACTCATCGACTGAAACAAAATCCGGGTTTATATTATTATTCATCATTTTGTTTCGAAATTTGCAGGTAACTCCATTTGTGACATTCTTCATTGAGGTTGGGGCGGAACATAAGAAGGCAGCCGAGGAAGTAAGGAGTTGCTAAAGATTTATGAACAGGTGCTTGGAGAGAAGAAATATTTCGGTGGTGAAGAAATTGGGATGTTGGATTTGGCCATGGGGTGGATGGCAGCCTCGTTTGGTGTCGTCGAAGAAATAGTTGATGTCGAAATACTTGATGCCGGGACGTTCCCGCGATTACATGCATGGATTCGGAACCTCAGGGCTAATCCTGTGATAAAAAACAAGCTTCCTGACCATGACCGGTTGCTGCAGAATTACACAGAGAAAAGAAAGATGTTTCTTGGACATCAACAAGACCCATGAACCCTAGTTTCATTGCCTTTTTGGAATCAACATTTTATATGATTCATAAGTTTAAAAACACCTACCTGAATATAACCAAATTCTATTTTATTTAATTTATAATTAATTTTCATTGTTTTTATAATGTAAATTTCCATTGAAATAATGCAAAAGACAATACAAATGAAAAAAAATGCCCACTAGCACCAAGCTTTGCATGGTGACAACTGAAATAGCATACTTAAAACACCATTCACAGGCACATACATCACCATCCTCAAACCTTAAAACATTTCCCTGTTTCAATCTCACAGGGAATGAAAATATATTATTATCCTATGCCCGGGACATACTAACCTCAATATCCGTCATCGGACGAGAAGTCCTCATCAATTCTTTTCTTGTTACCTGTTTATATGGGATGAGGAACAGAAGAATGTAGGGAAAAAAAGCTAATTAAGTAACCCTTAAACATGATAAATTCTAAAAATACTTGTAACTTGAAAACTTGCAGTCTGCAACATTATTTTCGATCCATTTCTTCTTTTCCAGAAATTCACGAATCGCTAATCGTACTGGTTACAAAGTGAGTCACATTATCAAACATGGTTTCACATGAGATAACATGAGACAGTTTCATAATTTTAAGATGTATAGTTTGAATGGAGAGATTTCAAACAATAACTTAAGCGGTACCGAAGTTAATAAATGTAATAGAATGAAATGTTTCCCTTTCAGAGGCAGGAAATGGAATGCCTTTGTTATAGGATTCAAAGTTGGCCACGGGATCCATATCAAATGAGCTAGTTTTCCTTACTTTTAGCAGTAGCTTCAGATAGCAAAGATTGCAGTTCTCCTTTGCGATGTAGTTTGACAGTATCTGCAACAGAACACGAAACGACGAGAGCTGAAGATTTAATTAACCAAATTAAACAACAATAAGTGTCTCGTACTCCAAGGAAACACAAGTTACTCGGACAGAAAAAGAACAAAAATAACTGTACAGCCACCAATGTCTTAACGAATGTATGATTCAAGAGAAGAAAATGCATTAATACCTGTACAGCCACCAATGTGTTTACCCCCTGTGTGAAGCAGATAAAGGTTACAGCATTATTTACGATTATATAACCAAGGATATTTCAGAGAGAGAGAGAAGAGAAAAAAGCAGAGGCAAAAATATAGCATAACAGAAAATGCGCTTTCTTTCGAATTAAATTGCAAAGTGTTATATTTTTTTGGTCTCTGCAACTTCTTTTAGAATCATAACTACAAAAAAGCTGTTGTTTTCATAAGTGATTCTTCTAGCCAGAACTTTGACAAAACTTGCTTTCTACCATGTTTCACCATTCCATGTTCAAAATTTCCAAAAATAAATAAATAAAACAGATAAGCCAAGTGCCAAGTCATGATGCTCCTACTGATTTTCTTATTAGGCTATGATAGACTTCCATTCTGTTTGTAAAGACCAACCTGACAAGACACCCTTATACTTCATCCTTTCATAGAATAGTATACATTTGAGTATGTACATTGTAAATGGATTGGTAGGGATTTTATACGTATAAAACCAAAAAGCCATGCATACCATTTTCAAACAGAGTTCTATATTGGATATGTAAATACTAATTCAATAAAGTTACCAATAAAAACATTTGGGACAGTGTGTTGCCCGGTAAGCCGCTCCAGCAACTTCTGCACTTGGGGCCCTTGGGCACCTGAAAAAAAAAGATAGAACGGTTTACTATAAGCAACATCAATATTAAGAAGAAAAGTAACTGAATGCATGGTCCAATTTGAGATATTAAATTTCATCGAACTTCTGTTGAATTTGGAGAAAGGAAACATAAATTACAACCCAAAAGTCCTGTTCTTTTGAATAAGATAAAGGTTATAAGAACTCGTTCCCAGCTTCCCAATCATTTTTTTCAAAGAGAAAGTATTGCATGGTGATGTGTGATCAGTGGTAATTTACAGTTATGATTTCAAAGCACTAGGACTTAAAAATTATTGAACTGATTAGTTATCTTATTGGTAAAATATTCAAGGTCACAATAAAAAGCAAAAAAAGGTTACTAATCCTAGTCTTTCATTATTTCAATGGGTTTTTAAAGCGTACTGAATAACTATAAGACAAACTAAAATATCATTACAACTTCATCTATACAATGAATTTAGTTTCCCTCATATCTCCATTCTTCATTGTATGTTTCTATGTTTAAGCAGAAAATATACCAAACTTTTAAAGTCGATATTTTCTAAATTTGCATGATTCATCCTCATTGCACTCAACATCTCACACTCAATCAATTTGGCAGGCCAAGAAGAAAAGACTGGAGTTTCAGCAAAGAATAATAGTTCATCCAACAGAAAAAGCCCTCACAATTGAAATGTTCAGCCATGTTCAACGAATCACATTTATTAAGACATGCATTTCTAAACTATATGCCAAACTCAAAATCAGCAAGATATCAAAAGGCACATGTTTTTCATCAATTAATCAAAAAAGTTTTTAAAAAATGAGTCAAAGCAAAGCAAAACAACAAGAAAGGAAAATAGTATCATTAATGGCCGCGGGATCCAGACATCTCTCAGCATAAAGAAAATATCTTCTTTGAATACTCGAATACCCTCGAAGCTTTTGTCAACGGAGTGCACCTCCCTCAATTTGACCCAAGGAAGGAGGTGCACATTTGGGGTGAAAAAGGTGAGCCTTTAGGTGCCAAAAAGGAAATACCTTCCCTTTGATGTAATTGATGCAATGGTAGGTGTGGTGACAACCAAATATCGGTATATGTGATTGACTCAGCCTGATAATGTGGAGAGAATCTAAATCTCGGACATTATAGTATCTCTAAATCATTTTGCAATATTCTGTAGCCTAAAGGAAATAAATAAAATTTATAGCATAAACATAACAAAAACAAATATTTAAAACAAAGACTAACCCAATTCATCCAATTCAATAACCAAAGGCTCCACACCAAGTTTCTTGAACAATGATTTCACCTCTGAAGAATACCTGCAAACAATAAAACAAAGAAAACCCATCACCAATCTCTCTATAAAAATTCCGATTCACAAAACAAATCATCCAAATTCTTCAAAATTTTCAAAAACAAAAACATGAAACATAGGAGAGTAATGAGATTTGAACCCACGAGCACCAAGTCTTGGAGTAAACAACAACAGGGTTACTAGCCACGGTTTTCTTAACACTCTCCTCGAGCCTAGACCCAAACGAGGAAGCCATGCTCCGGACCAACATGGGTTTACATTGCTTCGTCGAGCCATTGCTGCCGAAGCTCAATCCGGTAGATGTCGAAACTCTGCTGCTTTGAACATGAAGAAATTCGTTGCACGGAGAGTGAGAGAAGGACCCAGAACGATCTAGAGGAACATACCTCAGCTTTGCCAGATGGGATGTTATTGCCATGACTGATTTCTGGTTATTTTGTTCGTTTGTTTAGATTTTGATAAGCAGCTTTGGAATATTTTTTTACTCTTTTGTTTTGTTCTTATTGTTCTGGTTTGTGGGCTGGGTTTCAGCTTTAGGTTGTTCGCTTGCAAATGAAAAAGCTGATTGGATTTGGAAATTCTAAAAAATTTACATTTTATAAAAATTATAAAAAATTTAATATATATTTTAATATATATTAAATTTTTTATATTTTTTCGTAAAAAATAATATATACCAAAATTCATATATATTTTTTAAAGAAATTTGGTATATACATTGAGATTCTTATACTTTTTTAAGAAATTCAGTATATATACTGAGATTCTTATATATATATATATATAAAATTTGATAATACTATCAAAATTCTTACTATTTTTTATAAGAAATTTAATATATATCAAAATCCGTATATTTTTTAAGAAATTCAATATATATCAAAATTCTTATGATTTTTATAAAAAAATTAATATTATAAAAAATTATCGAAATTATTAGTATTTTTGTAAAAAAAAACAATATAACTATTTTTTAAGACTCTCGTTTCTTAAAACTTTTGAATTTTTTATTAGGTTTAAAAATAAATGAGCTTTTGAGCATTAGGTGGTCTTTCTACGTTGTACGTTTCCTCTAATTTAGGTTGAATTTTATCATGAACAGTTGACCTGTTTTTCCCTATATGACAAATCAATAGGCTGACATTTTGCTCCACATTTTCTCACCTGAAGCCAACAAGGAACATTGCTGCGGTATCTGGTTGCCAAAACAACCGAGTCGTAGTCAAGTTTTTTAGCCATTGACAACCTCATCTGGTCTATACTACAGGCTTCAGCTTTATCTTTCAAAGCAATGCTGTCAATTCCTTAAACTACCTTTCCCTGAGGACTTCCCTGAAGACCCAACAAAGAAACAGTTCACTGAATACCTTGAATCATATGCCAAGCATTTAGAAAACAACCCAAAGTTCAACAAATGTGTGCAGTCAACCAGATATGATGAGACCAGTGGCTCGGCCTTGTTCGAGCCGTACGTGAACCATCCACAGACCACTGGTCTGATTATATCTGGTTGACTGCAGATACTCGTTGAGCTTCAGGTTGATATCAAAATGCCTAGCATATGATTCAAGGTATTCACTGACCAGTTTCATTGTCTGGTACTCAAGGAAATCTCAGGGAAACGTAATTTAGGGAGTAGACAGAACTGCTTTGGGAGATGAAGCTTAAGCCTGTCCTAGGCATAAAAAAGCTATGCGTTCAGCTCATTCAACGACAAAAGAGAGACCCCCTTGCTCTCAGGGAAACTAGTGTTTGAAATCAAGAAAAAAAAATGAAGAAAGATGGTTGTTGAGAAGGGAAGTGGATGCCTGGATGGTGTTGATTTGGCTAGAAGAGTGGTTTAAATAGGGATAAGCTGGTGTGAAAGGTCTAATTCTTTGGTTTACTGGCTTTGGAATCTCGTTGGGATTAGTAGTATAGTGCAACACCGCCTAACCTACAAGGTCTAGAAGAAAGGCGAAAGGGATGACCAAAGGAGAATACTTAGCCAACAAGTCAAGATTAGAAATTTTATTTTAGAATAAATTATAAAATAAACGTTCAAATTATGCTTTTCTTATTATGATAGAGCGTCTAAAATATTTTTTTATTAAAATAAGTATTTAAAGTTTTATTTTTAGTTTATTTTAAAGTTAATTGAAGTATTTTATTAAATGTGAATAGTTCATCGGAAGCACTTGTAATTGAAATGTTGGGCTATAAATGAAATGAGATGGATTGTGAGTTATTTGAGTTTGATTCGATAAAAGTTAGGTCAATACTCGATTCAATTAGATTTTATTTGAATTTGAAATCAGTTTGAGTTCTTAACGAGCCGAACTAAACTATTTGATATTTGATCCTAAAAGCTCGAGAATTACTCGAAAATACAATATTTTTTATTTTAAAATTAAAGTGAACTAATATATAGGTTTGGGGCGTTAACAAGGTGCATAAAGATATTTTTTTGTGTGATTCTATCTATAATAAAATCATGCAATTTCATTATTATTATTAAGTTCGTAAATAAAACGAGATAGATCGTGAACTATTCAACTACGACTTGATCAAAATTTAATCAACACTCAATTTTTATTTTTAATAATCTAAATCGAGTTTAATATGCTTAAACTCGAACTCAACTCAAATTCTTAATAAAATGAATCAAATTCAACGTTACTAAAACTCGACTCTGACTCATTTACACCAGTATTAGCCATTTTCAATGAATCACATTATATCAAGACAAATGCACTTCTAAATCATATGTAAAATTCACATTCAGCAAAATATTTGCCATGTTCTTGTTAACCCTCTCCTCAAGCCTGAACCCAAATGAGGAAGCCAGGCTCAGGACCAGTATAGTCTATACAAGATAGAAAATATGGGCTGGGTTTGGGCTTTGGTCGTTTACTTGCAAATGGAAAAGTGAAGTCAAATTCTTCTGTTAGTCCTTACATTTTAATTTAATCATTTTTAGTCCTTTTATTTTAAGGTTTAAAATTTTGGTCTTAAAACAGTTGGAAATTGGTAAATCATTAAATCAAATTCTACAACTAGTGATGAATCCCATGACATGTCCAAATTATAAGGACTAGAAACATGCATATTGCTCTGGTTCTCAGTCATACTGGGAAAAGACTTGTCTTAACAGCAACAAGAAACTGATCTGTTGCTGCTGTGTAAGGGGATTTGTAATCATCGACGGACATATTCTGTCGCATCGGTGGTGTTCCGTGTTAGAAACTTGTATGGCACCGGTACAAGAGACGTATTACAGATCACTTGAGTCAGTTAACAGGTTTATGATTCGAATTGGTCGGAGACTCCGAGAAGCATATAGGATTTGTATTTAGAATCATGAATCAATTCTCATTACTTGTCAAGTTGTGGAATATGCTTTACAGAAAACATCTAACAGATGTACAAAGTGTTCAAGGAATCAAAACTTGGACCATTGGAGAGGGATCAGTCAGCCTGTGCTACCTGTTTCGTTTCGAGTATTTTACACAAAAATAACAAATATAATGTCCTAACTGCTACTGAAATATACATACATATATATATATATATATATGTATGTATGTATTTAGAACTGTGAAATGCATCTTCTTTGACAAGCAATGGCAATCTTTTTGTGTTGCTTAGTTTCATCTTTCCATAGCTTGCCAATATCTTGTGCAATCCGAATGGCGTCCGAGGCAGCACCGGAGAGCCCTCTCCTTGTGAACCCAGCTGCATATAATCCACCCTTGCCTTTCCACCCATGTGGGAATGGAGCCTTTGGGAACCCTTTCTTGCAAAAGAATTCACCTTCCTGAAGCCAGGAAGGAACATTGCTGCGGTATCCGGTTGCCAAGATAACCGAGTCGATGTCGAGCTTCTCCCCGTTAACGAGCTCGACTTGTTTATACCAGAACCGCTTGATTCCGGGGACAACCTTGATGTCACCTGATTTGATCTTCCCCAATGCACCAATGTCCAATACAGGGGTTTTGCCTTGTGTGTTCTTGAGTTCCAATGGACCGATTGATGGCCTTTTAAGCCCGTATTTCTCAACGTCTCCGAGCACCAGCCAAGCCAAAGCCAACATCACCTTGTCAACAAGCCAAAGGGGCAGCCATTTCATCATCGAAACAGCTATTTCGAATGTCGATTTCCCGAGAACTTCTCTTGGCAGTACATGAACCTGTTATTAACAAAAAAAAAACAGAACATTAGAATTTAATCTCCAATGTCATGTTCCGGTACTGCATGTTTTAATTCGATGACTTACCGAGCTACGAACCACCATTGATGATGAAGCATTATGGTTACAAAGATCAAGTGAAAGCTCCATGCCAGAGTTGCCACAGCCGACAACAAGTACTTTTTGTCCCTTAAACTTTTCTCCGGACTTGTATTCACGAGCATGGATAACTTCACCACCGAACTCGTTCAGCCCTTCGATATCCGGCACCACGCACTCAGAATTCTCACCGGTGGCCACCACGAGCCAACAGCAAATGTACTCGAACTCGAACTCGTTCGAGACGGTCTTGACCCTCCAGAAACCACTGGTTTCATCATAACTAGCTGACTGCACACACTCATTGAACTTCGGGCTGATACCGAAATGCTTAGCATATGATTCGAGGTATTCGATGAACTGTTTCTTTGTCGGGTACTCAGGGAAATCCTCAGGGAAAGGTAGTTTAGGGAGCTGACAGAATTGCTTCGGAAGATGAAGCTTAAGCCTGTCGTAGGTTCGTTTTTTCCACAAAGAAGCTATGCATTCAGCTCGTTCGAGCACAACAAAGGGCACCCCTTGGTCCCTTAGGCAAGCAGCAGTGGCTAGCCCCGAAGGTCCAGCACCAACTATAACCGGACCATTGACCAAAGTCCATTGACGTTTAGACAAATCTTGATCCTGGTCGAGAAGATCACGAAACAAGCCCCGAGCCATTGTATGACACTGAAAGTTCTTTGTTTTTGAACTTTGATGAACCAAAAATGGAGTTGAAAAGGAGAAATGAAGATGTTTTGTTGAGAAGAGAATCGGATGTTCTTGGTTTGGAGAGAGGAGGGGTTTAAATAGGGATAAAATGGTGTGATTACACTATTTTTTTAAAATAATAATAATAATAATAATAATAATAATAATAATAATAATAATAATAATAATAATAATAATAATCGAAAGGCGTCATTTTAAAATTAATATATTTAATAGAATCTCATATATTATACTTGTAAATTTAATATATTTTAGATGATTTTTATGTAATTTTTAAATTACTTCGTCCGTCTCTTTTAACATATTTTTTATTGTGTAAGAGATTGTTATAAGATAATTAAAACGATAGTTTTATCTTTAAAAAATGAATTTTATTTTATTTAAATCTTAAGGGATGATATAAGTAAAATAACTAAAAATAAAATAAAAAGTATTAAAACTATTTTCTTTTTGAGTGATGAAAAATTATATCACGTGTCATTTTCTGTTCATGGATCAACTAATTAAATGTATCTATTTAATTGATTTTTTTACTTTGTTATTTTGTCATGTGAATCTTCACTAATATTTACTGTAAATTAAATTAAAAAATAGCTTTTATCAAGTGAAAATTCAGTTGGTAAAAAAATAAGATAAAAAAATTAATTAAATAGATGTATTTAATTGATTGGTCAAATGAATATATTTAATTGATTAATCTCGTAGATAACGTGACGAGAATAACTATGATATAATTTTTCCTCGAGTGATAATTAAGTCTTTTATCTGCTAAACATTTCCCACCCTTTTAACTAATTAAATACATGTTTAAGATGTTAAATCATTGAAATTGTTACTTTTCAATGTATTATCAAACAAGCCCTAAATTTCAAAGTTTAGTATAGTATAAGGATTGAAATCATAATTTGACCCTTTCCATAATAACTATGAAGTTTTATTTTTCCTTCTAGAAAGTATTAGGAGGAAAGAACAATTGGTGGCAAAACAAAAATCATTTTCCCACAGTCTTATACTAAAAAAAAAATTAAAAAATAAATTCTAAACTTTAATTTTAAATTTTGTATTTTCAATCATATATTTTAAATTTTGTATTTTCAATCATATATTCTAAAAATATATTTTATCTCTATTTTTTAAACTCTAACTATAAAAATAATTAAACTTGATATTATCAATTTTGAATTTGTTCATGATTTCTTGTGTGATTGTTTATCCATAGTGATGGACCGAAGTGACTGAAAAATAAAAATATTATTATATTAAAAATATTAAATTAAATTATGACAATTAAATGAAAATTGAGATTAATTTCAGGTTAAATAAAGATTTTTATGACTACATTGAATAAAAATGTAATTACATTTAAAATATTTAACTAGATTAACAAAATTAAAAAGAAATGAGGGTTAATTTTGGGTTAAACAATATTTTTTGAGTAAATTAAACAAAAATATGATTACATTTAAAATTTTGAATTACATTATAAAAATTATAACAAATAGCGGTCAATTTCAGGTTAAATATAGATTTTAAAACTAAATTAAACAAAAATGTAATTATACTTAAAATATTAGATTAAATTACAACAATTATAAAATAATAGGGGTCAATTTTAAGTTAAATAGAGATTTTGAGGATTAAATTAAACAAAAACATCAACATACTAAAAATATTAGACAAATTTATAAAAAAAATAAGAAAAATAAGATTAATTACGAGTTAGATAAAGATTTTTACAACTAAATTGAATAAAAATAAAAATTTGATAAATTTAGCATACAATTTTTCTCTTTTATTAAAATCAATTGTTTTTTTATTAATGACACATGGCGTGCGTTCTAATTGATACGTGAATTTTTTTATAATGAAAATTAACGATATGAGATAATTAAGCTCATAATTTATATTTTAAGAGATAAAATATTCTAAAAAACTTTAAGATTAATTTGATATTTCTTTTGTCTCATTTATAATGTATAGTCTTGATTTTTTAAAAGTTAATATTTTAAAATTTTAACTATGGTTATTTTAAATATTTTAATTTATTAAATTTTATAATATATATTTTTAAATTATTTGATCAAAAGTTTTTAAAATATATTTCTATTAATAATAGATTTAAAGTTATAATAAGTCAAAATTAAAAAATAAAATTAACTAAAAAAAGTCAATACTGGACAAATAAAGTGAGACGGAGGTAACAGAAGGCAATAAATCCATTACTCCCTCAGTCTCATTTAAGAAGTCCAGTATTGATTTTTTAAGGTCAAAATTTTAAAACTTTGAACATAGTTATTTTAAATATTTTAATTTATTAAATTTCATAAAATATATATTTTTAAACTACTTGATTAGATGTTTTTAAAATATATTTTTTATATTTTTATCAATAATAGATTTAAAGTTATAATTAATTAAAATTAAAAAATAACTAAAAAAATAAATACTGGACAAATAAAATGGGACGAAAGGAGTATTAATCCGTGTATACAATTATTCTAATCTAAACATTTAATTACGAATAAAATCAATTATCCCAAAGATGGAGAGAAGATCTTAGAAGGAGAATTAGGAAGCAAAGAAAATGACCCAACATCCTCATCTGATTCTATGGACCCACTTCTTAAAAGCTAAACAAAGATGGAGTGGATTTATAATTTTTTTTAAAAATATTAATTTATATCGTATATTTTATTTTAACAAATATATCTTTTAATAATTTTTATATAAAAGATTTTATATTCAAAATATTTTTAAATAATTTATTATTAAATTAATTTTATTGGTAATAAAATTTATTTTTAATAAAAATTTGAATCAAAAAGAAATGATGAAACTGGAAGGCCCTGTGGGAACGAGAAGTGTGTTGCGTATGACTGAGACGGTGTTCCCACGTGGAGTGTATGATCTGAATACTGCCGTGGTGCTCCGTACTGTCTCCATCCCACATCGCCCCCACAAGCAAATAGGCTCTTGGGATGGAGACTGGAAGGTTGTTTCGACCCACAAAATAACTTCCACGTACATCCTCATGCCAAACGTCGTTACTTCACACTTTAGGCAGTTTGGATTTATCTTCTACATCGTCAATTTCATTGTCAGGTTCCTCTTGAATATTCTTTCTTAGTATATAAAAAAAATCTAAATTACTATGCAATGTTCAAGTTCAAATAGTTATCGTCAGAGGTATTTAAAATTAGTCTAACGAGTCAATAAACTCATAATACAAGTTAAAAAAATACAAATGATGTTAAAATATAGTAATAACATTGTATTGATATTTGATTTATTGGGTCATTAGGTATACATTGAACGTAGAGATGGGCACGGGTCGGGTTGGATTTTCGACCCACCCGAACACAAATACCCTAAACCCAACTCCGACCCAACCTGGATATTTTTCTAAAAAATCCAACCCGACTAGACCCGAAAATAAATACCCTAAACCCGACTCCGACCTGACCTATAAAAAATAAAGAAATTTAGGGATTAAATTATAAAAAATAATTTTCAGAAACTTAATTATAAAAAAAATAATTTTAAGGATTAAATTATAAATAAAAAATTAATTTTAAGCATCTAATTATAAAAAATATATAGATAAAGGATCATTATTATAAATATTTTTATAAAATTTATGAAAAAAATTACATATTTAGTCTTGGATCGGATCAAATATTTTATACCCTAAACCCGAACCCGACCCAACTCGATATTACCTTAAAAAATCACCCGACCTGATCAGAACCTGATTTTTCATCAAAGAACCGACCCAATCAGACCGGGTCGAGTCAAAACCCAATAAAACGGCATAAAATATCCATCCCTAATTGAACTAATTTTAATAACCCCTAATTATTGTATCACATTATGTGATATTAAGATATTATTTTATATTTTTATATAACTATAACTATCTAATTCATTTTTTTGTTAATCTATATCAGATACTACACATATAAGTTTATATTAAAGGTAATTTTTTTATCTAACTTATTTTCTTCATGTCGGGATTCGATTATATGAATATATTTAATAAATAAATTGTTAAATAAAAATAACTAAAAATTATTTAGAGTTTAGGGATTTTAATAGAAGGGTTTAGAATTTTTGGTTGATAGTTATAATTTATAGTTTAGGGTTAAGGTTTAAGTTTTAGGGTAACATGATTAGGTATTTATATTTTAACTTATATATAAACCCCACGAAAAAATTATTATATAGTTTTGATTTATCATGTTATTTATAATTTTATTTAATAAAATTTATTTATTTAATAATATATAAAAAAAATAAAAATTCACATTAAAAAATAAAGATTCATTTTTAAAAAATAAAATAAAATAAAATTATTAAATGAGATTATAAATAACGTAATAAATAAGGTCCGTTTAATAATTTTTGGTTTCACGTTACTAAGCTTAACCCTATACTTAAATCATTTCATTTCATTATCATTTTCCCCCGTTGTGAAGACAAATTAATATAAACTAGGGGTGGGTAATACCGAGTACCCGACCAATTTAAATAAAATTGATCCATGTCTCGATAACCACCGGTTCCTGAAAATTAAAATCAGTCTCGGTTACACCAGATCTTAAATTTTAAAAACCGGTCTCGTTACTAGTGGAACCGGTTCCAATACCGGGTATTCGGTCAATTAGTTTATTCTTAAAAAAAAAGCGAGTAATTGAAGAAAAAAAATCCAACCACCAATAATAATATTAAATAATAAAATTAGAACATTATATGCTTGAAAATTAAAGTTTTAAAACTAGTCTTACTCATAATATTCATGCATGAAGAAAAAGTTTGATAAGAAAAATAAATAATAAAAAAAAACAATACCGGATATTTGGTATTGATCCCGGTTCTATTGGGTACCCATCGGGTATCGGGTCTAAAAAAATTAAGATCCAGTTTCGGTCCCGATTATGATCGAGACCTAAATTTTAGATCTAGTCCCATCGAAACCAATACCAAATAAAAATCTACCAAATCTTATCAAATCCGAGATCGAATAATCAGAATTTTTTTCTCACCGCTAATATAAACAAGTAACAAGTGAAAACCAAACCTCCAAATGCAACAAACAAATTCCACTGCATACATCTAATATGGAAAAGAAAGATAAAAAATCTATCATGGAGTCAGTCGGCCAGATCTCGTGCATGATGTAGATAGCTTGATCGGACAGAGATATGTACGTAATTTTGCCCGCGACAGAATATGAATAAATGTATAATTTAAAATTGTTGATCCTTCTTCAAGTCTATGATTAATAATTAATAGGGTTGTCATTAGGGATGGGCAAGATCGGATACCCGGCCAATTTAAATAGTATTGGTCTCGGTCTTGGTCTCGGTAACCACCGATTCCTAAAAATTAGAACCAGTCACACCGGGTCCTAAATTTTAAGAATCGGTCATGTTATTGGTGGGTACCGATTCCAATACCGGGTACCCAGTCAATTAGTTTATTCTTAAAAAAATTTGAGTAATTGGAGAAAAAAAAATTCAACCACCAATAATAACATTAAATAATAAAATTAAAATTTTAAAACTAGTCATATTCATAAAATTCATACATAAAGAGAAAGTTTGATAAAAAAAAAAATAATACCCGATATTTGGTATTGATTCCGGTATTACTGTATACCCACCGGGTACCGGGACCGGATAATCGAATTTTTTGCCCAGCCTTATTGGCATTATACTTCAAAAAGGCTAAAATAATCGTAGACCTTTTGAAATATAATGCCAGCCCTATTAATAATTAATCTAAATCATAAATAATAAATCCAAAAAAAGCTAATTTTTCTGAAATCTATGATTATAGTTATGGTCATGCTTAATGAGAAATTGAAAAAAAATCAAACTTTATAATTATAATTGGAATTAAAATAATTCAAACTGAATCTAAACCAAATAATTTATTTATTATCTTTATTTAAATAATTTAAAATTTTATTTCATTAAATCAATCTATTATGGGTTATTTTTTAACTAGATTTCACTTCCTTTTTTTCTTTGAATAATAATTGAGCTATGTGCATTGTTGTGAAATGTGAATGTTCTAACCAACTAATCATATGTAGTAGATGACAAGTCAAATCAGAGTTTACGAACTCTATGTCTCTGCACATCAACATCTTGGGTCAATGGAACCTTCTAAAAAGGGAAATGATTGTGAGTGGTAGGGGTGGGTAAAAAATCTAATTACTCGGTCTTGATTCCGAACACAATTAGATCTGATAGATTTTTAATCTGGAATTGATATCAGTGGGATAGGGACTGGATCAAAAATTTAGAATCGATTGTAACCGGGACTGGACTAGATCTTGATTTTCTGGACCCGGTACTTAGTGGTACCTAATAGAACCGGAGTCAATACCAAGTATCTAGTACTGATTTTTTAGCTTGTAATATATAATATTCTCTTGTTATTTTTTTTATCAAACTTTCTCTTTATGTATTAATATTATGAATATGACTCGTTTTAAAATTTTAATTTTCAAGCCTACACTATTCTAATTTTATTATTTAATATTATTATTGGTAGTTGAATTTTTTTCTCCTATTGTTTATTTTTTTAATAATAAATTAATTGCTCAAGTACCCAGTATTGAAACTAATTCCCACTAGTAACGAGATTGATTTCTACAATTTAGGACCCGGTAGAACTGAGATCGGGACTAATTCTAATTTTTAGAAATCGATAACTACCGGAACTGAGACCAATTTTAGTTAAATTAGCCGATACCCGATCTTGTCCACACTAATAAGTGGCATGAGACAACGAATAAATAATGACATGTTTACGTTCGTTTATATTCACGAAGCTGTGGCTACCAAGATCGCCAGTTTTTTCTTCCAACAAGGTTGAGTCGGTGGTTTGGGGTTATAATTCAGGGTTTGATTATCAACCCTCAACTTCTAACTTCTTTCACCATTGTTGTTTGTGGTGACTGCATCAACACTTGCGAATCTGCTGCTCTTTGGCTCCAGAGGATAAGGGTTCTCATATGAAGTCTGGACATGATTTAAACAACTTTGTAAAGATTTTCATCGATGAATGTGAGAAGGATGGATTTTAGAGGGCTTAGGATCAATGGTCTTCTGAAAATTTAAAATTTATATATAATTTAGATTTTTTTATTGAAAATTTATTTTTATCCTCTAAAATTCTATAAGTTAACCTTAAATACGAATATAAGATTTTAAATAGGTGATCGGTTCATATAGACGAGGTTATCTTTAAAAAGTTATATTTAAAGTTAACAAAATAAGTCAAATATATGTTATAGGTTTGACTCAACTATCCGGAGATTATTTCATTTTTTAAGTTGAGTCCGGAACGAGTTAGGTTTTTGTTATCCTAACTTTTAAAGTGATTTTAGATAAAAAGATTAATATTGGAATAAAATTTGTCTATATTTTAGTGTCCCCTTTATACGTTTCATAAATAATTTTATGTCATGTGTATTAATAATTTTTTTTATGTTTTATTTTTTTTGAATTAGCTAATAGTGATCACAATAGTATCTTTCTAGAATATAATCTCCACCATTTGGCATTGATCGCTCAATCATTTTTTTATTTGAGTTATTTGAGTCGAATCGAATAATTTGAAAAAATTTTGATTTCGAGTCGAGTTCAAATTTTCAAAAATTCGAATAACTCAAAAAATTTTAGGGTCTAATTTCATATTTAATCCCTGTAATTTTATTTTTAGTTTTATTTTTAGGGTCACTTTCCATATTTATTTTTTTATTTTATTTAATACAATTTTTATTTGTATTTTTTATATTATACTTTTTAAATTATGCTATTTATTTTATTTTATTTAAATTTTTTATATATTTTTATTATATTTAATACAATTTTTTTATCTCGCATTGGTCTTATCAAGATAAGAAAGGTTTTAACAACGTTCGTAATTTATTAAAATGACATATTCATACCTGAGATATTTGATAATAATAATAATAATTCAAAATCTTATTTATATATGTACAAAATAATATAAAAAATATGTACGTAGATATAAAGAGGTCATTTAAATTGGAAGCAAAATATACTATAGTATTATGAATAGTAGAATTAAAATTTATACATAAAATCGAAAATTCGAATCAACTCGAATTCGCTAAAATTGAATCGAAAAAAAATTAAGTTGTAAAATATGATGACTCAACTCGAATAACTCGAAATTTTTAGAATTGACTCGCTTAACGCTCATCCCTAAATACATATGATATAAAATCATTAATGAAACATACGAAGGTAAGGTAAATGAATTCTCTTCATCAAAATATCTTATACATTGACACTTGAAAGAAAGTTCCACAAGAGGGATTATTTAGGGGTTTATATTTTAGTTTAGCATATAAGGAGTTAGATTAGGTTTTAAGATTTAATTTTTAGAATTTAGGGTTATAATTAGAATTTAAAATTTAAGATTTAGATTAAGAGTTAAATTTTTAGGATTATAAAATTAAATTTAAAATTTTAACTTAAAAATATGTATGCTTGTTCTTTTTTACTTTGACAACTTGTAAATATTCACCATTTAAATAATTAATTCACCTCAAGTAGATGACTCAGTTTTTTTCCTTTATGATTTCTGTAGGTGAATTCATTTTTCGTTAGTTTAGGTAAATATAATAAATTTTTTTCAAGTAATAAGTCAATTCAGTATTATTAAATAAATAATACAATAAAATTATAACGCGAAAAGCATACAAACATTAACATTAAGATAAATTTGTTATATTAAACAATTATTTCTCCTAAAATTATTTAAAAAAAAAATATGAGATCGTGTGCTTTTTTTCAACTCTTCCGGCTCTAACTCCTCCATTTTCTTTAAAGAAAGAAATTTTTCAAATCAAGAATATTTCTCTTGAGATACAAGTTGCATATAGGTGGATTTGGGAAAGCATTACTTTGTTCCTAATTGTTTATATTATTGTTTTGTTCTATTTCTTTAATGAATTCTTTAAAAAAATAAAAAAAATACAACCACTTTTTGACTTTGTTGAGAATATATTAGTCTAGATTTAGTATTTTAAAGCAAAGAAGCAGGTGATGAATTCGTGGAAGCTCTTTTAGGTATTTCAATCACCTTTCTCTCTTCATTTTTACATCATCGATTTAGTTTATACGGTAGAATTTTTGAACATCGAAACATAATTTCTGCAGATGATAGTTGAAATTTGATTATTATTGTTTTTCTGATACCAATAAATATAACTTCTATGATTACAATACATTAAATCCAATTATTCTGATACAAATAAATATAATTCCTATACCAACATCAACGTATATATAAACAAAGAGAACTTGTGTTTTTCTCTTCGAGCTTTAGTTATTCACTTTTTAATTTTGACTTTCTTCACCATTGTTCTCTTTAGGTAATTTTCACTTTAAATTTCTTTCTTCATTTTTGATATATTATGTTTATATTATTTGAATGCTCTGTTCTTTGATTTAGGATTGAATTCATGCTTATATATATAATCAATGAATGCTTTGTTCTTTGAATCGTTTTTATCATCTTTAATTTGATTTTTATTTGAAATTTGAATTTTTTGAGGATAATATGATTCAGTTCATCCAATCGTTTTCAGTTTATTTCTTAAAAATCTGATCATAAATTTTTTGGCGAGAATTCTAACTTTAAAAAAGACAGAAAATTTCGTTGTTTCCTGTTTGATCTTAAATTTTTTTAACAATCTCTCTCTTAATTTCAGATTTCACTTTTTCTCAAGAAGGACCAAAGTTTTTCTACACGCTATGTTTCCAGGGATATCACTCGGCAATTTAATTTTCAATTTTCATTGGTTCGTTCAATAATACAAGATCGTGTATTTCTTTACCAATTCTTCCAACTCTTCCTCCGACTTCAACTCCTTTTTTTCTTTGGAGGAAGAAATTTTTTAAATCAAGAATATTCTTCTTTAAGATGCAAGCTGTAGATAAGTGGACTTGAGAAAGTATTACTTTGTTCCTATTTATTTCTATTATTGTTCTGTTTTTTTATTTAATCCAAAAAGGTAAAAAAAATACAACCAATGCTTGAAATTGTTGATAATATATTAGTTTAAATTGAGTATTTTAAAGCAAAGAAGCAGATGATAGTCGGAATTCAATTATTATTATTATTATTATTATTATTATGATAATGACGATGATGATACTAATAAATGTAACTTTTATGATTACAATATATTAGATTTAATTGCTCTGATACCAATAAAAATAACTCTTCTATCAACGTCAACGTAAATATAAGCAAAAAGAACTCGAGTTTTTCTCTTTAGATAATTTTCACTTTGAATTTTTTTCTTCGTTTTTTATATATTATGTTTATGTTATTTGAATTCTTTGTTCTTTGATTTAGGATTGAATTCATGATTATGTATGTATAATCAATGAATGTTCTATTCTTTGAATCGTTTTTATTATCTTTAATTTGATTTTTATGTGAAATTTAAATTTTCTACGGATAATATTATTTAGTTCATCCGATAGATTATAATTTTTTTTCTTAAAAAACTGATCATTAACTTTTTTGACGAAAATTATAACTTAAAAAAACAAAAAACTTCGTTACTTTCAATTTAATCTTAAATTTTTGAACAATCTCTCTCTCAATTTCAGATTTTACTTTTTTTAAGATTGGCTAAAGTTTCTCTACACGCTATGCTTCCAGGGACATCACTCGACAATTTGATTTCTCATTTCTAGTGGTTCGTTCAATAATATGAGATCGTGTGCTTCTTGTGCCAACTCCTTCGACTCCAACTTCTCCATTTTCTTTGGAGGAAAAATTCTTCAAATTAAGAATATTTTTTAAAGATGCAAGTTGTAGATAAATTGACTTGTAAAAGCATTACTTTGTTCCTAATTGTTTCTATTACTGTTGTGTTGTTTCTTTATTGAATTCTCCAAAAAGATAAAAAAAAATACAATAAATTCAATTCAATTACTCTGATACTAATAAATATAACTTTTTTATCCGAACAAAAAAAATAGATTAATCTAAAAAGTTACGCTTAAAAATTTTAAAATTTTACTCTCAAAAAAATCAATTTTAAAAATTATATTTTAATTCTAAAAAATATATAATAATTTAATAAATATATTATAATAAATAATTTAATAAATAATATTTGTAAAATATTTAAATAAAATCATAATATGTTAAAAATAAAAAAAAATATAATTAGTTACAAAATTTAAAATTATATCAATATCCATAGTGCAAACGGTATTGACACACATGGTGCGAATAAACTCAATCCCTATGGTACTGTGGGACTCGATCTCTTTGCTGCGGATCGACGTAGCCCCCACAATACGGGTACATACCTCCTTGTTGTGGACGAATGTAATCCTATGGTGCGAACAGACTTGTTCCTTAGGTGTGTGGGATAACTCGACCCTAAGGTTCGAGTACACTCGACCCCCGAGTGTGGGGTGGACTCGCCCCTTGGGTGTAGGCACACTTACCTTCCAAGTGTACAGGAGAATTGAACCTCGAGATGTGGAAAAATTCAACCCTCGGATATGTGGGGTTACTTGACCCTATTGTACTGTCAGGCTTGGTTGTGGATATATCGTTTCCCTACATATAAACAAAGTGTCATAAACTGACATTAAGAAAAATAAAACCAATTATATCTAGAAAAGACAGTTTTGTTGTTGATGCATACTTACCATCCGATCCAACATGCAGTTGTGACTATCCACCTCCTTATGTATGTCACCTGACAGTTATTGAGGTGGTATTTATCAGAATATGCTTGTGTAACAGATGTGTTTAAAAAAAGATTCAGGACATATATGATTATATTTTGGGTTTAGAAACCTATAAAATTCAAAGAGTTACATCTGTGTAAGACGTCCGAATACAAGATTCAGATAATGGACTTGATCCAAAAGACTGAGGAGGGTTGCTATTTATACAGAAACTTATGAGACTTAACTACTTTAAAACTAATGCATGGGTCGGTTATAATAGTTCAGATCAAAGGATATCAGAGTGAAAGAAAGGGGCACGTTTTAAGTTTTTTTTTTTACAAAAAATAGACGACGCGCAACTTCTTGTAACTTGCATCTCCACTCATTTTTTTAACCAATGAATTTCAATTCATTTTTTCTATGTCGTTTAAAATATATAATTTTTTAAAGTTAAATTATTAACATGAATAATTAATAGTAAAATAGATAGTTTTTATTAGTTAGAGACCACAGATGATGTGACGAATTGAACCCATAATATAATCTCTCATTTAATTTTCTCTTTTACTTTTCCCTTTTCTAGATTTTATTTATAAAAAGTTGTTAAGAAGAATAAGAGATTATATTACGGTCTTTTTAGGGTTAAAAATAATTTGAGGATAAAAATAATACAGAATAAATAATTTTTGGTAAAAGTATATTTTAGTTTGGTTTAAAAAGTATTTTTTAAAAGTTAAAATGTTTAGTTTTTTATTTTTTTTATATGTTATTAATCTTTTTATATTTTAAAAAAGATGTCTAAAATATATATTTTATCTATTTAAAAGTATTTTCGACAATAATATATAACATTCTTTTTTTAAATCAAATAATTTAAAAATATATTTAGAGTTATTTTCTAAAGGTATTTTATATCATATTTTTTTTAAAATAATGTCAAATTGATCCCAAGTTTTGATCTGACAATGGACCCATATATACATATGAGTGTATAATCCATGTTGAATGACATGTATTTGTGCCTACTCAATACTCACCAGCTGCAGTATATATAGTTCGAATTCGAGAGAGCCTATGATTATAAAAGCCATGGACCAACCTATAACAAGGGGTGGGATGGATAGAAAATTTATACTTAATTCCGATTGTATTGACAGCAAAGGCTGTGGTCCAAGTTATGGTGATGTGATGATGGCTAGAACCCTTTCTAGCCTCTATGGACCAACTGGAAGGCTGAACTCCCCAAAAGTTGTGAGAATATAACATATATTCCATGAGGATTTCACATGGATTGCCAGACCCATACCTTTTCTCACATTTCTCAAACAATAATTATTGATTTTTTTTTATTTAACTACAGTGATTACAGTAATATCTATTCTAGAGTATATATTCTCGATCATTAGACATTGATCGCTCAATCACTGTGCTGACAGTATTGATGTTCGAACCCATGACCTTCAGAAACAACCGTTCCTTTAACCATAAAGTTAGATGGTTCGTGCATTATTATTATTATTTTGGATAATGATACTTGACAGAGTCCATTTTTCTTTCCTTCATAGTTTTATGTTGCAATCTCTGTTTTTATTTTTGTTAATCGAATTAAAACTCAGTTGACCGACCGGTGATTGTGACGAATGATCTTATTTTGAAGAAGTAACAAATTTATGTTGCCAAAGTAATCCTTTTATTTGGTTTCCTGCTTGTGAAATGAAATTATGAAACATCTGGGGGCTAAAGATACAATAGTATGCTGCTGTCTTGTAGGAACTTGTTATAAAAAGCCGGCAAGGCGTGGATCTGTGCGGAGCGGAAGACCAGCTCGGGCGCCTAAAGCTCTGCAGCCGGTTGCAGCCTGCAATGAGCATCACGTTAGGTTAGGAGAACTTCTCAAGTCAATCAAATGACAATCTCCTTACAAAGCTAAAACCGTTAACAGCGAGTTTGTCCGTTTATTACCACTTGAGCTGCAAACGGCAACATCTTCTCCGGTGACATGCCAGCACAGAGAGCTAAATACAAGAAAACTGAATAGTCAACATCGACTTCATAACAAATGTCATTGTATTTGCAGGTTCTAAAATTCTATAAAGAACAACCTAGTTTATGAATCACATACGATCAAGGAGAAAGTATAGTTAATGAAATCATGTGGTTCGATCCCTAAGAAACTTGTTAGCTGTGGGAGGACCACAAAGTTTGCAGTAAAGCTTTAGCATTATAGCTCAATTTTACATCCATTACTAGAAGAAATCGTCGAAAATGGTGAAACAGTTGACTATGGGACTGTGTTATTATATATAAGACCACATGTGGCAGTAATTGAGTGCAGAAAACGCACTCGGGTTTGATGCCAGGCACACTTCAGTTTTGTTTTCTGCACTGTAAGAAAATGTTGCTAGCTATACACATTCGGAACAAGGGATCATTGATTCCGCGAAAAATAAGAGACCCTAGTGAATAACTTGAAAGTCTTTTAACCTATTTGTAGCAACCTTCAGGAATATTATACATAAATATGTTTGCCAATTAATGATGAATCTTTAGAAGCCAAAAAGGACATAAAATAGGTTGAAACTTGAAATGGTTAAATGTACCATATAGTACTGCTCCAATAAACGCATCACCAGCGCCGGTTGTGTCAACAAGTTCCGATGGTGGTATCTTCTCAGCTGTTCCTACAAATAACCGGCCAGTCAGAGTCCCTATCCCATTTGAAGTCAATTTGGTTGCCACCTACAAAGACCCGGAAAGCAAAATTTTCAAATGAAAAGAAAAATGCTAACACTGGTCTTTTAAATCTTTGCTCAAGGAATTTAATAACATCGGTGAGACCCGTCCAGGCATCCACAGACTAATGTACGTCCTAATGTCTACACATAAGTCTTCTGCTATGTATGTTATTACCGATGAAATGCATGTCGGGACGGTCTTGTTGTCATCTTTTCTCTGCTTTAATGATTCCAATAAACCGTGAACATCCAATTCTTCAGCATCAGAAGCACCTACAAACATAGTAAGGAAGCTAAATTAGACTTCAGAACCACAAAAAATTGTCTCACTTTTTTTTGTTCCAACCATGTTTTTTAGTTCTGATTCAAGTGATATTTTGCAACAACACAATTACACCCACCATTTACACTTCTTTCTAGCATTATGCATCCATCTTCACCCAATGTCACAATCACAAATTTTAATTTTGGCAACCTCAGAAGCATGGAAATAAGCACACTTGGAACAGACGGAGCTTCTGTCCATGCCTGTCTCATTGGAAGAAATAACTTAACAAACTTCTTCCACAATGTTCAACTAAACATTAAAAGAAGTAGGTCAAACCAAGTATTAAAAACACCAACTAAGTTCGAAACTAAAACAGATTTAAGAGACGAAGACAAAATAGTTCATGAATATAACAATAGATGATGTTAGTCATAAAAGATAAAGAAAAAAGACCCTTTCGAGGTTGAATAACAGTTGTATGATATTAATTATTTTTGACAAACACTTATAGAACAGACACCAAACCCAATACATCTTTGAACAAAGTAAGCAAACAGGGATATTGTGAGCAGAAAAGCATGGTCAATGGCTAAAAGTTGCAATGCTGAAAGAAATGGCAAGGGAACCGGTGATCAAGAAGTATTATGTTCTATTGAGAAGAAGCATAATGCAAGATCAACCTACCTGTGGAAACTTTGTAGAGCATATAGCATAAGTAGCAAATTCCAGAAGATCATCTAAACCTTCCCTTTTCCTTTCTGCCTCGACTAATATTGGTATATTCTTGCAAGCAGCCTGTAGCCATAAAATGTTAGACTGGCTATTGGTGGATATTAATCTTGGCGAGGAATGTAGAGAAAGACCATAATATTTTAGCAACTGCAATGGGAAGCTGCCAACATCAACTATGTCATAGGTTGAAACCGAAGCTAATCACAGAGCATAAAATAATGAAGTTCCAACAGAATGGTTCTGATTAGAAGCTTTCAATCTGAACACCAGTTGCTCACAAGCCTGTGAGCAGTCTACTGGATAAAAAAACAAATTCTTTAATTCTGGTAATTTTTCAATAAAGGAACCAACATATTGTCGTAGAAGTTGAGTTATAAAAGTTTACGAAATTGGAGATACATTAATTAAATTAAATCATCTACCACGAATACAAAAGCTCTTAGTTTCATTCATCTACCTCAATACTATAAGCTGAACAGGGAAAATTACCTCTTTTGCAACAAGTAAAGCAGTCTCGGGGTGTCTTCCATCAAAGTAGACCATATTTGCTCCATCCAGTGCAGATAATAAACATGAATTAGAAAGCTCCTCTGGTATCAAGGGTGGATAACCAGGGGTGTGGATACAAGTGCGGCTTTTCCTAAAATTATTAATTGATACATGAGTATTCACGTCTAGCCATGGATATTTTTTAACATAATACGAATTTTGGCTGAATTAAACCAGTCACCAAACATCCTGATTTCTATGTTCATTTTTGTAACATAAGCAACAACTCTGTTGGTGTTCTTGTTACAAGTATATGATTGCAGCTTCCTTCAGCACCCAAAGAGGGGTTTCTGAGGAAACACACTGCTTACGGAAAGGATAGCACATTATCCAACAATGGTAATGAGCCAATAAGGATAGGACATTAGAATATACAAAATCTCAGCCATCTCAATGAAAGTGCTCACGTTTGGTTGTCAACAATGACATAAGTAAATGGTGAATTACCCTCCTCAGAGACCTGAAAGCAACAAAATTGAGTCAGAGAGGGAGAGGATTCAGGTCAAAATGCAACATGAAAGGGCAGTAAAGATTATTGATAAAATAAAAGGTGGCAACTTGCAAGTCTCCTGTATGGCATATAATCAGATAAAATATGTCTCATTTTAATATTTAAGGAGCCAAGAAATATGCATACGAACTAAGAAAATAACACAGTTATGCTTCATTCTCCTGGCTTAATGTTGGCACTTTGAGTTCCTAAGTTATTTTATTGCCTGATAACTTGGGGTTGAGGAAAGTATAGATCACATACTGAAATGAACAACTTATATTTATGTGAAATCTAGTTCTAGAGTCAAAATAGGCACACAATATTAAACAAAACCAATGAAACAAATCTTCAAGGCAAAAATAAGCTTTAAAACCAATCAAGATAAGAACAATGATAATTGCAGGCTAAAGACATCTCCCACAACTATGAAGCATAAATGATTTTCTAAAAAGGCTCACAATAAAAAAGGAAGTGTTGACTCCATCAGCTTCAAGCTCCTCCAATATACCCTTGCCTTGAGAATCATTGGCAACCTAATGTTCATACAAATTATGATGCAAAAAAAAATTACCCCACAGTCAATTGGCGAGTGTTACAGTGAGAAAAGTAAGACCTTAGAAATTAAACCGTGGGTTTAATCCCAAACGAGCAGCACAAGTTAAGGCATTTCCAGCATTCCCACCTCCTTGAACCTGAGAAAACAAATGTCAAATTTGTCAACTAATGATAATCAATACCTATAAAGAACCTGAAGATTAAAAAAATAAGAACCTTTAAGCTAGTGCTCCTGATTTTGTCGTCTGGGTTAGGAAAAGAAGCTACAGTGGCCAAGAAATCAACCGATACTTGCCCACACCCTAGCTGTTGATTGCGTGGAACAGAGCTAAAACTTTGTCAAAATTGTATGCTAATAATGGCTAAAACAAAAGAAATAGACGGTAAGTGAAAACGGAGCAAAAAACGTACAACGATGCGGCGTTGGGGAAGAAGTGGAAGCGATTCGGATGACATTTGGGTCCTGAAAATTTTCTTTTACCAAGTGCGATTGTTTCTGTAGAAAGAATGGAGTGATGGAGCAAATAAAAGCATGAATTGACAGAGAAAATGAGTGAGAAAAGAGAGGAAGAAACCTGATGGAAGAGCCAAGGTTGACAGATATGGCATCGGGGAGTGGTGGGAGTGACGAAAGCATGAATTCTTTTATTAATGGCGTGAACTACAGTTTGCAGTTGGTGATTTTGGATTGGGTGGCTCGTCTGAGGCTAACTGTAAGTAAAAGACAGCTGAAGTTAGAGAGGACAACCGGATGGATTTTTTTTTTTGGGAGTTGATAGAAACCGATTAAAATGAGATGAAATCGAAATTATTATAAATTTTATAAGAATTTTAGTATTGATTTTATGGTATATACAAAATTTTTTATAAAAAGTGTAAGATTTTGTTTATCGAATTTATTATAAAAAGTTTAAAATTTTTGAAAATGTAAGAATTTGGGTACATATTGAATTTTTTATAAAAAATATAAGAATTTCGATATATAACTACCAAAATTCTTACAATTTTTATAATAATTTCGATTATGACTTATTTTAGAATATTTTAACTAGATTCACGTTAAAAAATTAATTTTTTTAATTCAATTTGATATAACAAAAATATAATCATTAATAAGATAAAATTAAATAAATATTTCTTTTTCGAGAATTATATTTAAAACGAATTCGAGATTATACTTTAGATTGAGTGATCGACAATCTAAATCTTGGATATCAACTCTTAAACATATGTAATATATAAGATTTATATTTAATAAACTGAAGATAGAAAATATTTTTTTAATAAAATATTTTAATTTTAACGTTTAAGAATTAAAATTAAGGTACTTAAAATTTTATAGATAAAATTATAATTTAAAGTTTACGATTAAAAGTATATTTTTTCCCAAAATTATATATTTAAGTGTGTCTCAAATTTAAAATGTGGGGTATTATTGGCATAGAAAGTATTTCATATATTGACTATGAAAGTTTTATTTCTTACAATCATGCCTAATTTACGATTTAAAATCTCAATTTATAATTTAAATTTAGTAATTTAGATTTTAAGACATTAATTTTATGATTTAATATTAACATTTAGAGTTTTTGTTTAAGATATCATTAAAGAATAAAATTCAAGTTTAAGAAGAAATGCGGAAGAAAAAGTAAAGACTAAATTAAAATAATAATAATAATAATAATAATAATAATAATAATAATGACCGAAAAGTTAATCCATACCTTACACAGCACTCACGGTAGGGGTGTTTAAAAATATCTTACTCGGTCAATCTAATTCGAATATTTATTAATTGGATTCAAAAATTAGGATATCCAATTAGATTTTTATTTTTTGATTGGATATCTGATTCGATTTTAAGTTTTTCGAATCGGATACGGATCACAATATTTTATGTTTCAAATTATCCAAAAATCTAAAAATTCAAAAATTCAATTTTTTATTAATAAATAAAATTTAAAAATTTAAAAAAATTTAATTCGAATATTTATTGATCTTGTTATATTAAAAAAATTTAAAAATTGAAACTTTTATATTTTTGGATAATCAGATATCCGACTATCCGATCTAACTATCCAATATGCGGATATCCATTTTTTTCTAGATCGGATACGGATCATTATATCATCAATTCAAAAACTCAAATATCTAAAAAATCTGATCTGATCTAATATCCGACAATGATCACCGTTATACAACAGGAGGAATGTATTTTATGTTTTCCCAGTAGTGGTTAGATAATTTTATTTTTCTTATAATTTATGTCATTTTTATGATTTTATATCTGGATGTATAATTAAAAAATAATTTATTTTATTTTATGGATAAAATAAAAATATCATAAATTGATCGGTCAAAGGAGACATTAAGGCTTATTTACGACAATGGTGGAGTGATTTATGTGATATAAGTTTGTTTTTTTTAATGATCTAAATTTTATTGATGGTGTGTGGATCATATAATTAATTATTCGTATTAAATATCTTTATTAGGGGTGAGTAAAATTCGGTTTGAAAAAACCGAATAATTCGACTTGACTCGAGGTGAAAATATTCAACTAATTTTGACTCAACTCGAAATATTATAAACTTGAATAACTCAAAAAAATTTCAAAAAAATTTGAGTTATAAAAGGAAAATTCAAATAACTCGAATTTTTTTTAGTAATTAAAAGATTTATTTTTAAGTTTGAGATGAGTCTCTCAAATTTTTATAATATATATATTGATACATAAAAATATGAAAAATATTGTTACACATAATATATATATATATATAATTAGTGAAAGTTGTTTAAATTACAATCAAATTATATTGTAACATAATAAATAATTATAATTAAATCTTTATAAGAACTCGAAACTTGACTTGACTCGACTCGACTCGGAAATTTTTTGAATGAAAATTCAAATGATAAAATTAGACTCGTTAACTTGAATAGATTAAAATTTTTGACTCGACTCAATCGAACATTCACCTTTAGTGTATATTGTTAAAAAAATCTGATTGTTCTGAAACGATTATTTAAGGCGAGAAAATCGATCATAAAAAGAATGTTTACAATCAAATGTAAGTTATTTGAAATTACTATAGTCGATAAACCAGCGTTTACTATTGCAATAATATCAGAAAACACAACCTTAATCTTAAGTGTGTTTCATTTAGATTATTGTGTTTGTTTTTCGACGAGATTTTTTATCTAATTAATTCTTTATTTATTATTATATGTGTTTTTCTTCTATTAATAATTTTATTTTATAAAAAATATTAAAATAAAGAGTCTAATTAATTAACATATTAATAGCATAGTATATAAAAAATATAAAATCGAACACGCTTAAGCCATAATATATTTTAAGTGATTATAATTAAAATCAAATTAAATTAAATGTAATAATTTGAATATTTTAAATTATATCGAGTGGAATGAAATCCATCTCATAATTAACGGTTTCCTTAATCAATTATAAAAAACATTTTACTAGTTTTTTTAAAAGAGAAGTTCCAGAATACAGTCTTTGCTATAATACAGGGACTTGTAGAGTAATTTTACCCCTTCTTTCAACAATATAAATTACTGTAATTTTCTCTCTCTAGATTATAAGCTTGACAAAATATAAAAAAAAACAACCCAGAAAGAAGAAAATAATCTGTACTGGGAATTAGCATAAATGAATACGAAAGTTACTGAGAGGAGGAAGAAGAAGAAGAAGAAGATTCGAATTTGTAGTGTTTATCAACAGCGACAGAAACCTCCCACGTGCAACTCAGACCTTTGGGGATGACAACAAGATCTCCAGCACCGAACTCCACGAACTCCGACGAACCTTTGGGGTAAACCCTCACTTTCCCTCTCAGCAAATAACATGTCTCCTCTGCATCAAACTTCAACTGGTATTTCCCCGGCGAGCAGCCCCATCTGCACAAAGCCACAAATATCAACCAAAAGGAAGAAAAAGAAAAGAACAGAAAAGATACCCTTCTGAGGGTTTGGATCACAGCAGCTTACTTTGGCCAACACTTGATGTTAAGCTCTGAGAGCTTCGACTCCGGTGGGTTTCTCTCGACGACAATTCTGAGGTTATTTTCAGCCATGGAAGAGGTTTGAGTTTTGGTGTTGCCAATGACCATGGGGCATGGGTTGTGCATATATAGAGTTGAAACTGGGTGATGGTTCTGGTGGTTGGCCGAGGCTGGTCTTGGTGTGTCTGCCTGCCTCATAATTAAGATTTTGACTTCATTTGCCAATGTTTTAGCCATGTCATTTTCAGTAGGAAATAATAGGTTAAACCGACCAGCTTTGCCCCTTATCTCACTCTGCTGATAACATTTTCTCTCTCTTTTTTTTCATAAAAAAGATGTTTGGGAAAAGAAGAATAGGGTTTCATTTCTCACCACCAAAATTAAACATATATGATATTTTATTTTAATAAAGTAATTTATATTAAATATTATAAAAATAATTTAAATATTTTTATTTATAATGTTATAATTTAACTCTTAATCTATTTTAAAAACTTGGCGCTATATCATTTTTATATAAAAAAATTTGTCAAAGCTTATTTCTATTTCGACCTGAGGAGAAAAGAAAAAACTCTAAAAGAATGAATGCTTTTGTTAAATTTTAAATCCGAAACTTAAAAAGAATAAAAAAAATTAAGCAGATTTAACTGAACGGTCATTAATCTTTAATTTCTAAACTAATTTTTAGATGTTACCAAAATTTCATTTTCGTATATATATGTGAGTTTACAATGAAATGTAGTACTTCTTTTTTTTTTTTTTAATTTATTTTCATATTTATTTTTAAAATTAAAATTATTAAATTTTAATTATTATTATTTTAAATATTTTAAATGATTAAATTTTATAAAATATATATTTTAAAATAATATTTTTATAAAAATAAGTTTTAAATAATAATATATTAAAGTTCAAAAAAATCATAAAAGAAGTTAATAATAGATAAAATTGGGGTAAAAATCGTCTGCCTCTTTTTCATGTTTCCATTTGTGCCTCCTGTTGAAATTTGCTAAAAATTGAATTTTAAACTCTAACTCTAATTTCTTATATCATAAACCCTAAATCATACACCCTAAAAATATACACCCTACCCCCAATTCCCTAAACTCTAACCAAAATCCTTAACATTGAACCCTAAACCCTAAACTCTCTAATTTAAAATAGAGACTCGAATGTAGGCATGAGAAAGAGGTAGACGATATACACCTATAAATGAGGCAGATGAAGTATATGATTATGACGTGTTAGAAGTTGATTGGCTGAGTTAATTGGTTTGAACGGATGAAAGGAAAAGGAGTGGCAGGGTATTATTACCCTGTTCAAATGGTTGACCGTAGTCAATGATAACATGACACCTGGCATCAGACAATTTGATGGCAAGTAAATCAGTGTTTGACCAAAGGGATCATGGTCTTGAAGATAGCGACACAGTTGTGTCAGCACTGCATGCTCCTCAGTTTTTCTTTTTTTTTTTCAAATGGGAATAATAATTAGTTTTCTTTTTAATTTTAAAATTTAAATGATAATGAATGTCCCTTTTAATAGATTTAAAATAATTATAAAATATTATATGTTTTTTTTATATTTTAATAAATTATATATTATAAATAATATCATTTAAATTTTATTTTTTTTAATAAACACATTAAATAAAATCAAACAAGATTCTAATCGGTCACATATATTTTAGGCTTAAAATATTTAGTAGTCATTTTTATAAAACAATATATATATAATTATATTATTCAATCTGATATATTGTATATGAATTTATCATTCTATAAATATATTACATGTAGGAGGTAAACCAGATATTTGGATCGGGTTTAGTTTGGGTCAGATTCGATTTTGATTATATTTAATTTTGATTCAGTTTAGATTGGATATGATCTGATTCGATTTTAATTTGAGCCTGTAGTAATTTGGGTCTGATATTGGATCAGGTCATATCGATTCTATTAATTTTGAGTCAGTTACTTTTGTTTCGGTTGATTTTGGGACAAGTCAAGATTGGTTCAGTAGAAGATCAATATGTTTTAGTTGATTTTTTAGATCAGATTAGTTTTTAAACCCATATATGATTTTGTATAGATAATATATTTGAGTTTTTAGAGAGTTATTCAGCAATTCACATCAAACATTTTAATATTTCTTTTAATTTATTTTTCGGATTATCTTCGGTTCAGGTCACTTTCAGTTTAGATGATTTCAGTTCGAGTTCATTAAGTTCACTTGAATATTGATTTGGGTCCATTTGGTCTGGTTAGAAATCAGATCGAGTCTATTGATTTAACTAAAAAATAGATTGAATTCGATTTATTTTGAATTTTGGATCAGATTTAAATATCATGTTCAAGTCGATATTGAATCTCAGATCGCAAGTCTCGGGTTAGTTTGCAACCTCTAATTACATATTTTTTTAACAAATTTGGTACTTGTATTTGTTAAACATTACATGTTTGACACTCATATTTTTCAAACATCACACAAAACTATACATATAAAAAATTGAAAATATTTTTGTTTAATTTATATTAAATAATTATTTTATTTATATTATAACAAATTATAGTATGGAATCCAAATTATGATTTTAATCATTTGACATTTATTTAATAAATACAAGTACCAAATATATAATATCTAACAAATATAGGTAGCAAATTAATCAAAAAGGAAAACACAAGTATTTTATTTGCAAAAGTGACAAATTCGTTATTAAATGGATAACGTTTGATAAATATAAATATAAAAGTGATTTTTTAAATATTAATACCACATTGATAAAAAAATCACGTACCAAATCATGAAAAGTAAAAATTTTATGTACCAAATAATATATTAAGTTTTTTAAACCTTGAATGTAGGGTGTTTAAAAATATCTGATCCGATTGACTTGATCTAAAAATTCGTTGATCTGATTAAAAAAATTAGATATTTATCCAAATTTTTAGACCGAATATCCAATTCAATTTTAAATTTTTGATCGAATACGGATCGTAATATTTTAAGTTTTAGATTATTCAAAAATTTAATATTTTATTATTGTTTTTTAATTTTTAATAATTTAATGCTTGTTATATCCAAAAATTAAAATTATTAAATTTTTTATAGAGATAAATCTTGTTATATTTAATCATTTGTTGTTTGTTATATTCCAAACTTTAATTTTTTCATAAATATAACCTTTAAATTTAAAAAAAAAATTAAATTAAAAAATATTTTTGAATAATCAGATAACCGAAAATTTGATCCAATTATTTGATTATCCGAAAAGTAGGATATTCGAAAAAATCAAATCAGATACGAATCATTATATTATCAATCTAAAAACTCGAATATCTAAAAAATTCAGATATGATTCGATCCGATATTAAAAAATAAGCACCTCTACTTGGATCCATCTCTGACGTGTTCTATTCGTTGTCCTCTTCATTGGACATTGCCAATATCTCACGTGCAATACCACGTGCTCATATTATTCGAACAGATCTGTCTGTTATCTGTCCGTGGAGATGTAGTTTCTCTTTTGAAATATATACACGCACCGTCACAGTTGTTAATATTGTATTAATATTTATATGATCCTTTCAAAAATATATAATTTTAAATAGGTCATAATAGGACAGGTGGATAATAATTTTTTATTTTTATTTTAATTTTTGTGTTCTATCATATACACAATACAATATATAGTATATAGTAATTAATTATAGAAAATGTTATATTTCATGACTAAAATAATTTTATCAAAGATTTTTGGTTTGAATATAAATAAATATTAAAATCTTTATAGATATTTAAAAAATTATGTTTATTTATATAATTAAAGAATTCTTACGATTCGAATATAATATATTTTTAATGATCTGAGACCCTCATATTCAAAGGTATAACTAGTATGAAATTATAGGGAGTTAAATTGTCTATTTATGAAACTAACAAGCCCTAAAAGATAATTTAAGAAAATAAATGAATGAGATTTAATTCATTAATAACTTTAAATTTAATATATTTAAAAATATTTAAACCCAAAAATTGATAAAAAAAATTAATTTCATTAACTTCAACACTAATGATATTTTAAAAATTAAACTAAAAATTGAGAAATATATAACTTAATGAAAAGCAGAATTTTCAAAAAAAAAATCTCAAAATATTCTCCGAAATTCATTGAGGATGTCCAGGTGGCTCCGCCGGTGGCGGGAGAGGTTCGGATCAAGATTTTCGTCACCGCTCTCTGCCACACCGATGCCTACACTTGGAGCGGAAAGGTTCTTTTCCCCTTTTTCTTTATCTCAGTTGCTTTATTAGTGTAATACAAAATGAATCCGAATGCATCTTACATGTTTCCTTTTTTATTTGAAAAATGTATGAGCTCAAATTGCTTTATCTCGAAGAAGGAACTGTTTAAGATGATAGAAAAGAAATGGATTATTGTTAGTTTTGTTTGGTTTTATAGCCAAACAAACACTACTTATTTCCCTAGGATAACGAGTTTCTTCTTCAAAGTGCTATGTAAACTGGATTGCTTGAACTTAGGAGAATGTGGAAATTCCATTCTAACTGGGAGTATTTTGCTGATTTTGTATTAGTCATTGTAAAGTGTCGTTGATTTCAATGCTTTTTGGGTAACTTGCTTCTCAGTAAATGGAAAACCAATTTACCACTTCATGGGCACCTCTACATTTAGCCACTACACGGTTGTGCATGATGTTAGTGTTGCAAAGACTCCCAAAGTTGAACCAGGGTCTTTGTTGAGCTCACAAGTGTTGGCCACGTCAGGTCAGGGCAATCTCGATTCTCGATGCATTCTTCTTTTCTTTTTTGAGAAAATCTACTTCTATTTCTACTTAAAGGGGACCTCAATGTGTTTTTCTTTTCTTTTTTGAGAAAGTTTACTTCTATTTCTATTTCTACCTAGAGTGGAAGGGATGCTCCTGTTGGGTCTTGAACTCGAGACCTAAAGGGAAGAGATAAGAACAAGTGAATAGTTTTGACCAACCGAACATAAATGCTTACTCTTGATGCGCGCTTAAGTTGCATGAATAAGACTAAAGGGGTGATCTGTGAAGAACATCCCTATCTTCTGGAACCAGGTATGTGCTTTTATTGTCATCTTATGAGTATGAACTACATCCTTGTGTTATTTTTAGCCTTAAATTAGGACGTTGTACTGTATATTCACTTTTTTTAAAGAGAGAGAGTTGAATAGTTTCCATTTCCGAAGTGTGGATTACACGTGCCCTCCTATCTTGACCATGATTCAATATGAATGCACCACGCTTGTTTTAGAGTAGATGAATAGATATACTTTTCCCCACATGACAAAGCTTGAGTTTTAACTTTGAAAATTCTAGTTTGCTTGTACTACACTGTGGTTTTGAATTGGTCTCTACTCCCACAATTGACGTTTTTTGTACAAGTGTACACAGGGTGAAGCTAGGGTAGGCTCCATTGGTCAAATGGGAAATTTTCAGTATTAGTCCCTGTCAAAAGATAATAATTCGATTTATTCTCTTTTTGTTTGAACACAGTTTAGAGTTTTTTGACTCTGAAATAAAAAAAATATATATGAATTTTAATCATTTAATTAATATTTTTTATATTCATAATTCATGCCAAATAAGGTGTTTGAGTTCCCGTCACGAAAACAAAGTTAAAAGATCCCAAGAGGTATCAAGCACAAAATTTGGTGAATATTGTTCAAAAAAAAATTTGGTGAATAAGGAACCCCAATCCAAAAATTTTGACAGGGTTTGGGGTAAATTTTGGGAGAATACGGCAAGATTTATAGTATAATAGGGAGAACGTCATATTTTTTTGACGTTTTCTATTTTTTAATAATTTTTTTCATCTGAAAAGTCAGTTTATTGGCTGAAAAATTGGGTGTGCACCTAAAAAATTTACTAAAAAATAGAAAACGGCAAGAAAACATAACATTCTTCCTGCTGTACTATAGATTTTGTCGTATTCTCCTAAAGTTTATCTCAAACCCTTTACATATTAAATTTTTTTGGATGAGGTTCCTTATATGTCAAAAATTGCGGGTATCAACATCAAAGAAATGCATATATGATCGGTATCCGAGGGACAAAAACACGCCACTTATTTATTTTTTTACATTACGACACTAAAAAATAAACTATAAAAAATATATTATATTTTAAAATTTTTAAATTTTAAATATAAACCTAAATTTTAAATATTAATCTTAAAACTTTAATTTTTAATAAAAAGTATTAAAAATGACAGAAAATTTATCTTCTTATTCGAGCTCATTACAATGCGATTTCATCACCTTGAATGATTCTTTCTTAGGGTTATAAGTTGTAAATAATCAACCGTTGACTTTGTCCTACTAAAGTCAATATCCGATAAAAAGGACAAATACCCAGAAATTGTTGCCAGGTTTATGTTTGACTTACGAACAGGCTGAGCTAAACTATATGTCGAGGATTGGGAGGAATCCATGCCGTGCTACGATTACGGGTGAGAATTCAATTAATTCAAATATTTTTTAATTTATTTAAATTGATATATCATATTTTATAATTTAAATTTTATTTAATTTTTTTTATTTAAGTTAAATTTTAAAAAATATGAGTTTTTGAGTTTTTATAAAACTTTAACTATAATTATTTAACATGTTATAATACGATTTGATTTTAATTTAAACGATTTTTTAATCATATAAGATATAAATAAATATATATTTGTATGTGATAATATTTCTTTATATTTATTATATATTATCATAAAAATTTGAGGGATTCATTTTAAACTAAAAAATAAATCTTTTAGTTATTAAAATTTTAAGTTATTCGAATTTTTATTTTACAACTTAAACTTTATTTGATTTTTTTAAACTGAGTCAAGTATTTTTGTCTCAAGTCAAGTTTATGAATTTTTTTAATTTTTTGAGTTGAATTTTGTTCACACTTAACTACGATTTTTTTTAATCCATTACATTATAACACAAATTATCCACGTGTAAAAATTCATATGAAATTCCATTACGTTTGATTCTTTTTCCAATATAAATTCTATTACATTCAAATCACAACATGTAAATTATTATTATTTCTTTAATAGTTGAAAAACAATATGGTTCACGGGTTGAACTAATCCGACCCGTTAAGTCTCCACAATTTGTTTTATCGTCACTCTTGCTGTTGGCGGCCGTAGCCTATGGATCTTCTTCATCTTTGTCTCGGTCCAAGATCGCATTTGCCTTTTCCATTGCAACAAGTTCACTGCAAATCAAATGCAGAAATCAAAGGCAAAGAAGAAGAAGAAGGAGGAGGAGGAGGAGGCATTATTTTTAATAGATCACTTATAATGACAAGGTTTTGCGGAAACAAACCGGAGAAGACGAGTGAGATCTGCAGCTTGAACCAGATCTCCAATCTCTCGAGCCTTCAAAATTCTAAACATAAGCAGGAGCTTGGCTCGAGTAATGGCGGATTGCTTCACAATCATTTCAGTCTCTTCTCTCAGTTCATCGCATTGCCTCGCGATGTCATCGAACCTTGCGACTAATTCCCTCTGCTCATCTCTCAAGCATTCTTGTTCTTCCTTTACCTTTCCTAACACGGCTTTCACTCGTCTGGCTTCGACTCTCACTCTCAGCTTCTCCTCTGTATTTGATTTCAAGCTCACCTCACCAATCTTTCTCGGCGCCATGTTATATCAGATTACAACTGGTGTAGACTTGTAGCTGGAATTCTGAAACAGAGACGATGGAGATATGATCAGTGAACATGTCTCTGAGCATGGTTCGATTTAAATAGTCGTTGATCTGAGAAGTTGCAGAGAAACTGTGTAATTTCTGTGTTAAGAGCTGGAAATTTGCAAGAAAAACGATATGAAAAAAAAAATTAATTCCAACATGTGTGTAAATCGTAGTCGCCGGTCAGTCGCGTGTTTGAATCGAGAAACAGTCTTAGGTATCGCGCGATTGCCTTGTCCCCTACCCCCCTTGCGACGAAATGGATTCAAAGACTTTAAACCACGTTTCAAAATTTTTATTTTAAATTTTGAATACTTTATTATTTATAGGTAGGGACAAGAACGGGTCGAGGTGGGTTTTTGGTTATCCCGATCTTGATATTAATATATTTTATTTTTGATTTAATTTGATTTGATATAATAAAAACTATAACTTAATCATAATATTTTAATAAAAATCTGATTAAACTCGATCCGACCTAAAAAATTAATAAAAGTATTAAATATTATATATAAGAATATAATAAAATATATAAATATATTGGGTCGAGTTGGAAAATTTTTACCCTAAATTTGTTCTCGACCCTATCTGATTTTGTTTTTTAATAATTCGATCCAAACCTATTTTTCTTTTTTAAATCATCCCTACCGAGTCAAGTCAAGTTAGAACTCACTAATCTCGAGTTAAATTATTATCCCTATTTATAGGCTTAAATAAAAAAATCACTCTAAACTATGCAGTTTTTTTAAAATATTTTTTATTAGAATAAATATCTAAATTATTATTTCAATAACTTTAAGTTTAGTAGTTAAGTAAGTAAAAATTAGTAACATATTGACGTATTATGAAGATTTTTTGATAAATCAATAATTTAAGAATTAATAAAAAAAATATAGTTTAAATACTTAATCTAATAAAAAATAATTTAAAGATTTAAAAAATTAAAATTTAATTTTTCATTTAAATCATATATTTTTTTAATTAAATAAATATTATATTTATATCAATATTTAAATTTATATAGAATAAATACAAATTATCTTACAAGGAAATTCACATATTGTAACACAATAAAACAAAAAGAAGCCCAGAAAATATGATTTCGGGTTAAGCAGTCGACGATCATCAGTCACGATCTTTAAACCATGTTCAGGTGTATCTTCCACCCAGAAACGAGCGGAGAGACAATGTATCTTTTCAGAGGCCATGGCGTGTGCCGCTCGATCGACCTATAAAGCCAAAACTACATGGCCAAACTTAAAGCATCGCAGGTGAAGGGTCTCATCTCTGAGAAAATCAATAGCCCTTGAATTAATTCTTGAAATGGCTGATTTAGAGTTACTTTTGCTGGGAAACCAAAATCAAGGACAAAGAACGGACCTTGAATGATTAGGATTTATCCAAACTGTCAGATTCTAACATTATTAGTTAATGTTTCTCGTTTGTTTGATGCATCAAGATTGAAAAAAACAACTTCCAAAAACCCCATTGGTAACGCCATGATTTGAGTCTCTTTAAAGTCATTCATTTTCCTTCAGTGACTTGAAAAAAATGTTTCATGAAACAGACCTCGGAATTAGGAATAGGATGAAATGGAACTCTAAAGCTTGAACCAACCAACCAAAAGAATTTTTTTTCTCAGCAAAAGGGAAAAAAATAGCATTTAATAGTTACATTCATATATATAATGCCAGCTTCATAATTTAGATGTACTTTGTTATTTATTTATTTATTTTCAAGAATGGGAAGCCAAGAGTTCGCTTAATCTCCTTTTCTTATGTGTAACCTCTCCTTCTGTTTGTATTTATAACTCATTTCTATTTTTAGCATTGTTTTCTTTCTCTCTCTTGCTTGAAGGAACCAAAACTCTGCTAAACAGATCCAAAAGGAAAATTTTCAGGTAAGAAAGACTCTCTCGTTTTGCTCTTCCAATAAAATTTGCAGGGTTTGGCTTGGTTATTAATTTTTGCATAATTCAGATTTCTTCCCATGTTATAATATCAAATTTCTTTTATAATAAGGTTCTGTGTTGATTTTTGCATATTGAAATTTGAAGAAGAAAAAGTTGTTGCTAATTTTGAAGTTTTGGGTTTGGCATTTTCATTTTTTTTGGTTTTTACAGTCTTACAATAATTTTTACCATATCCATTTTTTTTTCTGCAAACAGGGTGTTATAGTGTTTGAATCATACAGCTCAGGAATTGATATTGAAATCTGTGAACTTTATTAACAAAGAGGCCATTTTTGTATTGGATTTAAGAAGAATGTATATAGGAAGGTTGCAGCATTTGAGGATCAAGAGGAATTGAAAGGGTATCCTTTTCATATCTTGGTATAATTTTAGATGAACAAGGTATGAACTTGTTTTTATATTGGACATGGATGACAATTTAATGGAGGATAGATTTGTATTTATTTGGTAAAAGGCTCAATGAGGAAATATAAGATGAAGTAATTGAGTGTTTAGACATGGAAACCAAGGAAGAAGCTGCAGGTAATGAAGACAATCCACCATCACCCTCTTGTCAATTAAGGCATCTTTTTGAGGAGCAGGATGTCAAAGACAAAATGGATGGAGAGGCACAAAAAACCGAGCAGTCAATGAGCCCGGGTCCTTCAAGGCTGCTGCCATTGGGGCATAGGCGCAGTCAGAGTGAAGTTCTAGCTGTAGGACACCGGCATGACAATGGTTTCCAGAGATTGAAAACTTCTATGCAGAAAGCTTTGCAATCGGGTGGCAATTCAAAGGATGGAAGGTACCACTCAATCTTCAATCCTGAGGTTCTAGCAAACCAGAAACGCCAGTGGTATCAACACCACACTAAAACTATGGTATCTAGACCCACCTCCTCCTCTTATTTATTTTCTAATCTTTTCATTTTCGCAGGTTTTGTGTAACCAGGTAGTTAGTGTATGCATTAACTGCAGCTTTAAATTTCTCTGTTTGAATATAACTAGTCCTTGAAGAGTAAGTATAATTGTATCAGTACTTACATTACGCAGCGAGCAAGTCTTACAATAATTCCATTTTTGTGGATTCTCGTGCATGTAAAGTTTGATAGCCATAAACTGGATACACATTACGCTCTTTCTCATGCTTGAAACTCTGTAATAAATAATAATGTAGTATACCTTAATGTAGGAAATCAAATGCATACCTTAAGTTAGTGAAAATCTGCTATGAATTGAAAGGTTTTAGACGTTGAGATAAAATGGTTAGTGGAAGACTGGAAGTTATTCTGATGGGATACTTATATATATCCCTAGTTGTCTTTTTTAGTCTAATTTGAGTTTGTTGCAGGAAAAGCATAGATATGAGCAGCCCACTTCAATCTTTGAGCATTTCATTATTGCCGGAATTCATCCAGATACTGATCTTGGGCCTGTGGTGGAAACCTTTGCTAAGAGGAAGAAGTGGGAAACTGATATGAAAAGATCCGGAATGATGGATCCTAAAATGTTACAGAATCATGGACCTCCAGTTCCTGTATTTGAACCCCAGGTTTACTACATAATTAAATTTGAGGAAACTCATATAATTTTGCCTGTATGTTAAATTGTCCCTTATCAGTTTGCAGTACCTTATGGAGTTTAGTTTGAACTGTGTCTTTTCTTTCAAGCTTTCCCCTTGGACCATATTAGGGAATGTTTTTACTTTTGTTGAATTCACTTTGTGTTTATTTCCTTTTTCATATACACCGAAATCATTATTTGTCTTCCCTTTCGTTTCCCCCTATTTTCAGATACTTTTTAGATACCCTCCTGGGAAGAGGTTTGCTATGCGTTTGAAGGACTTAGCCAGCTTTTGTTTTCCTGCTGGTGTTAAGGTTTGATCTCACTATTTTTGAATGTGAACTTTATTAGTTCAATTTCTCAGCATTTCCTTTTGTTGGTTCACGCCCTGCATTTCGAATTTCACTTTATCACTCTGATATTTAACCTATTTAGGGAAATTGGATTTGATTCATAGAAGTTTGGGCTTTCTATGACACTGTAATTTGTAGTTTACGAGAAAGTAGCTAAAGTAACTTGGTCAACAAATGGGCATATTGTGTGTGAACTACTCAAAGTCTCTCATCTGTTAGCCTTATATATGAGAATAGCTTCTTGGGACCATCCATTTTAGCACTCCATTAATCATTTATTGTGATTGCATTTGACCTTATACATATACTACATGTCTTGAAGCATCTTTCATTTTGTCAGATGTATGTATATATTTGTCAAAAAAATAATTCTGCTATATACAGTTGAAAATTTAAGTTGTGGTCTTCCTCCCTAATTAAGGATTTCGATGGTTTCTTGTATCTTTTGTCGTTGCATTACATTTCTTTTTCCTTTTACAAGTATTAACATATATGGACCTAATTACAACATTTATTTTTCAATGAATTTAGGCACGATTACTGGAAAAAACTCCATCATTTAGTGATCTAAATGAGATTCTTTATGGACAGGTATGTCAAATAAATGCCTCACTAATTAACCCGTGTTAAACAGTTAAAGGATTATTATAATGTATCTCTAATTTATGAATTTACTTGCTTTATCTTTCATTTACCTAATTCCAAAAGTGATGCTCTAACTAAATAGGAGATGAGGTAGAGTTTTTGGGTTAGCCAACTCATTACCAATTAACTAGTTGTCCCTATGCCAAATCAAAAGTATAGCTGGTTTTGAGTTATGAACTTTTTCTCTTGTGCCACCTTGTTGACTTGAAGAAAAAGTAACATTTTACTGTTCTATATTCTCCACAGGAGCATTTGGGAAGAGATGATTTCACCTTTATTTTCTCACTAAAGGTATGTTTCTTTTTCTCTTTTCTTTTCCTTTTTCTTCTAAATCTATGTTGTTGAAACCTTGAAATGCTTCCATTGTGTCGAACTGGATCCCTTCATGGTACATTGACTGACATGGGAAGGCCTAGTAAATATGTTCATTTTTATTATGTGGTCGTGAGCAAGAAAGATGAAACCATTCTTATGCTTGGAGTGTTCATAATAATGAGAAAAGCTGAATCCCATGATGACATAAGAATTTTCCTGTTTTGTTTTAACTTCTTTGTTTGAGAAACAATAACTTATATGGATTGTGAAACATTTTATTCTCTCTTTATTAGGTGGCAGGAAATGCTACGGTTTATGGTGTTTGCTTGCATGTACCAGAACTTGTAAAAAGACAACCTGGTAATTTAGGTGGTCCATCACGTCTTTCTGAAATTTCAGGAGCAAGCAGACAGTTTTTGGTTTCTGCACCTCGCTGTTATTGTTTGCTAACTAGAGTTCCTTTCTTTGAGTTGCACTATGAGATGTTGAACAGGTTAATGTTAATATGTTTCCCTATGACCTTTGAGAATTGTTTATTGGCAAAATTTGAGGGATATATGTTAACTACTACTATAATCTTGCTGATAACCGAAATCTCAAGATCTTACTTGCATGCAGTATCATTGCACAGGAGCGCCTAAATCGAATTACTGAAGTTGTTAGCGAAATGAATCCATTTCTCGATGATAATGCACCATCCATCTCGAAACAAGATGATCGAACAAATGATAACACCGTCACCGACACTCCCAAAAGCAAGTATGTCAATGATTGGATGGCTTCTGCAATGCCTGCTAACAGTAAAGTGATTCTTGGTGACACTTATGTCAACGATGAGGTTTCATCTACTTCATTAAAGATAAGTTCAACAATTTCGTCTGAAAGTGTAACAAGTGAGGCTTCAGAAAGTGTGCTCTATATTAATGATAACGTATCCGAAGCCTTGGGAAATCGTAGCAATGCTTCAGAAAGAATAAATGGCAACCACGAAAATGGACAGATTTCTCCAGATATTGGATCATTTATCAACTTGAGGGGATGTACTTCTTGTCAATCATTATTCAGGTGGTGAATTATGATTAAATAACTGATTTGTTTAAGTTTGCATTAAAATACACCTCAATAAAAGAAGTTTGCTCTACAATAGATAAAAGATACATTCTTTTATTACAACTGGAAGAGATTCTTACATCATTTTTTTGCCATTACTTTTCTCACTTTCTTGTGGTTCTTTCTAGTGTTTCCTCATCACAATTTCAGTAATATATTGTTATCTTTGGCAGTCCAGCTAGAAGCCTGATATCAGAGGATAATAATGATGAAGATGATGACCGTCTCTGGAATAGTGAAAAAGAATATGGAGATGATTTGATATTGGAATGGGCTAAGGTTAGTTTTCTATTGTTTCTGGTTGTTTGTTTTTTCTCGTAACAATGTGGCCTATGGTACTGAAACTCAAGTGTGAGTACACTATACGTGTATGTTAACTTTTTCTCCAAGTTTGTTCATATGTTTTTGGAGGGTCCAAAAATATGTTCTACACGGATTCCTCAAGAAAAAAAAAACGAAAAGTTGGAATAACATAAATTGTGGTTGTTGGGTTACCACTTGATCTTTGTGTACCTGATCTCTTTGATAGGAAAACAAGAATGATCTTCTACAGATAGTTTGTGGTTATCATGCTTTAGCTCTTCCTCAACGAGGAAGCGAAATAGTTTTTCAGCCTCTTGAGCATATTTACAGGCTATAGAGTATGTGAGATCTCCTATTTCTGCTCTTGCATTTGATGAAAACTATTTTTCTTCATACGAAGCAGCTGAGGTATTTCTTTGTAATTGGTATATTCAGTCAATTTCTCCTTTTGTAATATGTATTTATTCGGATGTCACTCAACTCGGTGAAAGATCAATGCACAGGTGGCAGCAGCAGAGGAAGCTCTTGCACTTTCAGAATGGACAATTGCAACAATTTGCCGAGTTCTCTCTCTTGATGGTGTAATGTTCTATGATGCATACCTACTCAGTTTGACTTTAGTTGTGTTTATAACCTTCAGCATTTGAATTTCAAGAGTCTGTCTTATACGACCTTTCGGGAATAACAATCTAATGACTAGGAAACACTTCTATTGTTGGTATTTAACATCTAGCAGGTGATAAGTGAATCATGCACTGAATAATGCATGTACTTTCCATTTTGCTTGGTTTAAGTGGATTTCATTAGTTGATCAGAAAAAGAATGAAACAAGACTGAACTTTTTTTTATCCTAAGATTTTGACACACACCGAAACTTCGATGCTTTACTCTGCAAAAAGAGCATCCAAAGTAATAGATGCTGGACTGGAACTAAATTGCTAATTTAGACATTAGCTCAACTCTTTCTGGAATAGCTACTTTGTAAGTTATGCATGCATTCATTTGAGAGAAGATCACAGTTGTGATATCTTAGAAGTTCCCACTTGCATTTCCAGCGTTACTTTTGGTCGATTTGGTTTCACCTTCTGATTGGTTCTTCCAGATTTTGGCAGTGGTTGCAGGAGTTTTACTGGAAAAACAGGTTGTTGTAGTTTGCCCGAATCTGGTAAGTTAAAAAGTTAAGGGATTCTATTAACATTTCCATGTCTTCTGCACTTAGTTGTTTCTCTTGTTGTAGCTGTAAACTGTATCCTGACGATGACACTAGTTTTCATCAATGTAGGGTGTTCTATCGGCTGTTGTGTTATCGCTTATTCCTATCATTCGTCCATTTCAATGGCAGAGTTTATTGCTTCCTGTAATCCCCATAGCCTCTATCCTTGCAGCTCTTTATTTGAAATTCTATAGTTGATATCTTTCTGGATGTATCTCAAAATGTACATATATGGCTTTATATATATATATATTTGTCATGTAAAGTTCAAGTTCCCTATCCTGCAGACCACTTGGGAGTTACGAGACCCTCTTTGAGAAAATAATATATATTTGATGAAATTTTTCTTGGAAATGCTTTGATATCTTAATGTCTGATATTGTAGTATTGTTATAGTTATGCTAACTGACAACATCAACTTCTCATTTTGTGAAATTCTCTTTTTGCATTCAGGTACTGCCAATGAGGATGCTCGATTTTCTTGATGCACCTGTTCCTTTTGTTGTGAGTTATAGTGTTTTTTAGGTCTTACTAAATAATAAATAAAGAGATTTTTTTATCATTTTAAGGTCAAAACTCTTTATTTTATTTTATCTAAGACTCTTGGTATTCAGAATCCACATACACCCCAATTATATCTGGAGTCGAATCAAGTCGGACCCCCCAAACAGAAGCAAAGCTCTCCCACTATTTCTTTTTTCATCCATAAGATTTGAATTCAAAATCTTACATAAAAAGCATTGTGTTCCTTTATTATGTATGAATGAACATACAAATATAATATTATCATCCGGAAAGTGTGTTATATAGTTTACCATGTGCTACAGAATGAATGGCAATTCCCTGAATTATCTTCTTGTTTCTCTCATTTTGTAGGTTGGCGTACAAGATAAACCCGCAGATATGAAAATGAGAACATCTAATCTTGTTCAAGTTAATTTGCCCAAGAAACAGGTGTTTATATATGTGTGTGTGTATGGTTTCTGAACATAGTTTGGCATGCCTGAATAGAAACTGCCGTAAAATTCAATGGAGTTTACTTACGGTTTCTACACGGACTGCTAACTTTGAGTATTCTCGGCTGTTCTCCAGGTGAAAATGTGTTACGTGCCGCAACTTCCACGACATAAAGAGCTTGTATCGGAACTAAAGCCGATACATTCCAGGCTCTCCTTTGAAGGTTCTATTGCCAAGAAGCATCCTACCTATAGGTGCAATGAAGCTCAGGTGTTTCCAAATGCTTAATGTTTCTACTTGTTTGCCAACTTTATTAGTACTTGGGATTAACTTCTCAGAATATGTCATCCCTTTTAACGTCAACTAATTTCTGTTTTCCGGTTTTAGGCGGAAGCCGCGACCCAATTTTTGACAGTCATGAGGGAATACCTGGAGTCTCTTTGTGCAAATCTGAGGTCCCATACAATTACTAACGTACAATCAAACGATGACAGGGTAGGCACTTATCTTGTTCTTCTTCCAGTTTATTTCCCAAACATATAACTGCAGAAATGCCACATCTTTTCTCACTTCATTTTCTATGTTTGATTAACCAATAGGTTTCCATACTACTTAAAGATAGTTTTATCGACTCTTTTCCGGTCGACGACCGGCCATTTATTAAGGTAATCTCTCTACTTCGGTTTTAGTTATTGTCATGCCAAGACTTGTAATTCAACCTAATATTTTATGTTTTGCTGTTTGCAGCTGTTTATAGACACACAACTATTCACTGTTCTATCAGACTCTCGTTTGTCAAGTTATGAGAATGAGCGCTAACTTAAGCCCACACCAGCAACAGGTATGATGAGGGTTCTACCGTGAGGCACCCTAGGGTGTGGCTAAAACGAGAGTCTCCTACACAAATTCTTACCAACTAGTTAAGAATTTAAGTTACAACATATTCTTTTACAACAGTTAGTAAGAATCTCATTTCTACCTAAATTATTACCCAGTCTTACATATGGTAAGAATTTATGTTGGCCGCGTTTTAGCCGCATCCTAACGGTATCGCCCCTTAGCCTTTCCCGGTATGATGATGAAATTTCCAAGATGCAACCCCCTCCCCCTTTAGATATAAAGAGGGGGGAAGCAAATTTACAGCCTGAAAAGTGATGGTATCTACAACTATCTTGGCAGTGACCCTAAACCCTGTCAAATGACAAAGGGTGCTGCAGAGGCAGAGGCAGAGGCAGAGCCATAAGATTGCAGCAAACGGTTGCTCCAACAACGATTTTGTATCATATAATAATTGGGAAATGCCATAGAAAAAAGTGTTATCCTCCCTAATATTTTATGGGGTGATGCTTAGAAGATCAGAGAGTTTTGTTATTACCTGCAAATTCTTGTCAATGTCATTAGTTTAATCAAACAGTTTATACAGCAACTCCTATTCTTCTTGGTCAGTACATTGTTCTGAGTGTTGCTTGATTCACATCTATTCTTCTATCAGCTAAATGATTAAATTTAAAATTTAAATAGATGAAAAATATAATTTAAGTCTATTTTATGTAAGTTTAAAGGATCATTGTCATCCAAAATATTTATTAGATTTATTTAGGTATTATATATATTTTAAATAGGTATTTAAAGTATATTTTAAACTAAACAAGTGTTTAGTAGATTTATATTTGTTAATTTTTATCATTAATTTTTGTTATATGATACATGTCAGTTTCTTAAAATTTTAAAATTATATTAAAAACAAGTAAAATAATAATAATAAAACAAAATAGCCCTAAATTTAAAATCTTTAACACCCAAAATCTAATCCCGATTCGATCTAATTTTACCATTGATTATCACACTATTACTTATCATACCCGTTGTTGGACCATCACAATCATTTACCCCACTATCTCATCGCTAGAAATCAACCGATACTATGCAAAAACGTCAAAATCATCGAATGAATCATTCAAATAATTCACGAGGGACAATAACATAACAAATGATAAATGATGTGTGGGTTGATCGATGAGAAAAGATTGTTTTATTTTATCACCAGAAATATGATCAATGTCGGTAAAAATAATCAAATTTGGGGTTACTATTTTGAGATTATTTAAAAAATTTAAAATATTTCAAAAATTCTAAATTATTTTTCTAAAAATTAAGCTCAAAAATATTTAATAACATCGTATGTCATATTTTTATCGTTAAACAAAAAAATTTGACAAATGTTGATGACACCCATTTTAAGTAACTTCAAAAATATTAGATACGTGTTTAATTCGAAATATACTTTAAGCAATTATATAAAATATATATTTATCTTAAAAATGAATTAGATTATGAACAAAAGAAAAGAGTGTAGTTCAAGTCATTCCCATGGAACATTTAACTTTCTTGCTATGGAAGCAAAGAAGCATTGAAATCAACTGTGATTATAATTTTTTAACTCAATTCCAAAACAACACAAAAAAAAACAACAATGTCAAGAACACCAGGCAGTGCACCGGAAATCGACTCCGGCCCTTTCGATCGCATTAACGTAGAAGGAACCAATTCCGGTGCCACAATGTCCGTCCCCCGCGGCATGTCCGACAAGTCCGGTGGCTGTTTTTGCATCAACATTTATACCAACAGCAACGTTCAAGGCACTAACAGTTCAGTTTTGGTCGGAAGTTACATTAAAATGAAGAACTCCGGTGTGCATCTCTATTTCGGAGATCTTAAATTGGGTGAAGGATCTTACAGGATCAGAGCACCAAGTTCCACAGGAGATGTTGGTAGACTCTTTTTGTATGTATTTGTTCCAGTTATTTTAATCATGTTAATCTCTTCTATATTATCATAATGATGTATTATTCGATTCAGATTAGATTTTAATATAAATATTAAATTTTAACTCTTAAACACTACAACTATTAAAGGTAAGATCCGAAAAAATTAAATAACTCGACTCGAGGCGAAAATACTCAACTCGTTTTGACTTTACTCAAAATTTTATAAATTTAAAACAACTCAAAAAAGTTTCAAATAAAGTTTGAGTTGTAAAATGAAAATTTAAATAACTTGAATAACTCGAAATTTTTTTAGCAATTAAAAGATTTATTTTTAAGTTTGAGACGAATCTCTTGTATTATTATTATTATTATTATTATTATTATTATTATTATTATTATTATTATTATTATATATATATACGTATACTAATATATAAAAATATGAACAAATATTGCTACACATGATATATATATATATATCTTATATGATTAGTAAAAGTTGTTTAAATTACAATCGAATCTTACAATAACATAATAAATAATTATAATTAATTTTTTATAAGAAATCAACACTCAACTCGACTCGAATTTCTTCAACTTGACTCGACTCGAATTGAAAAAAAATTGAATGAAAGTTCGAATGGTAAAATTAGACTAATCAACTCGAATAATTCAAAACTTTTAACTCGATTTAATCAAACGCTCACCCCTAACAGTTATGTTTTAATCAAAATCCTTAAATTCTAAACTTCTAAATTTAAATCCTTAAAATCTAAATTGAAAACAAAATTTCTAAACCTTAAAACTAATAAACAAAATATTAAATTATTAATTTAACATGCGGACGTATTATAAATAAAATTTATCTGTTATTTTACCCTTTATATTTCATCAATAATTTTTGTGGTATGTATTATTAATAAAATAAAATAATAAATAAATAATTATTAGACATAAAATTATTAAAAAAACATTAAAAAAAAATAACAACCGAATTTTATTCCCGTATTACGGTATCGTTTCACGTGTCACCCATGTCTACCTTTGTATTCTGGAATAGAAACTGCACCGTTTCACCTTTTAGGAAATATATAGAAATAATCGGCGCACATGTTACCACGTGGGAGATTATTTTTTATTTATTTTTAATTAATTTATTATCAATTTTTTTTTATGAAATATTGTTTTTCATCTGATTTATAGATCAAATTTTACAAAAATTTATTATAAAGATGATATTTCTAATTTAGTCATTTTTATTTAAAATAATATAATTTAATTTATTAATTTTATTTAAAAATATAATATTTTATCCGATTAAACTAATTAATTATTTATATTATTTTATTTTATTTACTGAGTGTTAATGAACATTCTTTTTTTTAATAGAGCAATTGGGAGTTTCTTTCTAAAAGGATAGGACAAATCTTTCCACATGCATCCCTCATCATAAAATGAAAAAAAATGAATAATTAATATTTGCAGATATAATTTATATGATTTAATTTTTAATTTCTAAATATTTTTTTAGAAAAATTATTAGGTGAACCTTGTTCACCACGTTATCTATGATCCAAGCAATCAGAATCGTTCATCTTTAAATAATTATCTAATAACTACCCATCCACTAATTGCAGGTAAGAAAGATATGATGATTCGCCTTAAAAAAAATAAGATAAACGATTCTGATTGCTTGAGACCATGAATAATGTGATGAATATAGTTCACTATATATATAATTTAATTATAAAATAATATTTTAGTTTATTTTTAAAATTTATGTACATTTATATATATATTTATAAATTACATTGTTCAAATCCGAGTAATCAGAAAACAAAGCTTTTTTAAAAATTATTTTATATTATATATTTTTTAATTTTGAAATAATTCAATGGCCTTTATCATAGTTAAACATGTTATATTCATTTTTTTTTCTTAGTCCCTCAATTTAGTTGGCATATAACATGGAAAGATTCCATCCAATTCAATCATTACAAATAACTAAATCCCAATCACATAGAATTAACTTATTAGGACATGGTGGGGATTGGTCTTTATGTGATGTCCTTAAAATAACAAATGAGGGTTTAGAAGTATTAATTTGGGTTTAATTAGTGCTTAATCACACAAAGTGTGAGGTTCTCAAGTGTATTAAAATAATGGAAGTACAAATTATATTTTTTATTTTGGGAAGAGTAACATGTTCAACAATAATTCTTAAATTCTTGTCATACTTAGAAGTTACTTCACCTGAAAATGATTTAAACCACATGATTTTTTTATTTAATTACTGTTTTTCTCCTTAAAATTATCATTTATCTAACTTAATATATATCAAATAAGAGAAATTATATGACAAGTTCTTATTGTCATATTATCCATAGTCGCAGACAATAAAAATTGACATTTTAATTTTTTATAACACTTTTCATCAAAGAAATCTTCATTCATATATACTACAAATTAAATTAAAAAAAATATTTTTTACTAGGTAAAATTTATTTGTAAAAAATACACTAAAAATAATTAAGTGTATGATTTTTATTGGTTGGGAATACTAGTGACGTGGTGAAAAAAAACTTAAATTATAATTTTTTATCAAACACGTGTTTTTTATAACTATATTGATATATAATTCATTGGTTCTTTAAATTGGGTTGTGTACATTCATTACAAGGCAACTCTCTCGGCTTAATTTGTTTCATTCATAACGTTAAAATTTAAAATAATTTTCTTATGAATAATTAGTTATCATTTGGTCTAACGAAATGAGGCATTATGTTTTTTATATAAGGTCATAAGTTCGAATTCTTACATTGTAAATATGGTAAAGTGGATTGGAATGTTCGAATCTTGACATTGTGAATAGAGCAAACTAGATTGAAAGATTTGAATCCTGACATTGTAATAGAACAAACTAGATTGAAAGTTTAAATCTTACATTATGAGTGAAACAAACTGAATTAAAAAAAAAGCCGTTCTCGTAACGAGTCTTCGTAATATTTAATTTAAATTAATAGACCAATGATCTGTACAGTAGCTTAAAAAACTAAAAGTTTTTACAAACGCCTTAATTTTGGATATAAGAATTCAATTAAGAGTGTATGGTTTATACTTTTAGGGTTAAAGATTTAAATTTTAGAAATAATGGTTAGAATTTAGGTCTTAAAGTTAGAATTTAGTTTTTAGGATATTATAATGAGATATTTAAATTTTAACTAATAAATCTTAAATTATAAATTCATAGAACTTAAAATTAGAGTACTTGTAAGAACTTTTAGTTTCCACGTCTTGTATGGAATAATTACCTTTATTATCAAGGATGGACCTAATGAGTGCCGGAAACAGTCGTACCTCTAAAATTTTTAATTAATTATTTTTATATTTTACATATTTACTTTATATTTTCTATTGATAATTTAATTTTGCACTTCTAAATTTTTATACGATTAAGAGATGAAATGCCAATCATTATTTGCTTAAGTTGACTAACTCTTATCTCATACTACTTGAAAGAGTTTTAACAATGGAAGAAACGCATTAGTTTCCATGTTTGATGTCGGAGAAACTTCCATTAAAGTCCAAAAGCTTACCCTTCATTACTTCCATTACCAGGCTGTCCCAAAACCCAAGATCTCACGAGCTCTCCAATAATTAAACTAATCACCCATTTCTTTAATATTTTATGTACCAAAGCTTGTACATTAATCAGTCATCCTTCCCCATCACTTTATCATCAAAGTTCAGATACACAAATGTAAACATGCCACTTTGCTCAACTTCTTCTTCTTATTGTTGTTGTTACTGCTAGTTCTTCGTTGGCGAAAATGGTGTACTGAGATAGTGAGATGCTAGTCAAGAAGTTCAATATGAAGCTGGGAACCCATTTGTTGTTGTTGTTGTTCTTGTGCTACGGCATTGGCTCTTGTTCTTCCAGTCTTGCTGAAAAAACCAGCTCGAACTATGAAGGGTCGGCTTTGTTGTTGATAAAGGCCGGTCTCGTCGATCCGTTGAATAGCCTACGTGATTGGGAATTGCCGGACAATGGGGCATCGGTGTCTTTGGCTCACTGTAACTGGACTGGAGTATGGTGCAACTCTGATGGTGCAGTTGAGAAGCTTGATCTCTCGCATATGAATCTCAGTGGACGAGTTTCGGACAATATCGGACAGCTGAAACACCTTAGTTCTCTCAACTTGTGCTGCAATGATCTGTGGTCGGTTTTACCAGAAACTGTAGCCAATCTCACATTACTGGACAGCATCGATGTGAGCCAGAATTCATTCAATGGGAGCTTTCCTGTGGGTTTTGGAAGTGTTTCGGGGCTAACATTGTTGAATGCTTCGAGCAATAGTTTCACAGGTGTGCTCCCTAAGGATCTTGGCAATGTGACTTCACTGGAAACTTTAGACCTGAGGGGAAATTTCTTCCAGGGTTCAGTTCCAAAGTCTTTCAAGGACTTGCAGAAGTTGAAATTTCTTGGTCTTTCAGGGAATAATCTCACTGGCATGATACCAGGGGAACTCGGGCAGCTTTCGTCACTGGAGACTATGATTATGGGGTACAATGAATTCGAAGGCGGAATACCGGTCGAGTTCGGTAACCTTTCTAGTCTAAAGTACCTTGATTTGGCTGTTGGCAATCTTAGTGGAGAGATTCCAGCTGAACTAGGGAGACTCAAGCTACTTGAAACAGTTTTCTTGTATAAGAACAGTTTTGAAGGCAAGATTCACCCGGCGATCGGCAACATCACTTCGTTGCAGGTGCTGGATTTGTCTGATAATGAGTTATCCGGAGAAATTCCAGACCAGATCTCTGAGCTTAAGAACTTACAGCTCTTGAACTTAATGTGCAATCAGTTATCAGGTTCGGTTCCTGCTGGAATTGGAAGTTTGACACAATTGCAGGTACTTGAGTTGTGGAACAATTCCTTGTCAGGATCGCTTCCAGTCGATCTTGGCAAGAATTCGCCGTTGATGTGGTTGGACGTATCGTCCAATTCGTTCTCTGGTGAAATACCAGGAACCTTGTGCAATGGAGGCAATCTCACCAAGCTCATTCTATTCAACAATGCTTTCTCAGGTCCGGTGCCAGTTAGCTTATCGAATTGTTCGTCACTTGTTCGTGTTCGAATGCAGAACAATCTTCTATCCGGGACAATTCCGGTTGGACTCGGTAAACTTGAGAGGCTTCAGAGGTTAGAATTGGCGAATAACAGCCTTACAGGGAAAATTCCAGATGATGTAACATATTCTACTTCACTTTCTTTTCTTGATCTTTCTAGTAATGACCTTCAATCTTCTCTTCCGTCTACCATTCTTTCAATTCCAAGCCTGCAAACATTCATTGCCTCAAACAATAACTTGGTTGGTGAAATCCCTGATCAGTTTCAGGATTGGCCTTCACTTTCTGTGCTTGATCTGTCAACAAACCATTTCACAGGAAGCATACCGGATAGCATTGTTTCCTGTGAGAAATTAGTCACTTTGAATCTGAGGAATAACCGTTTGACGGGAGAAATTCCGGAATCGATTGCGATGATGCCCACCTTGGCTGTTGTTGACTTGTCTAACAACTCTATCACAGGTGGGATACCTAACAATTTAGGAAGCTCCCCAGCTTTAGAAGTGTTCAATGGTTCATATAACAAACTAGAGGGTCCGGTTCCTGCAAACGGTGTGCTAAGAACAATCAATCCGGATGACCTCATCGGCAATGCCGGTCTCTGTGGTGGTGTTCTCCCTTCATGTAACTTATATTCAGCAACTTCATCAAGACAAAGAAGCTTACGAGCAAAGCATATATTTGCCGGATGGCTCATTGGGATTTCATCGGTTCTAGCAGCTGGAATCTTACTCATCGGTGGGCGATTGCTCTATAAAAAGTGGTACTCCCATGGTGGTTGCTTTGAAGAAGGGTTTGAAGCAGGGAAGGGAGAATGGCCATGGAGATTAATGGCATTCCAAAGACTTGGTTTCACAGCTGCTGACATCCTAGCCTGTATCAAAGAAACAAATGTGGTCGGGATGGGAGCCACCGGGGCGGTATACAAGGCTGAGATGCCACAGTCAAATGCAGTTGTAGCAGTTAAAAAGTTGTGGAGATCAGGAGCTGATGTTGAATCTGGGAACAGTGGGGATTTTGTCGGAGAGGTGAATCTCCTAGGGAAACTTAGGCATCGAAACATAGTTCGGTTATTAGGATTCCTTCATAATGGTACTAGTATGATGATAGTGTACGAGTTTATGCAAAATGGTAGCTTAGCAGATGCCTTGACTGGCAAACAAGCCGGTCGGTTGCTGGTAGATTGGGTTTCAAGGTATAACGTAGCACTTGGAGTTGCACAAGGGCTTGCGTATCTCCACCACGATTGTCATCCACCTGTTATACATCGAGACATCAAGTCGAACAACATACTGCTTGATGCAAATCTGGAGGCAAGAATTGCTGATTTCGGTTTGGCAAGGATGATGGTCAGAAAGAATGAAACAGTCTCAATGGTTGCAGGGTCTTACGGCTACATAGCTCCTGGTAAGTCAGCAGTTTTTACGTCTCACTTCCATAGATTTGATTCCCTGTTTATAGATAATCCTAATTTATTTCTTAATGATCCTGTAACAGAGTATGGTTACACATTGAAGGTAGATGAAAAGATCGACATTTACAGCTTTGGGGTGGTTTTACTCAAACTATTGACCGGGAAACGACCTTTAGATCCAGAGTTTGGAGAATCCCTCAACATCGTTGAATGGATTAGGAGAAAGGTTGGAGATAACAAAGCTTTAGAAGAGGCATTAGACCTTAACTTAGGGAATTGTAAGCATATTCAAGAAGAGATGCTCTTAGTTGTTCGGATAGCACTTCTCTGCACAGCCAAGCACCCCAAGGACAGACCATCGATGCGAGATGTGATCACAATGCTCGGTGAGGCAAAACCTCGGAGAAAAAGCAGTAGTAGCAGCAATGGCGGAAATGCATCGACCAAAGATGTGCCAGTGTTTAGCACATCACCTGTAAATGGCCTGTTCTAGGAACAGAATAACATTTCCCTTTCCAAAACTATATTCTATTTGTATGTAGCGTTGTATTTGTTAAAGGCTTGTAATCACTGGTTCAGTGTTCAGAATATCAACTGTTATATCAAGCTGGCTCTCTTCTGCAAATAAAGTTCTGTTTTTCGGGGGCGAGCCAAGCAAGATGATAAATCCATTGCACCTCAAAATGTTAATTCTCACTGTCGAAGTATTTATAATACTGCAGATCTACAGATACATTTCTTGGATTTGAAAACGGGACAAATTCATAAATAAACTATTTAAAAAAAACATATAAAAGGACTAAAAAAAATCTTCGGGGGAGTCATCCCGGTTCACCATTTAAATGCTATGATTGAAAAAGGATATAAGAATAGCAGATACACTTTGAAGTCTGAACAATGAATTTTTATTATCACAAGGATTCACCCTTTAAACTTGATTAAACAAATCAGGCTCTAAGAAAGAATGTTATTTGAATTCTATCTGCCTATAAACCAAATTTATAATTCATGTTTTTACCATATTTTAAGCTGCAAAAGACTTCAAAATTTCACAAAATTTATTCATCTGCAGGGACACGTCAGATATGGAGTTCTGCCTTGCATCATCACATAAATAATACCGACACGAGAAGAGTTGGATTCGAACTCCAAAAGAAAGAAAAACTTTGCCACTCTCTTGAGTACGGGTTCTCATTTCTTGTCTTGATTCTCAGATTTTTGGGGCTTGCATTCAGTGCATGCTCTCTGAGCTGGATGAGGAATGTTTTCAAGGAGACTAATTCGTAGTGTTCGCTGCTTCTCTTCGTTCCCAGGAACATGTAGAAGGGCTTCAATGATTAGGATTTCCCAGTCTCGAGGGAGGAAATAAGAAGACCAAGTATCATCTGTAAAAGAACCCTATTTCAGAATGGCTTCGGGTTGAAAGATTCAGAATATAGTATAACATGGACAACTGCTTAATGAATGATTTGGAATGAAGATGGATCGATAAATAACAATATCCCATTAAAACACAATGTGGTAGTATAGTTTAGTTTTTCAACGTGGAAACTATTTACGAAAAAGCTTATCACTAAGAATTGAGTAAGCATACTAACTGACAAATCATAAGGTGTGTGATTTTGAAGATTACACTTTTGTAACTAATGAGTGGATTTGAGAACTTGAACAAGAAAAAGTCGAGAAGAATCACATTAGCAGATGAAACTAACCTCCATTACGAACTGCCTTCAATTGTAATACTCCATCACCTTGTGGTCCAGACACGGGAAATGTGCAAGATACAGAACGCCTCTTGTGAGCAACAGCAAGAGAAGCATTGTACCATGGTCCCTTCTTAATCGGTTCCCCAATAGCATCTATAATCGCCTGATTCTTACTGGCTTTCTCCATGGCCTTGCTGAAAAATCGATAGGTCGACAATAAGGATAAGTTGCATATATTACAGATGGACAGTGGAGAATGCGATGAAAATAGAAAATGTACCCTACTAGGAAAAAGAACTTGTTACTACTACTAATAGAAAAAGGTATGAAGTAGCTATTTTCATTAGAAACAAGAAATAACATGACAATAAAATCTCTCTTATTACACATAAGGAGATGCTACCAAATTCTAATATTCGATAGATGCGTTGTTATAAATGGTACAGGAATAAAACAATAAGCAAGTATCTCTAAGGCAAATGAATTTCCTGCCAATTTTGCATATGGACCATTGACACTTCCTGCCACGCAAATTCTGCATGACAAGAAGCACATGAATTTCCTCTCTTTGTCTGCATCGAGAAGAGAATCAAAAGTTAAGCATGTTGGACATGCCAAGTCCAATCCTATGGTGTAGTTTCGTATCATCCATCTTTGGGAAAGCAAAGACCTTAAATTAATATAATTCGATAGCAGTGTGTCGGATGCAGTGGAACATACCCGGAGCAACCATGGTAGATTGCAAGGTCATCAAGAGCACTCAAGGCTACACCACCCGTTACAGTAATCAAGACAAAAGACACCGCTTTACGACCCAACGACTTGCTCTTTTCCTCATTCACAGAATTCCCCGTGCTGCATAATACAATCAAATAAGTAGACTCTTATCAACATATAACTTGAGCCTAAAAACACACCAAAAACAAAAGAATTACAGCATATAGAACCAAAATCTCAACTTGTAAAAACAAAAGAGTCTGATGTGACAACTTAGAAGGAACTATCTGAACATTGAATTTCTAGTTCCATGTCTGGGATTTGACACTGAACCTAAAAAGCAACCTGGGCAAACTCTTTTGTTTAACAAATAGACAGAAATCCCTTGATTTTTTCAGTTTTGGGTACTAACCCACTTTCAGTATCTCACAAAAAAATTCAACTATGGGAATTGTTAACAGTAATAATTGATTCAACCCCAGAAAAGGGAAATGCTTAAACTTGAACTCAAAAAAGAAATAAGGGCGAAAGAAGTGGAACAAAGTGTACCTGAAAAACTTTGCAGATGGAGAAGTTTTGAAGAAAGAAGTCAACCGTCTCGCCAACATATCTTTCTTCCTTACGCCCCAAATGGATGTTCCCCAAAACCCTTTAGAACTTCAAAGTTCGTTTCTTTTTAATGGCTTTCGATGTGGCGCTAGCTGTGTCTGTGACTGAGTTAAACCGAAAGGAAGACGAATCACGAAATGAACAAAGCTTTGGGCTTTTAATTTATCTTGTATTCTGAATGAGTTAAAAACGAGCTGAGTTGAAGGCCCAAACATGGTGGAAATTTTGATTTTCCATGAGTGGATCTAATTTAGGGCTTACATAATTAGTTTAGGTTTAAAGTTTTTTATATATAAGTTTTAGAATTTTAAATTTAAGATCTAAAATTATAATCTATGGTTAGGATATTATAAAATAGAGTTTATAATTTTAAGGTTATAAATTTATATTATAAATTTTAAATATATGTATATTTATGTAAAAAAAATATATCGACAGTTATTATTGTCTCAGAAGGAGATAATATGAGCACTTGTTCAATACTTTCATAGTTTCAGTATTTTCTCAAGTGACAATATTGTAAGTTAATGGTTGTACTAGAGAAATTTAAAAAATATTATATATATTTTATAATTTTTAAAAAAATATTTGTAAATTTACGTTTTTTATACAGTAATCGAAAAAAGTCAGGTAATAATTAATATTATTTAATTTTATAGGTTGTTCTAGATGATTATTCACATGTTTTCATAAAATATATAAATTATTAGATATTATCACTTACAGGTGATGACTTTCTCAATCACCGTAATATTCTTCTTATTCTCCAAAATATCGCCTCAAGTACACATTTTCCCTAAATATATAAATTAATTATTGCCTATCAATAGCGGATCCAAATATAACATAGGTTAGATCTGTATTTATGTTGAATTTTTGAAATTTATGTATTTATTCTTAATTTTAAATTTTTTTATAAAATAATTTTTAATTTTTTATAATTTTTAAAATTTATATCTACTCTAAATTTTATTTATACTTATAATCAAATATATTTTTAGATTTACTATTATTATCTTGACATATAAACTTGAACTCATAATATTGAGTCTTTTGTCTGTAATTAATTATTCACTTGTTTCAAATTTATATAATACATATTAATTTTAATTTTTAAATAAAAATAAATACTATGAAAAATAATATCAATTGTGAGGAAATTATAATCCTTTACCTAACAAATGATATTATACAAAATTCTCTTTAAGAAAAAAAAAATGAAAGATTAAACCAATAAGACACTTGAGTTGATAAAGATTCCAGAAAAATGGGAATGTCCAAAATTCAAATTGTCCGAACGCGTGCATTATTGTAACGATGCAGAGCATGATTAGGCTTAGCTGTCCTGTACGACATGAAAATGTTCCAAACAGAACGTGTTCCGCCACGTGTACGGCAATGAAACCGAGTCTTATAAACTCCACGTGTTTAACGTGGTACTTACATCACATATTACATGGAACGCCGGACACGGGTTTTGAACTCTTTGTATAAAAAAATTATAGGAAAATTATAAAAAAATTAATTTAATAATATTCAGCGGTGTTCGACGCCCGTTGTAGACTCATCCTAGGAAAATTCTACAACGGACATCGAACACTGTTGAGCACCATTAATGTTGAACACTATTAAATTAATTAATAAAAATTTAATAGTTCAAGGATGTAATTAATAAAAGAGTAATAAACTCAACATATAATTAATAATTGTATGATTAGTCCTTTAGATTTTTATTCTTTATAAATTAATTTAATAATGTTCAGCAGTGTTCAACACTAACAATGTTCAGCAGTGTTCGACGCCCGTTGTAGACTCATCCAAAATTATATTATGTGTCTGGTTTATCACGTCATCTGTAGTCTCGTCCAATTATAATCATTCATTTTATTATTATCTTTTAAATCATTTTTTTAACTAATGAATCTTTATTTATTTTTTATGTCATTTAAAAAATATATATGTTTTAAAAGTTAAATTAATAAAATAAATAATTAACGATAAAATGAATGATTTTCATTGATTATAGAACATAAATAATATGATGAATCGAGTCCATAATATAATTTCTTGGATTATACCAAGCAAGCAAAACCATTGAATTTTCAAACCCAAATGTATTAGCTAAGAATCTAAGCGTCGCATAATAAGCAAATTCCCATGTTGTTCCTTTTTGTTTGTATTTGTATTTGCATTTTTTAAATTTATTTTTAAAATTTTATTTAGATTTAAGAAGCATATTTTAAGAAAATATATTTAATCGATTGATTAATCTGTTATATTTAGTTGGTTGATAAATTTATTCATTTATATTTTTTTATATTCTTTTAAGTTATAAGTTCTATACCTATTAAAAATATTTTTTTTTCAGAGTTCTCTTTTTCCCTCTTGTTTAAATAAAATTTAGTGACTTTCTTTTCCTATATTTCACCCATAATTGATAAAAAAAATATTTAATTTATTAAAATTTAAGAATAAACTATAATGAAAATCACTGAATTATGAATAAAATTATATCTGGTCATCCTTTATATTTAAAAAAAATATATCAACTTAATCATTTTTTTCAAATCACTTGTATATCCTCATTAACACTAGAATACTTCATTTGAAATCATTAATTAATGATATATATTGATATATTTTTTAAATACAAAGGGTGACTTAAATATAACCTTATCCATAATTGAGTGACTTAAATGTAACATCACCTATAATTGAGTGATTCAAATATAACTTTTAATAATTAAGTAACCTAAATATAACATCGCTCTTAATTGAGTGGTCTCTATTATAATTTACTCAAAATTTATCTTTTATAACATACGAATAAAAAAATATTTAATTTAATATTATTTGTATCATTGATCTTAAATTGATAATTTAATAATTTATAAGTAAGAACCAGGAAAATAATAAAAACCAAAACTTTAATAATTTAAATTAATAAATAATAATTAAATAAATAATTTATATTAAATATACTGACAGTAATTTTTTTTACAAACGTGTTAGATATAGGATTTAAGGATTCATTATAGGAATTTAAGTTTATGATTTAGATTTAAGAGTTTTAAATTTAGGGTTTAAATTTTCGAGTAATATAGTGAGTAATTTAGGTTTTAATATATAAATCTTAGATTTTAACCCTAAACTCTAATTTTAATTATAATCTCAAAATTTTAAATCTATAAACCATACATCATAAACTGAATCTCTAAACTTAAAATCTACGACGCTCGTAAATTTTTTTAATTTTTATGTGTATAAACTAATTATCCTTAAAATTAAACTAAATATCTCGCTATTGATAAAGTAAGAGAATTAAATTGTACGAGCCTTCTAGCTTAAGTAGTTAGCGGAACGGTTGTTGTTCTTAGAGGTCACGGGTTCAAGCACCAGTAATTACAACAAAGTGTTTGAGCGATCAATGTCAAATGGTGTATATTATCTTCTAGAACAATCACTACTAGTTAAATAAATTATAATAAATCAATTAATTTTTATTTATAAAACAGACATGAAATTTTAAATTAAATTATTTTTTATTTCAACTTGTTCATTTCCTATTAATATCCACCACACAAATGATTCTAAATTTTCTTGGAAAATACTTTTAAACCTCCTATAAATTTCCGAGTAACCAAACAGGAAACTGCATGTTCATTTCCTATTTGCTTTCTCTTCCCTATAAAAAGTGTCAATAATGACACAAACTTTGATTCTCAATATTTTTGCATTTATTTCCTAAACTATTCATTTGAAGCTGTTTCATTTCCTATAAAATAAAACTGAGGTATGTTTAATTATTTTAATTTTTTTAATATTTAGCTTGGAGTTTCAATATTTATAACTCTACAAAAAATCTAAAGATATAAACTAAATTACGATAAAATATTTTGTATATCGAAAATAAATAAAAATCACGAGTGAGTTCAACTTAGATTAAAAAGTTTAGTTTGAAGTTTAGAGATTTATATTTAAGATTTATGGTTAGATTTTAAAATTTAAAAACTAAATTTTTAGGGTTAAAGATCTAATTTTTTACCATTAAACTTTAGATTAAGCTTTAATTATATCATCAAGCTATCAAAATAGATATATTGATAAATCTTAACGGTTCACGTGTAATAACGTAAAAAATTTAAATGTTCAATAATATAATTGAAATCTAAACTAAAATTTGATACTGAAATAATATCGATTTTTAATTTATTAATATGATAATATTAAACTTTAATATTTAATGATATTTAATATAGTTTATGCTTGTGAAATAGTTTTTTCCAATACTAAGACATGAAATTATAATCTTAGATTATTTACTTGGACAAAAGAATTTTGTCCTTTTTCTCTCTCGTTCAGTTAGGGGTGTGCATTCGGTTAATTCAGTTGATGGCCGAATCGAATTAACTAAAATCGAATTAACCGAAATTTTTAAAATCTTAATCGTTAACCGAACTGAATTACCTTTAACGGAACGAAATTATAAATTTATTATATATTTTGGTTAAATTACATAATAGGTCACTAAATTATAATAAAATATTTTTTTAGTCACTAAACTTTTATTTTATATTAATTTAATACAAAATTTAGTGACATTTTATAATATAAAAAATTTAATGAACATTTTATAATTTTTTAAAAGTTAAATAACTAAAAATAAATATATATATATATAATAATTTTGGTTAATTCGGTTAAATAACCGATTTCAAACCGAATTAATCGATAACCTAATTTTCAAAAAAAATAATCGTTAATTGAATTTACCAAAAATTAACCGACCGAATTAACTAAATAATTTTGGTTCGATCGATTAATTCAGTTAAAACCGAATAATGCACACCCCTACGTTCAATACTAAAATCCAATAAAATATTAAATTTTATATTTTACTTTTAATTTTAAATTTTATATCATGTCCTATATTTTATCTCAAAATTTTTAATTTTTAATTATAAATTCTAAATAATTTTTTAATATAAAACATAAATAAAAACAATAAAAAGATATATTTTTATTCTATTTGCTTTAACTTGTTATTAGAAATATAAATTATCTATTTTTTCGGTGTTATTATTTATGTCATATATTAAAAAATAGGTTTAGAATTATTATAATTTAAGATTAAAATTTAAATAATTAAAGATATTATATATTTTTATGAATTATATTTTAAATTTTAGATTTTCTTTTACATTGGGCATAGAAATTTTGGTACACATAATTTTGTCCTGTTATTATAGAAAGATATTTTAGTTTCTCACCGGCCATCTCTTCAATTTGTTCACAGGATTTGCCATCCCAAGGCAGCAAACAACCACCACAAAAAGCACCATCATCACCAGAAAACGCAACAGAGAAAAAATGCTGCTAAGAAGTTCTTCAACTCCGGTTCTTGGATCACTCGTATCTTCCATAGCAGCCGATAGTCCCAGCAACAACAATCACTACCATGAAACCAGCAGCCCCTTCAGGCACCACTACCCATCAAACTCATTTCATGGACATAACCACAACAGACTATCATTCCATCCTTCTCCAGGCTCACTACACCTGGCCATGGCAGTTTCTTGCGGGTCATCTCCTATATCTCCTTCTGTTGTCGACCAGTTTGCAGATTTAGAACTCAAAGGAATTCGACGGGCTCAGTCTGATGGGAACTTGGAAGGACTCGCATATTCTGCTTGCAACGGAAATGAAGAATTATACTATCAGAACCAACACAAGAAACTCTCTGAAAGAAAGAAGTGTTTGATGTTGCAAACCATCCCTTCCTTTTCGTTTTATAGTTCAGGAGACAGGTGTGAGGAAGAAGACGAAGAAGAAGACAGTGATTTTGAGGGTGAAGAGGAAGAGGAGTTGGAAGAAAATGAAGAAAAAGTAATGGCTGCTGTCAATGGTAGTACTAGTACCCATGGATTCAACTCAATCCGCTTGGAGAATCTGTTGTTGACCGAGCAGGTTAAAGTCACCGATCAAAAAGGGTTGGTGGGTCAAGAAATGATTCTTCCTATAGGATTTGAGGCAGCCGTGGGTGGTGGTAACAGGAGTGACGGCGGTTGGGGTGGTAGTGGTGGCGGCGGCGGTGAGTTTAACTCAGCAGGTTCCAACGGAGATGGTGAAGTGGAGGAGTATTACAAGAGAATGGTGGAGGAAAATCCAGGGAACCCTTTATTTCTAGGGAATTATGCTCAGTTTCTGTACCAGGTGACCTTTTCTAATCACTTTCTAAACTTTAAACATTGTACTTATAATTTTCAACTTTTTACAAATTAGTCCTTAATCTCTCATTTTAAGTGTTATCGTCTTTAAAAATATTTCTAAATCCGTCATTTTAAAATTTGAGTATTTTTCAACAGTCAAAGGGAGACCTTGAAGGAGCAGAAGAATATTACAGTCGAGCCATTCTAGCCGATCCGAAAGACGGTGAAACCCTTTCTCAATATGCCAAGCTTGTGTGGGAGCTACACCACGATGAAGAAAGAGCTTCGAGCTACTTCGAACGAGCCGTTCAAGCTTCTCCTCAAGACAGGTAAATATGAAAATTTGTATAACAACCTCTTCGTAATCATTATCTAATAAAAATTAGAGTTTAATGGTCATTATATAGCTTTTAAAATTTTAATGATTATTTTATATTTTTAAGAATAGTTTAGTGACCATTTGTGTATTTTACCCAAATCATAATAATTTCTTTATTTGCCTTTCTTTCTGTGTTGTTCCAGCCATGTTCATGCAGCTTATGCTAGTTTCCTATGGGATGCTGAGGAAGACGGAACTGAATGTGTGGCGCCGAGCGAGATCGATAGCGTTCATCGTGGAGCCTTGGCAAGCGCTTAAGAAACCTGCAAATGGAAAATAAGGGAACAACTTTCAGGAAAAAGTGTTTTTATTCACATGATATTTAAACCTAATTTTGAAGGTACAATTATTCAAATATATGAAATATTAAATTAAGAACCAAGTTTGTACAATTAGGGAAGAGGATGGGTGGGTTCGGATTTTCGGTCCACTCGCACCCGATCCAAAAAATATACCTTCCACCCTCCACCCGATCTAATCCGGTTTTAGAGTGAAAAAATCCAATTCGACTTTTAAGCTTTAAAATCCGACCCGACCCGAATTATTAAAAAAAAGGGACTAAATTGTAAAAAAATAAATTTTAAGGATCTAATTATAAAAATATTTAATTCTAGTAATCTAATTGTAAAAAATTTAATTTTAGTGATATAATTGTATAATATATATATAAAGATGGATCATTATTGCAAATATCCTTAAAATATATATGGGAAAATTACACTATTAGTCCCGGGTCGGGTCGGATTTTTTCCACCGACCCGAGATCACCCTTGAAAAAAAATTCGACCCGACCCGAACCCGAATTTTTTACCAAAAAATCAACCCGATCGAACCCGAATTTTTTACCAAAAAATCAACCCGATCGAACCGGGTCGAATCGAAACCCGTCGGGTTCGGGTTCTGTGCCCATCCCTAGTACAATATAGGGACGACAACGGGACATGTTGAGGTATTTTTTGGTCGGCTAGATCTTAATCCGAAAATTAAAACATTAATTCGATCTAGCACAATAAAAACTATAATTTGATTCGACTTCGATATTTTAATAGAATATCAAATTAAATCTGACATGACCTAAAAATTAATAAAAATATTAAATATTATATATAAATAAAAATATATGAACATATTGGCTTAGGTTGGAAAATTTTCACCATAAATCCGACTTGATTTTATTTTTTTTAATATGACTTGATTTGACACAAACTTGATTTTTTTTAAATAAAAAAAATTGTTCCTATCGGGTCAAATTGTAATCCTTTTATACACCATTCCAATTGAAGTCATTTGTGTTTAAGAAAACCCTTAAATGATCATTTGATCCGGATCTCACGAGTTTAGATCCGATTTTATAAAATCCGTTTTTTTTCAATTAGAGTTTGAGTTAAGGTCAAGTTTTATAAAAGATAAAATCGGATTGGCTTTATAAAGGATAATGTTTTGATCGAATAATTTAAATCGGATTTCACGAATGGGAGGTCTAGTGATTTAAATCCCCCAAGTTTAGTGATTAAATTGAGAATTTTTTTAGTTAGTGACCAAAATAGAAGTTTTCTGAAAATTGATTGACTAAAATGTATTTTACCCTATATGAGTATGATTCTGAATTCTGGCCTATAAAATTGGCGCTTAAGAGTCAATTTCTCCCGGTTTTTACGTTAAAACAGAAACCCTCCAACGAAAACACTCTTTACCTCACAGTAAACAATGGCGGCTCAACCCAGACGAGGCGGTGTTTCTCTACCGGAGAGACGATCCGCTTCCAAAGCTGATTCCAACATTCTCTCCAGGATTACTTCCACCCGCATCGTTTCTCGCGGTAAGCAAGCGGCGTGCGACGCTGCTTTCGTCTCCAAGAAACTCATCCGTAGCACCGGCAAAGCCGCTTGGATCGCCGGAACAACTTTCCTGATCTTAGTTGTTCCTTTAATAATCGAGATGGACCGCGAGCAACAGTTCGCAGAGCTCGAGCTCCAGCAAGCTAGTCTCCTCGGTGCCCCGCCCGCTGCACCCGCGCGCTCATAAGTAACCGGTTCTGGTCATATCAGGTCTGAGCTTGTTATTTATCAAAGTTTATGGCTGTTTTAGGTTATTTACCTTCGGTGGTTTAGAAAACCTTTTAGACGCAATCTGAGTTTTTTTTCTTTTAATTTAAATAAGATCATTCTATTTATATTTAAGGTTTAATTACTTTTCGGAATGTCACTTATTGTACTTTGATTAATCGAGATTTTTCATATGAATTTTAAGTGAAACTGAATATTCTTGTGATCAAGTGAAATTGATTCCTCGGAGTGTTCATATGAGTACGGATTAAACTAAATTATCGTGGAATAATTTTTCTTCTTCTCATGTTTGATTGCGAATAATGACATTGGGATTCATTGTGATAGCACTGATGAAGTGCTCTGGTTTGTATCTTCCATGAAATTACTCTTAGTCTCTTACATCATCGATTCGGAACTACATATAATTGTTGAGGGAACTTGCAACTCATTCCTCGGAAATTTGTGAAGTGTCATCGGTTGCACATTCTGCCGAACCCCCAACAACCAATATTGTACTCAGCAGAATACACAAGCCAAAACCCGACATAGGAACAATATCAATTGTTGAGGGTTTGGCTGTATGTGACACTTCGCAAACTTCTCCAGAAGTAGTTGGAAGTTCTGGTTGTATAATGATGAATGAATGATGAATATGTTTTCTGGTTGTATCTTGATGTACCGAAGATGTTAGCAAATTCATTTACTTGGTTACTTTGCTTGAATCTGTGTTTTGTGGATTATGTTGTAGTAATATGAGTGTATATGCATATAAATAGATAGATATGTCAAGATTTCATGCTTCTTTTTTGGAAGTCTTATTGGTTCCTTTTTTACTGAAGGCCCAACTTAAAGATATATCACAAAGAAAATTGGGTGATATTAAGTTCTTTAGGGATTTTAGTTGTTAGATTCATGGTTTGAAGTATGAACAAATTGTTTCAGGAGGATTTGAGTTTGAGGCTATTTCTTTTGCAAAATATCGTTGGTGGTTGAATCTATTTGATTGAAAACTTTAGTATCTGCTATCATATGCAAGGATGAGGAGAAATGTAGACTGTACCTTTTTGCTTAAACCTTCTGTTTTAAGTTTTGGCTGTGGAAAAGAGATCAATACAAGGTTTTCTAAGACTCCTGCATGAGAACTGCATTGTTCGGATTTCAGAAGCTTTTCGATGAATTACATGTTCAGGAGCATGAGTAATATTTTTTCTGTTTAATAAACTAAACCCCATCTGCCAAGGATATACAGCATCGCAGCAATGCTTCATATTGCTAGGTTTCCTTTGACAGTATGAAATGAAACATTGGTTCCTAGTTCCTACATATGGCTTTCTGCTTTCTTTTAGTGATTTCACTTTTAGCCGTGTGACATTACTTCTGTAGATCAAGAGATTGAGGAGGTGAATGATTTGTGTGTACTTTGTCCCGGCGACGGAAACCCAAAATTATTTCTATCCGAAGCTCACAACAGCAATAATATCATCCTTATACCGACCCTCTTTGATGATTTTATACCATACAAGTAAAGGCAAAGATGAAAGCAGGAGTGTAGAGAAAGAAACACAGAAGCTCTTCTATTCGACTCATTGCCAAGGGATATGCTACTGGGTTAGCTTCCCAACAAGTACGGCACACCAAATTTTAACTAGGTATTAGGTAATAGGCAGCCATAGGAGCTGGTGCATTAGCATTGGAACATGAAGATGGCTTTCTGGGTATTGCGAATGTCAAAGGGTAAAGAACTTAACAGCGAATCAGTTTGATACAAATGCTTATGAGCGAGCTATTTTCTTCGCATAGATAGCCATGATTTAGAGAATCAGGTGCTGTGATCTCAGCTATTTGATATTTGGACGTGTACACATGAAATAACGTTCGAAGATTTAGACGATGAGATGATGCAAGACAAATTAAGAGAACTGAGTTTTAGATGACTAAGGATAAAGTAACGGAAGAAGAACATAAAAGAATATTTTTCGTTAAGTTTGTCGATGAATTAAAAATAACCCTAAAACATTATGAGATTTTTTAACTCGACTCTAACAACAAATATAATGTCATTTTATATTAAAGGGTAACACCACAAAAACGTCCTGTTTTATTTATATGTAATTGGACTTGCGTCACAACAACGATGAGCCATTGGACAACAGTTCGATAAATGATGAAGCAAGGTGTTGAAGGTAAAAAAAATAAAATTAGATGGTGTTTGGGTTAATAACAATATTTCGGGAAAAAATCGAGGAACGAGAGTTCGGTGACTGAATAGATAAGATTTAAATTTGAGGATTAAGATTAGAAATTTTAGAATTAAAAATTTAAGACTTCTTTTAAAAATAAAAGATATAAAAAATATACAATTAATTCAGCTTTAGTTTAATTGTTTATTATTTTAATTTTATATAAAGATCAACAAATAGAAGAGAAACACGTGTCCACTCATTATAACTACCTTAAATCCTTCGGAACTTTTCAAGTTCTGGCGGGAGTATAAGTTGAAAACATAGACGATAGCTTCGCTATAAAAACCCTCTTTATTTCCCATTTCTCTCCTTTTCTCCACCTGAAGAAAGATCTGCCGAGGTATTTTCTCTGCTTTCTCTGTAATTATTTTATCCTTTTACGTTTCCAGTGTTCTTCATTGAATTGAAAGTTAGATTTGAACCTCTTTTTTTCTATCTCCTTTCTTGCTAAGTTTTCAATATTCTTTTAAAGATTTCAATGGTACTCAGCCTGTTCTTCGTTAATCCATTGGCTTTCGTTTGCATTTATTGTTAAAGGCATGCTTGTATCACGTTGATTTTCCAAGAAATTCGTATTTTTTCATGGTTAATTTCTCTTTCACTTTGTTTCTTGTAGTTTTAGTCAATGTATTTTGATTCTTGGACAGCTAATTAGTCGTCTTCAGGTAGTTTTTCTTTTCTTTTCTTGAGAACTCTGTTTTTTTTGGTAAACTTGACTTTCAGTTTTGATTATGTTGGACAGGCGGAAACCAAGAAGTTGAAGATCTAATAATGGTCTGTGGTCAGGTATAGTATAAATTTCCCCAATCTCCGTTTTATTGAATTGAAACAATAAAAATGAATCAGTTTAGTATTTAACTGCGATAATCAAGAGAGAAACTAGAATGATACTTGAATATTTGATTCGACAAAAATTGTCTTCTTTGGAGTTGTGCTGCAGATCGCTGGGACTTCTAGGCGTAGTGAGGTAGATGTAGATGATTTTGATCGATCTATAGATGAATATTTTCCATTTGAAGAAGGAATTGAAACTTCTGAAAAGGAAGACAAAGACATTGGAAACTCTGCTATGGATATGGATATGCATGAACAACAAGATGATCCTTCCGAAAATAAAACATCTGCCTATAGAGAATCTCCATTTATGTTCAAAAATTCTAAATATAAAAAACAACTTAGTGACTTCCAAAGATTGCAATTTACAAACAATCACTGTAAGGCGGCTTACCTGGAGGTCATGACATTGGCAAAGGATGCAGGCACTTGGGTTCGAGCAAAGCCCGCGTTAGGTAATCTGGATGATCTTGTAAATGAGTTCCAAACTCCACCTTATCCTGGAAGAAAGATAGAATTCTCTGTTGCAACTGCAGTCATTCCAGATATCACAGCATCCGAAATGGTCAGTATCATGATGCATGTTGTGAGTATTTCAGATCTTTCTTGCTCCCTTGATTCAGTTTTCTTCATACTCAACTTGTTTTGTTCTAGTCGTCCCTTCTTATGTTCTTGTTGTATATTTTCCCAGGACAATAAGTGGTGTAAGTCACTGTTTCCCTTGGTCAAACATGGAGAGGAGTATGAAGCAGATGAGTGTATTCGGGATTTAAATACAATTGATGCAAGCATCCGGGGTGTAATACAGGTAAACTGATCTTCTTACATGGAGTTCTCCTATATTTGGTTAGTGCCATTTGTTCATCCGTCAACCAATACATGTTGGTTTAAATGAGATCGCATGCTCGATTGCCTTTACCTTTGTACCCTTTAATAAACTTGTACGCTCCGTGTATATATGTTTGGCACAGGTGTATGCAGAGATTCAACTACCATCAACATTAGTGCCTACTAGATATTTCGAGTTTTTGCGATATGATAAAGAGATAATGGATGGAATTCACATAATTGTTGATTTCACAAGCCATTATTTTGGTGATCCTTTTGCAAGGTATAATAGTGAAAAGAGACCATCAGGGGTCATAATCAGGGAACATGGACCTAAAGATTGTGAGGTTTGTAGTCTTTTAGAACTTGCTTTTACCTTGCAGTTGCTTCATTGTAATGTAAATGCATTATTCAATTTGTATTCCAATTTTTCTGGACCAGATTATGTGGATTGAGAATGTCGAAGTGAAAAAAACCAGAGAAACCATGTACTCCTCAATAATCAATTCCAACTTGGCATACGGTGCAGATCGTTGGATAAGCACACTGTTATGTAAGCTGAAGCGCGACAAGAGCTCTTTCGCTGATCTCAAAATCGATGTACAACCCGGAGGTAAAAATAAGCCTCTTTTTCTTTTCAGTTTTAATCCCGGACCTTGAATATTTTTATTCTAGCATTTGTTGGTTTGTGGTGTGCAGCTGGTTCTTATCTCTTGGCTTTAACCCAAGCCATGAAGCGTTTCTTTATGGAATGTGTTTCTCAGCATCCTGATGAAGTTGCAGTTACTCTAGCAATTAATGATGGAGATCCAATAAGGATTCTGCATAATAATTCACTAACAGAACGAACTACCTTTGCCTGCCTAAACAGTTTCAGGGTTCAAGCTAAACCGCTCTCGGTTCTTCAATTTTTAAGGAAACGGGGTCTACAGTTGGCGGTAAGAAAGAAAATAAATCTCTAATTTCCAATCTTTTAACTGATTGTTGTCCATTTCTGATGAAATAGAACATGCATTACAGTTTGCGTCTGCAAATTCATATTTTGACGAGGTCCAAGAGGAGCCTGAGCAACTGTTCACATTTGCCGCCGATGATAAAAGCAACATCATCTCTCTTCACAAAAGGAATACAGAACAGGTAAAAATCTGCTCACAAATAAAACCTGAAATTTTCCTTTTTTGCACAATTGTTTGCTCACATTCTTTTGTTTCCACTTTGTACTCGAGCAGGTTCCCTTATACTGCTTACAGGAGGTTTCTAAGGACGAATATTGCTCCTTTATCCTCTCCAAAACTATGCCTGAAGAATTGGTGAACTTTCATATTGCTGGCGGAGTGGAAAGCATTTACCAGACGAGTGATCGTAGAATGGCTAACGTAACTCCCTCTGGTTTCGCTATAATGCCTGATGGCCCCGGAGGCCTCCAATGCGACGCCTCTCTCGTGACCTTTCTCATGCAGTTAGAGTACGAAGAAAGTAAAGTTCATGCCTCCACTGTTAGAACAGATTTTCTCAGGGATTCGAATATTATCATTGAAGAGTTGAACAAAAAGGGTAAGTTGAATTGATGAGATTGTTACATAAATGCTTAATCTGTGGTCTGTTTCTACAGCATTTTTTGATTTCGGTTTTGCAGTTGTTGGTAGAGATAGCTGAATTTGTAATCTTCTGATCTGAGCATGGAAACCATAGACAGGTAAAACAAGATACTTTTGATGTAGATATAGAAACATACACACCTAACACTTGCAGAAACTGTGATTTACTGGATTTTGAGAATATATTTTGAAAAAGTATTTTGTATTAGAATTGAAAAGTGGTTCAAGCATGGGGATGGGGGCTTTGCAGCATAATAGCAAATGATACAAGAAGTGTCCCAGGAAAAATGAACTGACAATTCGATATATATTCTATAATATATATAGCAATTATATTTTGCATGTAAAAAGTGCACAAGAAAATGATGCAAGTGCTCTTCAGAAAGCTTCAGATGCAGATGTCTGTTCAACATTGTTCTTCAGTAAACTTGTTTAAGGGGAAAAAATCAAGAAGACGAGGATGAGGTATTGAGATCAGCCTTGAGGTAATTGAGCTGCCGTTGCAAATGCAAGACCTGTCAAGGTCATGAATAGGACAGACAAACAGAAGATAAACTTTGAGTGAAACAACATTCTTATAATTGAATAACCAGAATCAAACAGGCATGACCAAGACAATAATTGTCTAATGAGGATGATAAAGCCAATGCTTTAAAAGGAAATGCAAAGAATTTGACACAAAAGAAGAAAAAAAATATTCGAAACCAGACAGTACCTCCTCTTGGAGCAAAGTTGGGAGACCATCAACGGCTGTAAGACCTTTCATCTCTGCCTGTAGCTTCTCCTCTTTAAGCCCTAACCAGGTATCTTGCGGCAGTGCGAAAAGAAGTACTGTAAGACCATCCCCTATTGATGGAGGTACACCATGGCAACCATTTTGGTCAAAATCACACATACAACTGGGCTTTGTTTCAGATGATGGAATCAGCATATCAACCATTTGTTCGGTGCCATCAGTAGTTACAGTGCCAGAAGCCACTGTGACAGGTTCCTTACAATCGTCTTTTAGAAGTTTTATATCTTTACAGCAGCATCCATTTGATGACATAATTTTCCCTGTTAAAAGTTCAGCTCCTTGACAACAAACATTTGCAGCAATGTCGGCTAAGCTGTCTTTGTAACCTAAAGAAGCCGGATTTTTGCACAGCGAACGCTCATATCCCAAATATTCCATCAAATGTTTGAATAGTTCAGTCTCACGAATTTGTTTTAATACTTCTTCCTGAAATTTCAAATTATTCTCTTCCAAGTCAGGGAAAGAAATCAGAAAAAAGGTTTGAGCAAATTGAACTGTAAATTGAAAATTCACTCTTCAAGAGGAGGAATTAACAACAAAGTAAATGGTGGTGGTTGAGAAAAAGATATAAAAAAACGTGCCCTTCATACCTTGAGTGCTAGCCTTCCTTTCTCCTCTTCACTTAAAACGATACTGCCATCATCCTGTCTCCGAACCTCTGCAATCCATTGGATGAAATCCCGCAAATTGGGAGGTGCTGATCTAAATACAACACATAATACATCATTAACATCTTTTAGATTCTTGGAGGAGAACAGACGGGGAAGATCTTCCATCAAGTACTTAGCAACTACATTCCAATCCTTATGTTTACAGCTCTGCATTTGATCCACAATAGAAGCAGTACTAGTTAGCACCACTTTGAACAATAAAGTTGTACCGAACATAAAGAAGGAGAGAGACAAAAAAAACTAAATTAAAGTACCATAGTGTAAAGCACAGATGTTGCTTTCTGAAACTTAGAAATAACCATGAACCTGAAGAAAGAAAGCACGAATTGCCATCAGGAAAATTTAAAAACTAAACCATGAAAGCACAGTAGTAACAACTACTAACAAGCTGACAAGTTGCATAATTTGAAAGAATCGACCAATAAAGGATATATTTTAAAATCTAGTTAGAAAATCAAACAAGATGTAAATTGAAGTTGAGCATACTCATAGAGGGAGGACAAGTAACCACAATTAAGAACCTAACTTCATGAAAAGGAAAAACCATATTACCCCCTAAGATGTCCAGTAGCTTTGTCAATAGTATTCATGGCATCCCAGAGAAGGGAAAGAGGAACCCAGTGAGGAGGGTATTTGAATCTAGCAACATCCAAGATCAGAACCATATCCTTCCCAGCATGGTAACCCCCAATCGGTGAAAAATGGCCAGTTCCTGTCTGAAACCAAGTACAATTTCAAGTTGCTAAGCAAACACATCAAGACAAAAATAAAGGGTCAATTAATAGATGCATTTGGAAATGTGAATCAACAAAACAATTACCTGCTTGAAAATTGCTCTATTGTAAGAGACAATCAAATGGCACTGCTCGGATTTAGTACAAGAAACAACACGTTCCCGAAAATCTTCAATGTTAGATTGATCAACCCGGAAAGGTTCAACTTGAGCACCATTGCAAACAGCCAAACAAGCAACTTTCCCAAAGGTGATGCCTTGAGTTTTGATTTTTTCCAGAGGCTCGCAGCAATCTAACATTGTATCATCAAACCATCTCCAAGGCCCTGATTAAATCAGAACCAAAAAGAAAAGGAAATCTAATTTGACTGCATGGTTTCCAATTCAAGTAAATAGAAAAAAAAAAAGGGGAATGAAAAGTACCTTTCCAGGTTCTACCGGGATCGATAGCAAGGGCGTTCAACACCATTGCAAGAGTGGCGAGTCCACAATACGCAGGCTCCGATTGCGTTTGGTAGTATGAGATTAGTTTGAAAAACCCTTCCACCGTTCCTCCTGTTAAAGCTTCCGTGAATAATTGCTGTAAAAAAAATCAAAACAGAACTTTTAAAAATTCAAAATGAATGTAAATACAGTTTTGGAAAAGATTAAAGGCCGAGAAAGAGAGGAATTAGTGTTATTGTTGTTCGATTTCTCCTTGCCTTTCCTTCTGGAGAAGCGAACTCTATCGCCGGAGGAGATGGAAGAACTCTTCTGTACAGACCCGCCAACGCCATTTTCTTTGATGTATGTAACAGTGTAAGTTTTGACTTCGTTAAGCTTTATGGGAGACAGCGGAGATATAAAGAAACGATCCCAGACAGCCACGTGTCTGTAATCGGCGTATAAGGAACGCAGAAAATATGCTTGAGTGGTAATTCTATAGTATTGAACTTTTTTTAGAAAAAAAAAATAATTTTTTTATTAATTTTTTTTTTATAAAAAGCATAAAGATTTGATATATATTAATTTTTTAAAAATTAAGAACATATTAAAATATTTTTATAAAAGGTATAAAAATTTTGGTATAGTAATAATAATAACCCATGTCATACATACAACAATAAGAACCATGTGTGACCAATGCCTAGTATGAGTTGCAGCTCATGTTCAAGCTAAATGGAAATAAATTATGAACTTCAACTTAGTTCACAAAAGGCTGCAATTTACATGCTGCAATGGATTCTAAAAGCCATGTGTGACCAATGACTTGCCCACCTATTTTTGTGGCTAAATCTTGTGCTTCACTAACCCTATCCCAGATAATCGAAACCTCTTCTCCGAGCTCGGAACCTTGAGGTGCATCCAGGTTATACACGACAACCATCTTCGTCTGAATTGTCGGATCGCTGCCGGCATTATGTTCGGTTAGTTCCTCCATTCTTCTCAAAACAGTACCACCTGCGGTGTCGACCAGACTTTGAAGATCTTCCTTGTAACCAGACACAAAGTCACCAGCAAAGTAAAAGTTGAAGCCATGAAAGAGTTTTGGTGCCTGCAAGAGAAACAAGTTGTTATTAGCTTGGAAATGTGATACCAGGCTTGAACCTACAAGAGAAAAGACTTACATTATCCAATACCCTGAGTCTGCCGGTTTTAGGACCGTCACGACACCCGTGGTTGTCAAGACTGACTTCATACGGTTCTTCGTTCAAAGGATGCATAGCTTTCATGCATTCCTTTATCCCTGTAAAGGTAAGCTTATGTATCAGTAGTGATTGAACATAACCAGCACATTTTCAATAAGAATTCAATTGAACTTACAATTTATATTAAGAACCCACTTCCCATTTGAAATGGCCATGAGGACTTTAAGTGTTCTGGTGCATGCACCGGTTCCGTCCGTTGAAGCAATCACATGAGTGACATCCGGCCTCCAAAACTTTGTTACAGTTACACCAATCATTTTTGCAAACTTGACCAAAAGGAACTGCAACAAGGTAAGACACTAAATACCATAAGAGAGCCATTATTGTGAAAAGAAAAAGCCTATTGAGGATATCTCATCGACAAAAGAGTTTCCAAATTCAATACAAATCATCCATTCCATAACTTTTAACACCAAACAAGACCATTTAAAAGAAATCAAAACTTATAAATGGGTCAAAACAAAATATGAGTTTCATCTAATCTGACCTTCTCTTCAGGAGATAAGGCAGATCCACAGAAAACCCAGTCTTTTTTATCATCTGGTTGGCCCCAAAAAGTGTTGGATTTCAGCTGGCCACTGCATGCAGAACTACAATCAGTTCACACTCCAGACAATTCAATTTCTTCCTATGTAAAAGACGATGGAAAATGATATAGCAGCTCCTCCAATAAGCATGCAATGCAGGTGTAGAGCTGTGAAAGATATCTAAGACATCTCCATTGATTAATTACCTTTCAATTGGCATGCCATCATTAGCAGAAAAACAAGTTCCAGACTTCTCAATTGATGACTTGGATGAAGAGTGGCCATTTCTAGACTTTTCACTTGGAAACTTAACAGAAGAATGGCCAGGACAAAGCACAAGGAAGTCATCCTATGAGAAAGAAAAAAATATGAGCAAAATTTGAAACATGAATCATATAGATGGAGAATAAAAGCAGACAAGGCAATTACATGGTCCCATCGACATTTTGGGATTTCTTTTGCACAAGGGAAATGATAACTTCTGCGGCAAGACTTCACATAACAGCCAAGTGCTGCCCCCTTTAGCCCACATCTGCTGCACTTCAGCTTCGCACCTCTTGCAAGTTCTGCCTTAAGATTCTTAACAGATTCACCAACATAATACACTTGGGGTGCCCTGCATTTGAAGACGTTGTCAAGACATTGCTACAAGCAAGAAAACAGCAAAAAGAAGAGGTTGCTGACTTGCTGCATCAAAATAAAACAAGACCAGACATTATATAAACAGGTTTCACTGAAACTCCCATCCATCCCCAGCAAAAATCATTTTCTATTTTACTTCAATCATATACAATTTAAAATTTCCAGTAAAATACCATTCAATACAGGAGCTGTGGACATGTATAACATTTGAACTGAACGACGCATCTCCTGTTACCGGTTTTCCGTTGAGATAATGTAGCATCATTCCAGTGGTCTGAGAAATTTGAGAACAAGAGCTAAGTTATAAAGAAAACACCAATAGAAGGAATAATCAAATAAAGCTCAGTAGGGATTTACCTCAGAGATTTTAGAGGTCTGGCAAAATCCACATATGGCTCTATTTTCACACGGGCTATCTGATGTCACAGGAAGATTTGAAACAAGAGGTACTTCATTTTGAGATCCTAATTGACAATCAGAAGCCACTATATTTTGAGCCTTCTGAATTGACTGACAATGGCCCATAGGTTTGACAACCATATCTAATTGCCCATAGTTCAACCTCTTTTGACTCTTGGAATCCCAAGAATGACCATCAATCCCTAAAAGAGAATTGCCCTGCTTTTGACTTGTCATATCATCAAAAATTCTCTTGCCAGCTCCCTTGGCTGAATAGTTTCCAAGACTCTGAAAAATCATCAAGATCCATGTCAACAGGTAAAATTGTAAACTAAAAAAGTATTCAGGCAGGAACCAAATACCACAAAATACACTATGATAACTAAGAACTATTATATATATGATCATGTTCCACAAAAAATAAATCTACCTCTATCCCATTGAAATTGTCACTTAATGACTTTTTGGTCAAATTGTATCAAATTTGACTTATTCACTAAGACTAAGAGACAACTTTAATGAGGCAAAGAGAGTATAATCATCAGCAGTCTAACACCAAGTAGAGACCCATGTGGGGAAACATAGAACAGACAAGTGACAGATCAATAGGAACCACAAGCATGGATAGTATAAAGAAATTTAAAAACTTCATACATCCAAGTACAACATAATGTGATTGGATGAAAGGCAAACTCTTACATGTTCACTATCATTGTCAGATGCCTTTGTATCACCACAAGAAGGAAGGCTGAGAGATGCTTGATCCACTTGATTACTACACAAACCAACATTCCCAGAACTATTAAATGCAACCCCATCTTGGTTAGGAGCCGTGCGCCGCCCTTTATCCGCATTACACCTTTGTGTGCTACAGTTATCAAATTTATCGTTTTTGCCAACACCATCTTCAAGAGAATGAGAAAGATTTGCAGTAAATGCAGCATCCAAACTTCTATATATTCCCACTACATTCTCCATAAAGGTCACAGGCCTTAGATCTGTAACCAGCATAATCTTTTTCAGACATAAAACGAAACTCAAACAAAGCAATAAACAATTTGGTCCAAAATAATATAAACAATAGCCCAGAGTCCAAATACATTAAACCGAAATTAACCTACATTTCTAGTCAATCAAAATCAAAGGGAAGTGATTAAATGAAATGCACCTCGATCTGCACATTGGACTTTGCAAATAGGACACTCTGAGACAAACTCAGTTCGAGCTATGCATGAACTGTAACAATTTCAAAAAATGAAAACTAAGCAATGAAAATCAAAACTTTCAGCAATCAAGGTAAAGATAAAGAGAGAAATGGCACTAACTGGCAAAACAGATGGTCGCACGGCATCAACAATGGCCGTTTAAACAAATCCAAACTGCAAAAAAAAAAAAGATTAAATTTTTAATAACAATGGATTCAAAAACACAAACCAGAACAACAGCAATATGATAGAACAAACCATAGAGGACACTTGAGCTCCAGACCCAATTTTTGAAGATGAAGAACCCAAGGATTCATTGCTCTACTAACACTCTGCTTAGTCGAAAGACTCATTTTTTACTCAAAAGCAAGGGAAATGGCTCAATACAAAGAGGGTTTTTTCGGGGAGTGGGACTGGTTCGAGGTTTATAGAGATAGAGATATCCCTAAGAAGGCAGGGAAATCCTTAAGAGTGGTCGTTGTTTGCAGATTCAGATACACGTGTACGGCTGTGATTTGTTAGATTAGAATAGGCGGACATTGAGATTTGTAGTTGGCGGAAGTGTGTGTTTTGTTTTTGAAGTTCTCCCGCGTGTTTGGTTGGGTTTCAAATGTTTTCCCGCGGATAGATTTATTATTAATCCTTTTTCGTACCTTTTTATGAAATTTACATTTATATTAGGATAAACTATACAAATGGTCATTAAAGTATCTTTAAAAATATAAAATGGCCATCAAATTTTTAAACATTACATGATGGTATTGAATTTTAATTTTTGATGCAAAATGGTCACTGAATCGTTAATTATTGTTAAATGAGTAGCGCAACAGTTATAAAAATATTTAATCAATCATATTGATACTTAAATTGATTAAATATGTAAATATTAAGAATTAAAATATATAATTTTTAGTGTTGATTTTCCTGCTAGATTTTTTTTTCTTTAAATGTCGGTGGCGGCATCAATTTTAATATTAGTCATCGACCGTCGAAATCTATCGTTTCGTTTATATTATTTATTAGTTTTAAATAAAATATTTTATTCTTGTGACATGATCTACTTTACATTTTGTACGTTTTTCTTTTTTTTTTTGTCGTTTAATAAGTTTTTTCTTTTGTTTTGTTTTTTAAGATTGGATCTAACGACATCACGACTGATCAAGATGATAATTATTTCTTATCATGGTGATCTTTCTTGCTTTGGACGCTCGGATTGAATTTGGATACGCAGTTTATGCTCGTGGGTAGTTTGTCGTGATGCTCAGTTCTGATTTGCGATTCTCAGTGTTCTTTCAATAGATTAATTCCCTTTTGTGGTTTGTTTGTTGATGCAATCAGATTTGTTTGTGTCTATTTTTCGATCGAATCTTTGAATGAGTTTTTAAAATTTTTTCATGTATAATCAAATATTGTTTTTAGAACTGTTACCTCTCTTGATTAACGATGAATAATACCCCAACATTATTTTTTAATAAAAGCTAAATTTTAATGCCTATTATTAAAAAATATATTTCGACTGTTTACAAACAATCTAACATTTAAGAATTTAGGGAAAACATTTTGTAACACCTTGATTAGGGGCTGTGATAGATGTATTGCTTAGTAAGTGTGGGCTTGGCCCATTATGAAATTTAAATTTGATTTATTAAATATTTATTTTATATATTAGTATCCATTTTAAATATAATTGGTGTTCATTCTGGATTAATTAGTGTCATTATTTTTATCCAAATCAAAATTTAAATCATTAAGTTAGACTAAAACTAAAGCTTAAAATTTATTTAATTGAGGCCCAAATCAATTCTATACCCAAACCCAATAACTATTCTCATTTACTAACCCAAATAACAAAATAAACATAAAATAAACTCAATAACAATATTTTAGGGAAAATTTTGAAGAATAAGATATTTCATTCAATTTTTTTGAATATATGATATTACAGAAAAAAATAATGAAATATGACAATTTTTATAGTACCAAGGAGAAAACGTCACTTTCTCTTGGCGTTCTTTATTTTAAACTAATTTATTTTAACCGATAGTGTAATTACCTATAGAGGTAATTTATCAATAAGATGACTTCTCAGATAATGATATAATTACCTATGGAGGTAATTAGTTTAAAATGGAGAATGTCAAGAGAAAGCGACGTACTCCTTTTGGCACTGTAGATATTGTCGTAATTGACTAATTTTCCCCCTGTAATATCGTATATTTAAAAGTTTTTAGGTGGGATACTTTATTTTCCTACGAAGGTAATTAGTATTTTATCTTTAAAAAACATGTAATATTAATCTAATTATGTTTACCCTCAAAAGTTATTTTGGATCTGTCACTGATTTTGGATTTAGGTGTTAGTTAAATTAATTAGACGATATAGATAAATCAAATTAAATTATTCAAGTAAATTTTAAAATTTGAATTAAAATAAATATTTTTATAAAAGATAAAAATAAGATAAAATACATATTTATTATATAAAAAATATGGTAAAATCAATTTTACAAAGTGATTTTGGAAAATGTGACATTTTAATCTAGTGACCAAATTATAAAAAAATTAAAATTAATTTTAACGACTAAATCATAAAAAAACAAAACTTAAAATCTTTAAAAAAATATTTTAAAGTAATTTTTTAATTATTTAATTTTAAAAAAGTTTTAAGGGAGTATAAAAAAATAATTAAACCTAATTATTTTATTACGTAATTAATTTTCCTCCCAAATATTTTCTCTCCATTTTATAAACTTAGACATGAATTCATTAGAATAGAAACACAAAACTATGGCTATGCTCATCCTTTGTTCTGCATTTGTTCATCTTGATGAATTGGAGTGTTCCATTTCTCCAGAAAAATCAAAATCCAACCAAAAATCCTCACCGGAAGGTCTGGGGTAAGTCACAATTTTCCATTTAACCTAAATTTTCCAAACGGAACGTATATTCCTACTAGTAACTCTTTCAATTCCCGCACTCTTTGTTTCTCTGTTGTGAACTTAGTTTTCCAATAGATATATTCATAGAAAACGAGAATTCATGTATCGACAAATGAGTATGTAAAGCTTGATCTATGATTGTTGTAGTTAAAAGATAAACAATTGATTTACATCATGAACTGACCTGTTGGTTACATATTTCGTTTGCTTATTGTTTTTCGTGATAGGGTTTTGGATTTAAAAGAGTATAGTATCTCAATCTGTGGTTGATTATGATTATTGAAAAAAAGGGTCAATAAAATGATGAAATAGGAGCAAATTCTGGGAACCTAGGTCTGCCCATCATTATTATGTTGTTGGTACAGGTTGTGTATTCATTTGCTAACTTAGCTCTTCTATCTGCTGATAGGGAATTCTTTGTTGTTGAGAAAATGTTGTCCTTTCAGATTGGTATCGTTCCCAAATCCTTTTCTCCGATTTACGTAGAGAAAAATTATAATAATTCTCACTACATGTTGTCTATTTCTAATGTTACTCGTAGTTCTCTTAGTCATTCGTACAACATCTGGCCCTCCCGTGTGTGTAATAGCCGTTTTTTAGACCTTCCTATTTCTTTGCTATTTCGAGAAAATTCGGTTCCGATTACTACTCTGAGCCTTACCCTGATCCTGAAGCTTGCTTGAAGTCTAAATCTTGACCTAAAACAGGAAACAAGGACCAAAAGTCTGTTGTTTCCCATAACAAAGATGGAAATAGCGATAAAAGCTTCGCAACAACCATTCCTTAGAAGACAAGACATGGTCGTAGGAGTGAAACTGTAGCCATCGAAGGATTTATATGTGAATCACTTGAGTGAACGTTTGAATCAATCTGACAACAAAATCTTGAAGTTTTTAGAATAAGGAAAATGTGATGAAGGGTAGACTTGAAATTGAGTTTTATCATGACAGTAGCAGTGGATGTGAGGATGAGAAGGATAGTGATGTTGGTAAAAGTGTAAAGAAGATGGTGGTGGAAAAGGATGATCCAGATTGGCCTTTAGGTGCAGATGTTGGGTGGGGAAATAGGACTTCAGAGTACTTTAAGCATCATGCTATTAAAAATGTGGTGGGTGAAGATGGTTCTGAAATTGTCTGGGAAGGAGAGATTGATGATAGCTTGATAAAAGAGATTAACTGTCTCGAGTTGGAGAGCTTTACTTTTGCATCCAAGCACACTAATGGTTCTTTTCCCGTGGATGCAGTTCTGGCCAATTAATTTTTCCTGCGAGTGATCATGCCTGTTATAGCAAATCGTTTCCTAATATCTGTCATAAGCAATATTAATTACCGGTTAATAAGGAAAAAACATCAATTTGATTTTGTTGATACTTGATAGGGAAACTCATAGTTGGAAGACTTCGAAAGAGCTAGAGAAGGCAATTCAGTTATATCAGAATGCCGAGGACTGATTTGCCACATCAGGTAAGAATCTTTTCTCTGAAAATACTATGTTGATAAAATATAAATTACTCTCCACCAACTTTATTGACTCTTCATTTGGTTACACACAAGTTTTGTTTATGTACAAATCACTCACTCCATTTGGTTGCTTTTGAAAGTGGATTGTGTTCTACTTTGTTATCGAAAGGACCAAATTTCCTTCAACTGTTCTACTATTTTGTATTATCTATCTGTCAATAATAATGCCTCAGAATATTCCTGGAAACAGGCAGTAAAAACTGTATGTCAATATTGAGAGAAATTTGGCATATGCTCTTAAAGTCAGGGAATGCCCCCAGGTTTTGTTTTTGCGTGGAAACAGGATCGTATACAGAGAGAGAGATTGGTATTATACAAAATGTCTGTCTGTTAAATTGCTCTGAACTCCTTTATCTGATGCTACAATTTATTGTGGGTCTTGACAGAATTTCATGAGGGTGATGAATTGGTCCAAATGATTGCTTATTTCTATTATAACCCGAAGAAGCCTACATGGACTGGTGAAGCACCCATGTGTCGGCCTTATTAGGTTTGCATATTTTAAACACTCCTAATCTACAATTAAGAATATGTTTCCCCATCGTACTTTGTTCTTGATTGTTTTGCTTCTGTTTTTCCTTGAGGATGATGATATTTGTAATTCTTTTGAGCAGGGATTTTATATGCTTCAAGGCAGGTAATTCCCAAGCTTTATCCTTGCTGAAGATGATGGAAACATGAACAAGTAATTAATCACCTTTTCGTTCTTTTGATTTTTAAACATTTAAAGAATCATATCTTACTCGTGTACTCGCATATATATATATATATATATATAGATAGATAGATAGAGAGAGAGAGAGAGAGAGAGAGAGAGAGAGAAAATAACTTTATATTTTATTCACATAAATTCATATTCGTAGTGAACATTTATTTCAGATGAAAATTTTGATTATTTTAAAAACAAATAGATATGAAATAAAAATTAAAAGTTTATTTGAGTAAAAATGTAATTTTAAAAGTAAATAAATATTGTTGCTATTTTCTTTTTAAAACAAAATAATTAATTTCTTGATGGAAATTCCATGATAGTTTTTACTTGTCCTTTAATATCTTGTTTCAGAGTATATGAGAGGAAAATTATCTGGTAAGCATAAATAAGGAAATAGGTGGGTGCCAAATGGCAAATAGTAGTTTACCCCATAAAAGATCAAAATTTGAACCCTAATAAGTAAACAACCTTCCTCTCAAGACTTTAACTTCTCTATTAGGGCTGTAAACATGGTGTCGCCGTCAACCATCGAACGCGTACCAAAGAAAATGTTCAGGAAACATTTACACAATTCGGTGAGAATCAAATCTTTGTTTGTGCTTTTATCGTATAATAATTGTGAAATATCTTAAAATTAGTTTCCTTCATTTTTGTGATTGCAGTAAGTTCAATAAACAATGAATTCTTTTAAATGATTTTTCTTCTTCGAGATATATATTGTTCAATTCGATGGAGAGATACCTTTTGCATCTCTGCCCACTTTGCTTGTTTGTATGCAAATTAAGTATCTGTTTAAGAATTATATGCTTCTTAAAGTGCGTTTCCATGCCTTGAATTTTGAAGATTTTTTTTTGTGCGTGGAAGGAACATGATGACAATTTGATTGATCGATTAAGTGGATTGTCTGAAGATCTGCTTCTTCGGATTTTATGTCTTCTATCACTGAAAGAAGCTCTAAGAACCTGTGTTCTTTCACGGAGATGGCGAGATTTGTGCCAGTTTTTCAGTGGGAGTCTAAACTTTGAAGCTTCAAAGTCATTAATGTCAGATCCCAAGAAGATGCTAAAAGAAAGGGATGGTTATGTAGAATGGATTACTCGATTTCTTAACTTACACAGAGCTGGAACTATAGATGAGTTGAGAGTTTTTTGTGATTTAAACATACAACATAGGCGATATATCGATAGATGGATCGAGATTGCTCTAACTAAGAAGGTTAAAAGGCTAGAGCTGGATTTTGAACCATGCAAACCAAATCATCCGAGGGACAGTGGAAATTACCGGTTTGGATGGAAATTTTCCAATTCATCTGGAATTAGGTTCCTAACCGGTCTTTGCTTGAAACATGTGGATGTAAGCGGTCAGATTCTGGAGTCTTTCCTTTTGAATTGTCCCTTGCTTGAAACATTGCATGTCTCTCACTCGAAACTGCTTACTCATTTAAATGTTTGTGGCTCATCACTGAGGCTTAAACGCTTGCATATATTCTGCTGCAAGTACATCAAAAGCATTGAGGTTTATGCACCAAATTTGGTGTCTTTTGTATATGGAGGATTGGGTCGTGTGCACATGGATCTCAAGTATGTACCTCAGCTTTGTGATGTATCTTATTCTAGACAATGGGAGCCGGTTCGGGTCTTTGGCGGGTGTCAATCCATTCCGAGCTGTCTAGCAACTTCCCAATTGGTGAATCTGTGGCTACATATTCCATGCCTGCCATTTGTGGTAAGCTAATCTAATTAGCAGGTGAATCTGTGTATATATATACACAGTTACTTACCTATATATCCTGTTTTGATTTGATATTATGGTACAAGTAATCTTGGTTGTTTGCTAATTCAATTTGAAGGATATTTCGCCAATCCAGCCAAAATTTCCAAACCTCAAATGCTTGACATTAGTAGTTGGGAATGCTTATTTTCCAATTGAACGTACAGCAGAGCTTGTAAAGTTGTGCTCTCTGATGAAGCATATGCCTTTGTTGCACAAGTTTAAACTTGAGGTAAATGGTTTAACTCTACTTATTGTCACTTTGGAGTGCATATATATTGGGGGGGGGGGGGGGGGGGGGACTTGAGCAAAATTAATTCTATTTTCTTAGTTACTCTGATGTTTCTTTTGGTGAGAGAAATATTTTTCCTACACGTCTTGGTATATGAATTACCGATCGTTTCTAATTTCAAATTTAAATTCGTACTAATTATTCTTTATGTTATGATAAGTTTATTTAAATACTTATGTAATAATTAAGTTTTACTTTGTGTTAATACACTCTATACTGTATCAAATTTACATTTAATATCATGGATGCATTTTATCAACTAAAATATCGAGATTGTATAGGCATGCATGGTCCAAGTAAATATAATTATTTCTTCTAATTGTTACCTTATTTGTGAACCTTAATTTTTAAAATATTTTGTGTTATCAGCTGGATTCAGTGGAAGCAGATAAGCTGGTTGAAGAAAAGTACATTAAGAGTATAATCAAGGAAGGTCAGCGACTGAGTCTCATGCAGGAAAAACACATGCTGCTGCGGGAGTTGGAAATACTTGGCTTTGTTGGGGGTGCAGGAGATTGTGTTCTCGTTTATTACTTATCTCTCATTGCACCAAATCTCGATAGCATTGTGATTAACCGCTCCCTTCCCCGTTGGTATCGTGATGCCCCGGTTGATGATCGAAAAATAAAGAAACTAGAAGATGGTAGAAGGTTTGTGTACAATATGCTGTCGGCAAATCGACCTAAAGACGCCAAATTTCAGCTACTCTGATTAGCTGTTTATGTGCCGGAAACTTGAATTTGGCTGCTGATGGATGAGTATGGTTGCATTGACAATCTTCTCCTTTTAATAATGGTCGTGTTATTATCTTGGAGGTATTGAGTGGGATAAACTGCCATTGCATGCTTTTGTTGACAATGGAATTGAAAATCTTTTCTTAAAGTTATCTGAACTTGTTTGAATAACTTGCATTGGAGTCTCTTTTACCGGTCTTAGTGGTGATGACTTAGTCAAGTAGAATTTGTGTAAAAAAATTAAAATCTAGTTTAACTGGTGGAAACTTAGGATAACAATTTTACGTACTTATTTCAGTTAAAAAATATTTTAGACATCTATTTCATAAAAAATGTATAGTTTGAACACCTGTTTTATAATTAAGCCTGATTTTAATATCTTTTTCATACTAATTTTATACTTGACATGTTTCGTAGCTTAAGAGTAAAGTATATAAACAATCATTAAATTATCTTAAAAATATAAATTGATTGTCAAATCTTTAAAAGTATCATAATGAGTATTAAATTTTAGATTTTATGACAAAATGATCATTGAATCGTTAACTATTGTTAATTAGGTGATATGATAGTTACGAAAGTTCATGTAACATCATATTTAATCTTTAATATTAACACATTAAATCAATTTAAACATCAAGAACAATGGTTAAATTAAAACTAAATTGACTGAATTTATAAATATGAATGATTAAATGTGTTATTATTCAAATTTTTATAACTTAGCTATCATCTCCTTCTATTAAATCTGAAGCATAACTCATTTGGGACTCTGCTTCAGAAATGGTATCCGATTCCGTGGCTCGGGACCGCCTCGAGCTTTCTTCACCGTCCAACTCTTTCACCTTCTTCCGTTTACCTTTCTTCGGCTCATTCGAAGTCGACTCGATACCTTGGTTCGAGTCCTTGGGCTTTCTAGGCTTCTTTGATTTATCTGTTTTCTCCTTTGTTGAAGATACAACACCCTCATTTGTAGATGTAGCACGCTTTGTTGATTTAGGCAGTTGTGGCATGTCTTTCACTTTGCTACTCGAATCTTTTCGACTCAAATTATTAGTATCTGTTAAATTATAGTCAAAATATTGACTGTATAAGTATATATTGTCACAAGATTATTATTTTTTATTAAAAAACATGTATGACAAGATATACATCACCGTCGTTTTTGACAGATTAATATTCTCGCCTCTAGGGCGTGACAATATATATATGAGTGAAATGATGCAACCAAAATCTTTGTTCTTTGTACCTTGAGAAACCCATCTGTCTGGATCTTCCTCCCTATCTTGTCCTCCAAGAGCTAAAGGTGGGGTTTGAAACCCTCCAACTGGTGCTTGAAATTCATTCATCTGCATGTAGTAGAAAAAGATGAAACACTTTTACTCGAAAGTAATGTTATTCGGACACGGGTACGAATCTGACTCGAATATTATTAAAACTTTTTAAACTTGTTCTTAATATAAATTTAAAAGATCTCTAAAAATCATATTCCTGTATTCATATATCGAATACGAATGAAGAGTCTGAACAACATAACTCACTCCTAATAGTCTAATACTACAACCTGTGGTTATATTTTAGTACTTCCTTACCCAGCTGGGTTTAGATTGTACTGTTGATGGACCCTCCCATCCTCTATGAGCCACATGCTTTACATCTGTTGGCATACCAATCTGCATTTCAGGCTCTTTGGGACTTTCTGAAAGAAAATAAATTCAAACATTTCTAGCCAAGATTACCAACAGATCAAAGAACAAACAAATACAATGTTTGCTTTGATTGCTTAGAGAGAGAGGTTATGATCCGCTTCACTCATTCAATAATTTAAAAAAACGTGTATAAAATATAAAATTCGTTTTTTTAAGTGATAAAATTTATATATCTACTGATAATCTCAATCATTCGTTTTATTATTAAAGGATCCAAAAAAGTACAAAATTATATTGTTTAAACAGATAATATATATATATAATTATGTTGTGTAAACAGATAATATATATTATCGTGAAACTCTAGTCCCGTGACAATAATGCATGAATCTGATAATGTTATAAGGAGAGTTGAAAATGCATACCAAATACGTAAGTAAAGTACTTAAAACCTTTTAGCATTCCTTTCATCGTTCCGATTTAATGATATCTACAAACTAAATCAGCATAGGTGGAATCAATCACACTTCAAATATGAATCTGGGAACTAAGAAAAAAAATCAAACCATTTTAAGTAATCGTGTCTGTCGTATCTTTAGATATCGACATATTTATAAATTCTTCAAATATATAAAAAACCCATGAATATATTCGTATAAGATGTACGAATCCCAGATAACATAGAGAAAGAAATCTCTTACGGCAATTTGCCAAGACATCTCACATTAAGAGAAAGAACACAAGTTTGTCTGATACAAACAGCAACAGCATGATTTTCGTGCATGTGAAGGTGTCCAAACAGCAAAGAATTTAAAATCCGAGGGAGGGAAACATGAATTTTGTTTCTTGAACCTTAAATCCAGGGGAAATAATTGGATCAGAAAAATTGGACTATTTTGAACAAATGTGTGTTTAGTAGGGAGGAAAATTTCTAAAATAACAATGACTAGACGAAAATTTAGGTTTTAGAATTAAAACAACAATGTTTTAACTTATTGTCTTAATCAGTATTATTGATTTTTTTCCCTCTCCCTTTTTCTTGTTTTAAATTTTAAGATTCATAAAATGTGGTAGAAAGACATCTTAGGTCCTCCTAATTTCGAAATTGGGAAAATCGGATCCTCTTGAAAAAGGAGCAAATAGTCTTTTTAGTGTAAACTACAACAAAGATCACTCAATTATAGGAAGAATTATATTTGGTTACTCAAATATTAAAAATTATGTTTGATCATTTAATTATAAGTAAGATTATATTTAAATCACCTAATTAATAAATATTACATTTGTATCACTCAATTATAAATAAGATTATATTTAAATTTTTTTTATCAGTTTGTATATTAAACTGATTAATTATTTCAATTGATGCTATAATATCAACAAAGATATATAAGTGATTTTAAAAGAAAAAAAACGACCAAATGATATATATATCTTTTAAATATGAAGATTGACTCAATCATAAACTTATCTATAATTGAGTGAATTGAATATAACTTTTAATAATTAAGTGACCAAAATATAATATTATTATAAATAAATGATCCAAATATAACTTTTGATGATAAACACATTAACAAAGACAACGCAAAACTATCAAATATTTAAATACTGAACTTGTTCTAAAACTTATGGTCCATAAATTGCAAATTTCATTTTTTTGGGGGGTGGAGCAATAATTAAAAGATAATTGTACAGAAAGGTAGAATCTTTTACATAACTCTGGAACTCTAGTTCTTTCCCCCCTGAAGAATCCCAAAAGAAGAACATATACTTTTTACCCACTACAGAAACTAAAAGAAATGGAAAAGAAACGGGATGAGACCACCGGAAACGATGGCAGAAAATGGTTGTTTAATCGACTTAACAACGACCTTTATCACACTAGCAAATACTGTTCATACCTGGGTTGAGGGTACGGGGAAGGGAAGGGATCGTCCATTCGTCGTCCCTCGTCGAATGAAGCAATCGGCTTTCCCTAACACAAAAGTCTTTGTCGAGCAGCATAAATTTGCAGAAACCACAAAAGCATATATATCATGCTGATCAGAACATATGCATGTAAAAACTATGGGAACTGACTTTGTATTTTTGGCTGATGAAGTTGCTGATCTGATCAGGCAGCAGAATCTCCAATGTAGCTTCGTTCATTCTGAATATGTTTGACAAAAGGGTCCTACAAAACTTGCTTTGGTAAAATTAAAATGGAGCTTCAAGGGACTCTTCCCATACATCAGCACTTCCGTTTGAGGCGTCTTCGGCATCTTCTTCCATTGAAAGCCTGATATACTCCCTATGTGCAAACCGATCCCACTCTGTCAGAGTTGGATCCTCACGTTCCTGCTCTCGCACACACGAAGAAAGACGGATATTGTCATCTCAAAGCAATAAACTAGCATCAATTACGCGCTCAATAGCTAATAGTGCAATCACTGACCTGCCGAATAAGGAATGGATCACGGGTTTCAAAAGCCATAAACTTATGAAGATTAAAGAGGATATTAAAAACATTTCCTGAAAGTTTGCTCCCTTTCAAGTCCCGTAGTGTGATACAATCGTCTCTCTGCGGAATATCAGCAAGTTGAATCATCTTTACATGCAACAAGCAAGGAAAACAAAATCATGAATCATGATTATTAGAAAGAAAGTAGCTTGAACCTCAGGTGCAACCATGTCGATTATTTGACATAATATGTCCTCAAAGAGCACAGGTTCTAGAGCCAAGCATTCCATTCGGTGCAGCTGCTCCTCGTAGAAAAATTGCATTTCGTTTGGAGTGAGCACACCATTTCCATCCAAATCTATGCATTTGAACCTATAAAGATATCAGATGTGGGAAAAAGCTAATCCAGTAGATGAGGGAAAAAATCTTTAACGGTACATGGCACAAAAGAAAGGTTATATGTTGTTCTTGCAAACAAATGATACTTTGATATGAACCACAGAGAATTTTGCAGTAGAACTAGAAAACATAAATTAGAACTCTCCGAATGTCAACCTAAGACTAGGAGGAGGGATAAACAAGGAGTGATTTTGATTTGTAAAATGTAAATGCATGGACAACATGAATTCAACTCACTTCAGATAAGCTAAGCTCTGTACTGTAATTTATTTTGGCAATGGGAGATGTAAAAACAAATATAAAGATACCAGTATTCAAGACTAGGGTCGGATGATTTGTCCTCCTCTGAAAGCATGAAGTAAACAAAGTCTTCATAACCCATCTTTCCTTCTACATCACTTGTAAACTTCTGAGGAACCTGAGATGGAATTCATGAATTTACAATTACAGGCAAAGAAACATCATATACAGGAAAAGGTTTATAGTATTTAAAATAGAGTAACTGATTCAGAAATTTAGATAACTGAGAACCAGGGCAAACAAACCTGTGAAAAAATCCTATCGACAATCCTGTAGGTAAGGGCATGATTGCCATATTTGATGAGACTTTCCTTGTCGATGAAGAAATCATGGTCTGTGTCCAACTCCCAGAACTTACAGTATATAACATAAAAGTGTTCATATGAGAAGTACCTAAAAGAAGAAGAAAATTTACAGCATTAGCAATTTACATGAGAACGATTTGATAAACATGGCTCTCCACAATGTTCAATTGTTAACTGACCATTCAGGAGAGTAAGGGGAAATAATGTTTACCAACTAACTAAAAAAAAGACAAGAGATATTGTAGTCTCAGTTTTACAATAATTACTGTTTGGTGTACAAGGATTTGTATGTTGCTACTTCCAATAAAATAAAGCACACATGTTGCAAAGAAGTTCACACAGATACCAACCTAAGGACTTTGTTAATGTCCTCTTCCTCATCTGCATGTTCCATGGCAGAAATCAGTTCTCCACGTTTGAGCTCCCTGAGGGTAAGACGGCCATTTCCTGATCTATTCATGGTATAAAAGATTCTGTATATGACAGTTTCAGCTGAAACATTAACAAAGAAATTTATTTTGACCAGTATCAGTTGTGCAGTACAGGATGTCAAATCATCGGTGAAACAAAAATAGAACATAAATGAATGAAATGGCTCCCGGTACACCCCCTCAACTTTATAATAAAATCAACTGTTATAGAGGTATTTTCCAGCATGATAACGCAGAGAGAATGATCCCCTCCTCACCCTTTATTTACACAATTATCATACAAAAACTGCATAAAATCTTCTGGTTATTATCCGTTATGTATTCTTCATTAATTCCTCAAGATATTGGGTTATTGAGTTCGCTAAATTGAGAGTTTTACGACTTTTCACCAACTAACATTTCTCACAATGACTGCTCTAAATTTATTTTTATCATGAGATTCAAAACTCATTTTTATGAGATCTTCACAGGAAATTATATAATCGTCACGGACAAATTAGGCCTGCCAGCTAAATTCAGGACATATGAATTTGTTGCCGTAAAGAAAGAAATGTTTGGACTTCTGAGTGCTTGTCAACCCACTAGGACAAAGGCTTAAGATTGGACTTCAGTTATATTATTTTGGTTTGAGTCATTCAGAAAACCCAATGACGTAGAAACCTCCCAAAATTTAATCGTAATTTGTTCTTTTTTATTAAAAAAGGTAAGAGGGTTGAATGAGCCTATAAGAACATTAGACGTATGTTGTATACTATGCATACAACTCCTCGATAAATTATGAGCCTATGATGTTCCACCGTCAACATCATCATCCTTGAGATTGAATCAATCAATGGGACTGCATTCAAATTAGCTAGCAAATTGCATGTTCAAAAACTAATATAGCTTTGCACAAATAATTCCGGAGAAAAAAGACACGGAAAAAGGAAATAAATTCACAACTGGATAGCCATTATTAAAATAACTCAATTAATGAAATGCATACCATATCTATCTTGAAATTCAGGTGTGTTTCGCAAGAATTTTAATCCTGGATGGGTTGCCAAAAGCTCTCGGACAACAGGTTTGAAGTCAACCTACATACCAAATCCCAAATGATCTTATGAAGAAATGTATCAAATGCATGAAACTTTAGGCCTTTGAAAGGATAATTTTAACATAGAAACAAGTGCTAATCGGGACAATTTTTTTAAAGCAAACACAAAAGGAAAATCTAAGAGTGGAGGAGCGCAGAACAAACCTGAGTGAGGTGTCTGCAGCCTGGCCGCTTAAGAATTTCAAATATTTGAGTTGCTGTATCCATTGTCAGCATATTTCCGTCCACCCAATACTTAATGAAAGCATCTCTGAAACAAAGTGTTAACATTAATAATGTATGATAGAAGGACTATCGAGTAAAAATGCAGTCAACACCATCTACCAAGTACTTTCACCAGACGGTGTTTAAGCAGTCGGTCATTCACATAAAACATCTATTTATCTATAAAGATGAATAGGATGCTACCTGGTCACTAATCCCACACAGTCTACATCTATCTTTCTAAAAAGCGCAGGAGAGACAAAAATGGTAGCTTGCAAGCTTCCTTTGTCACTGTTTTAAACTCTGCATAGCCAAAGAAAAGCATTTCGTTCAATTTTCAAGTTTTTTTAACTTTAATAACTGGAAGATAATGTGCAAAGGGAGGGAAAACAACTTAAAATATAAATGAACAGATAAAGATCAATTATATATCTCACCATTTATTTTCAATCCATTTAGAGGATTATCAAAAAGGTGATTAATTTTAGAAAGATAATGTTCTTTCAATTCCATTGTAGGAGGGCGACCATTTTGGAAATAAAACTGCAAGAAATTATCACTTATCAGACAAACTTCATAACCCAAAACCATAAATGTAAGAAAGCTTTAAATATAATAATATACAGAAAATGACTTCCAATAGCAAACAAACCTGTGGAATGACTTCTTGCATTGGTTCACTAACTAATTTCAATGGAGAGCTAAGAGCTGAAGAGCTGGATTTCTGCTTTGATGAGCGAGGAGAACCAGATGAGCTTCTTGGGGAAAGTGGAGGTGCACTGACACTAGAAAACATGGAAGGCAAATAATTGTTCCCAACAGCATTTGCGGTAGAAAAATTTGCAAAGGCATTTACTGCAGTCCCTGCCTTTGCATCATCAATCAAAGATTTCACCTGTGCTCAAGAAATGAAAGCTCAATGGATGACAAAAAACATTTGTGTATTGGTAGAGACAAATAGCTAACGAAGGAAAATCCCGCAAACAGAAAATAAAATGATCTAAATGCAGGGAATATTCTAACTTGTCATGGTTCCCTACTGTATCAAATTCAGTCATCAGGGGAAGTAAAAACTATTCCTATCATGGTCATTTTTAAAGAAATCTCGATATCTTACAAAATTCTACCATAAATTTATAGGTAACACATCCAGTGTTACAATCCCCCATCCCCCACCCTCACAACTTTTTCCCTCCAAAATAATGGAAGGGATGAGCTGAAGAAGTACAAGTTAAATTGACAAATCAAACTCTAAACATAATTTGCATTGAAAATAAAGATTACCCGTAACATATCAAGTAATGCAGACATACTTGTGCCTGTAGAGTACCATGTTAATAGACATGAATTTCATAATATGTTAGGACGAACTAGTGGTATTAACATGACTCAAATCAAGTATATTTCATTTACTACCATAAAAACTTCCAAATAAGTTACTCTATGACTATTGAGTCAAAATGTCAGAGGTGCTTGTTCTGGGTTGCAATAAATATAAGTTCGAACGCATCTACACAAGTCGAACTGTTGTTTCCCACTTTCCAAAAACAACAGTGGCATGCTTAACAATAGTAGGTTGTTATCCATCGCACAGAATAGTCAAGTATCAAAAATATTCAACTCCTTTTCTTTTTTATAATATTGAAGTTATGTCTGTGATTATGTCCCTTCCTTGAAATAACCAGTTTTTATACTTCTATCTAATCCTCATAGCTTGAGCTTTCTTCATAAGGGTATTATTTGGAACTGGCGGTAATGACCATCCATTCATGGGAGCCTACACTAACACCAGTCATAACTTTTAAGGTTTACTTCATCAGTCAGATTCAAAGACATCAACATATTACTAATTCACGTTCTAATTATAAAAGCGACTTCAGTTAACAATATTAGACATTATATTCAACTATAGGCAACCACCTAAGGTCTACGAAATATTGGGGGAAAAAAGAACATATACACACACAAATAAACAGGAACAATACTTCAATTTGAAGGGGGGAAAAAAGCAGTACCAGATGGCCGGTCTCTGGAAGCGAAAGCCATTGAGAGAACAAGTCCTCGACAATTTGAGGACTGGTTTTTAGTGCAAATGGAGACACTTCAGGAAGCTGCAAAAGCTCGGGGTCCAAACAAGTAACGTCTTCCATTGTATCAATCTCCATTTTTAAAGATAACGACATCTCGCCTACCTTATCAACCACTCTAAAACCCTAACTCTTTCAATTCTTCAAATGAACAGTCAAAAGAAACCAACACCACTTCGCTTTCAACAATTTTCTAACTTAATAAAAGCGCTTCCAAAATCTAGCCGACTTGACGATACTGTTGAAAAACAGAAGCTCCACTCCGACTGATTTAGACTACACGATGTTTTATTTCTCACCGGAACTAGAAATTCGCCGCTTAAATCACGTCGTTCACCGAAACCCTAACTCGTCAACTTATGAATAAACTGAAATACCAAATTCTTCGAAATTCAACCCGTTTTTCCTTGAAAACAAAACTTAGAAATCACTTCCCTCGAACAGTTTCTGTTCGATAAAAATATAATAATTATAAGAAAAAGAGGATTATAATTCTTATCGGAATTTTCTTACAGAGAGGAAGAGAGAGGAAACCGCTGGGTGCGGAGGAGGAGAAGGAAGAGGAAAGATAGACAGGAAACAGCGAAGCGCGTGGAGCGTTTCAGTGTTTTTTGAAGGTGAAATTTAAAAATAATAGAAAAACAAGATACGTATATTTATACGGTCTACTAGGGTTGACCTAATGGTCTTCTCATCCGTAATCCTTATCCTTTTTCCTATTGGAAATTATTTAGTAATATTGAATTTGAATGATGCCTCACCGTTGGATCTCCTTCTCTTTTCATCTATGCCGTTCATGTCTTGTCTCTCTAGTGTTTGTCAATTTTAAGTTATAATGTGAATTGAATTTAGTCATCCAATTAAGAAAAATATTATTGTGGGAGAAGTATCACTAAGAAAGGATAAATTATATTATAAGTTATTTTTGTTATGTTATTTATAAGATTAATTAATTTTATTTATTTATTTTAATTTTTTAAATAAATTTTTATTTGATAAAAATTATTTTTAAATTTAATTTATAATAAATATTAGTAAAAATTTATCTAGTAAAAAGAATTAAACAAAAAATTAATTAAATAAATACATTTGATTAGTTGATCCATGAATGACGTGACGAGAATAACTTAAAACATATTAGGGAATAAATAGAGACACAAAAAACAGATAATTTTTATTCAATTTCCATGGCAAGATAATAGTTCAACAAGCAAGAATCTACATGCATTTGTGACGCCTAAAAAGAGATAAAGAACATTAATCCCACGTCGAGAAGGAAAAGGGAGGTCTTGAAATATATAAACGATGATATTGCATATCTTATCGAACATTTTTTTTAGAAAGAAGATAATGACCTTGTGACACGTGCCTATACCAAAGAATGGCCTTTTCCCACCCCTTTGCACAAAGAAAATAACCCAAGCCAAAAACATTCCCATTACTTAAATGAGATTACAACATTATTTGCACAAAGACATATTTGTTGGATTGGTCCTTCACTTGTGTAGCCAACAAGATCCTGAAGCACTTATTCAGCATCCACTTCTTTCAACAAATATCACAGATAATTCACAACACCAAAGTAAATTACAAATTACACAACTATTTGCCAAATAGAGATTTGAGTAACCATGAGCTAAACATGCATATAAATCAATTGTGGCCGACTATACCTCAGTAGGAGATGACTACATAAGAACTTTGCTAATCGAATATCCGGCTACGGTCTTTAAAAATATGATCGGAAAATAATCGGATCTGGAGAGATCAACGATAGTATGCCATGTGCCTTGATGACATGAAGGGAGAAGTACCATAAGACGAGGCCTTCTGGACTTGGGAAGAGGTGTTAGACGGTTTCTTTTTCTCGGACTTGGTTTCGGAGCGGAGCCATGCCTCAACAACACAGAGCAAATTTTCTGAGCTTTTCAACTCATTAAGTTTGGTTAACTTTTCAGATCTCTTCAATTGACCATCTTGGATGTAAGCTAGATGCGTTGCCCATGTCTCCAATCCATCGAAAATGTGGGTAGCATATACAACTGTGGCTCCTCTCTAATACAATAGTAAATACTTGTTAGAGAATGAACACGAGATATCGATCGTAGTCTGTAGAATAAAGCAATCAGCAATGAGAGTGATTGAACAGTAACAGGAACATCTATGCTAAAGATGTGGTTAGCAATTTAAGAGACAGTCTATACTCGAAACGAAACTCGCATTTTTACTAATTGTTGCAGAAAGAACATACCAGATGATGAAAGCCATAACAGTTACATGTTTTTCCTATGAAATATTCAACATATTGACGTTCAATGGTTCAAGTACCTAATCCATATGTAATCTCTCATTTTCTAGCTCTCCAACATCAGTCCACACAGCATGTAAATGTAAGAACAAAGAACTGATGCCAGTAGACAGTACCTGTTCACATTCTTCCTTAAAGAAATCAAGTAAATCCATCCTCGCAACGACGTCAAGGTCCACGGTAACCTCATCGAGCAAAAGAACCTGAAAAATGAAGTTTGCAGTTGTACTTAAGATAATAAAAGGTATCATTACATTCATCAGTCCTAAATTATAGCAATGGGAGATTCATAAAGCTTTAATGATATCGATAGACGAAAACGACACATTCATAACTTCAAATATACCTGAAAAGGATGAAGAAGACCCATACAGATTTGGACTCGACGCCGTTGCCCATCCGATACCTTATGCATTCGCCATTGCAAATCAATATCAAGCAACTCAATCAATTTATCTCTCCTCACAGGATCAATCCCTTCAACTGCCAACAATAAAATTAGATCAAAAAAGGAAGTTGTTTACTTTCAAAAGCATACTAAGGAGCAAAGTAGGGTAAGCAACAATCAAACAATAGGCTAATTTGCACTCACTTCCAAATATCATGTGCTCTGCTGAGAAGTCCCCTTGCAATGGAACCTCCCCCTGCATCATGATAATTAAAAAAATGGTGGATTTTGATCATTAGGTCTAATTACAAATTTCATCCTCTACGTTAAGAAAACTGCAAACAATAATCAAATCGCAAATAGAAAGAGTAATTTCTCAAACTTCATAATCAAACCTAATCTTCAAAAAAATTAGGAAAATTTACTGACAGCGGAGCCAATAGTTTTACTCCAAGATCCTCCCAAATAAGCTAAATCGCCACTGCAAACAAGTTGAGTATCGTGAAAAGCCGAACGATCAAGTACTCTCACAACATCTCTTCCACCAACCATATGCTTTCCTGCTAAAATTTTCAACAATGTCGTCTTCCCTACTCAAAATGAAAAAAAAACATAATTAACTTTCTTTTTTAAATCGAAATCATCGCTGTTTGAAGGAAAATGAATCCGAAAGTGACTTAAATTACCAGATCCGTTGGCACCGACGAGAAGGCAACGCGATCCACGAGCAATATCGAGATTGAAATTGAAGAAGAGCGGATGCTGCAATTCGTATGCGAATTGCATTCCTCGTACAGTGATGCCTTTCGATTCTTCATTTTCTTTCTCTTCTCCTGATCTGCAACAAGCTTGGTCCGCCATTTTGGTAGATGTTCGCAGTTCTTTACAGCTTTTCGCGGCCATTTTAATACCGTTGGTGTTGTTGAGATTTAGCCAATAGAAAATTAACACGTAGACGGTTGGTGGGAACCAAATTTCCAAGCACAGATTTGTTTACACGTGGATGATTTATGTTGTGACACGTTAATTGTTTAGTTCGGTTCGGTTTTTAAAAGGGAAGGAAACGGAGGTGTGCGGCTGCGTTTTGTACGAGATGTGAAAGCTAAAACGATTATTAAAGTCCATGGATTAAAAAATAAAATAAAATTAGGCGGAAGATTTAAATGTTTAAGATTATTAAGTAATAATTTTTTGGGTCTTTTTAGGCTTAAGGGAGCTATAAGTCTATGATTTTTTTTTTAAAAAAATTAATTAAATTTTTATTTTTTTGCTCATTTAGGCTTTCAATTTAATTAAATTTTTTATAATTTTTTAAATATTTTTTGAGATATTTTTGTGACATGACTCATTACAGTTCTATCATACAATAATTTATAGATTTTTCAAAAAATATTTTTTTTTAATTTTTTTTAGAATTTTAAAACTTTTAAATAATTTTTTAAATAAAATAAAAATATTCTGAAAATCCCTAGTGATGACATTGTAAATCCAAAAATCATTAGATTTAATGTAGGTCAAAGGGGTGAATTAATGAAATTTTAAAGTATAAAGACTAAATTGAGTGTAATAAAAACTTGGAGGTTTAATTGAATTTTTTTTAAAAAAGCTTATGAATTTTAGAGTATATATATATATCATTATTTACGTATTATTTTTTTTAATATGATACTTTGCATAATTTTACATTGTTTTGTAATAAATTGATCTTCGTCATTAAAGACGATTGTGCAACTGCAACTGATGCTGCTACTGGTGGTGGCTGCTGAAGCCGTTGAAGGTATAGGCTCCTTGTCCGACCAGGATTTCCATTGATGTCGTATTGTTTTTTTAACACAACATGCTCTCTAACGGGAGGTGTTCACGTCGACAACCAATTCGACGACTCAGCCTGTTCATCCGATGCCCATGGTTTCGAGTCAAGGGCTTAAATAGGAAGTGCTGGTATGGGACTTACAGGCATCATCTTCATCGATGTAACTTCTTAAATTTGTGCAAATATAACAGAAGACATTTCTTACAACCCTTTGTCCTGAATAGAACAATGATTTAACTGCAAATCCAAACTCCAAATGGAGCAGTCTGAAAATCTTGTGTTGTTGAAAAACCAGCCATGGAAGTGCATGACACATATCAATTAACACAACTTTTAACAGAAAAATAACACATTTCTCTATTATATTTAGATTATGTAAAGCAAACACACAAGTTCATGGCAGATAAAAGAGGCAAATATGATCTTCAAAGCATTAGTTTTCGAAACATGGAAAGTATACATATAAAAAAATCAAACAGTAGCACTTACATACTGGAGAGCAAATAGTCTCGCAATTCAGAAAGCTGCCCATCCCGATGCAGTGGTCTTCGAAGATCCTGATCCGGTAGCAGGAACATTCCTCTGTAAATAAAACGTCGTCGAAGTCATTGTTAATTGAGGAGAACAAAAGGCATTGGTTTTAGCAGAACCATAAATTAGGCATAAAGATATAAGCATGATATATTATTGCCTGCCAGGAGTATAGCTTCAATCCGACGAAAAATTAGGCATGTGGTGTATGTAACATGATAATCAATTCCCTAGCAATGCTACATTCAATGTAATAGGCATAAAAATTCTCAAAGCTTTAGGCAATGTAGAGCACGTGAAACATACATCCGATTCGAAGGATCAAAAAGCCATACCTCTACTTGAGGAAAATATGTTGAAGGGTTGGTTTGTCTCATGTTTTCTTTGGGTGTTCTTTGACCAACATCTTGACTAGAAGAGGCAAGCCGAGCAACAACAGGGTCGTTGGGAGGAGGTGGGAGAGGAGACCTTATTTTTCCAGTGCCACTGGGTGGTGGAGCAAGGCTCAGTCTTAGGTTTTCCACCAGACAAACCAGCAGCTGAAAGCATACCCGTTCCACTAGATGGTTTGTGCTTCACGTTAATCCGGATAGTCTCACCTTCCTACAACCCAAAACACCATAAGATCAAAATCCACGGAAAACAGATACAAATACCATATTTAAAACTCATCAATAATAAAATAAGACTAAATTGTATTCTTTAGAGCAAAACAACAACAACTAAAAACAACCAAGTGCAGATGACAACTGATGAATCCAATTAAAACCCTTAATTTATTCATCATAACAGAGCTTGCAATATATATATATATATATATGAGATGGATTAAATTACACAGCATAAAACTATCTAAGTTTGAACAAAAATCCTCCGCCTCTTTTCCGTGCCTCGTGCCTCCTTTGATTTTTTTTTTAAATTGAATTTTAAACCCTAAACCCTTATTTTTTATATCCTAAATCCTAAACCCTACCCCCTAAAAAACACCCTACCCCTAATTTCCTAAACCCTAACCAAAACTCCTAACCTAAAACCCTAAACCCTAAACCCTTTAATTTGAAGTGGGGCATAAATGGAGGCATAGAAAGGGGCAGACGATTTGCACCCTCTAAGTTTTATATGTCTTTTGTATCATTAGATAAATAAAACAAAAGGCTTTAACGGTCGTTCATGTGAAGATTACATTTTTGTATAGTTGGATAAGTAAAACAAAAGGTTTTAAATAAAGAGTTAATCTAGCCATTGGTTTCAGTCATCCAACAATTCAACGATCAAAAACTGTTGATAACCGAAACGGGTAACTCAGATTAACCGAATAAAAAATCCAAAACCACAGCAGACTCATTACTTATCAAACTAATCATATATAAAACAATTGGATCAACTAACCTCATAGTCCATAAATTAGCTTATTTCAGTCTTCCTTCGCTTTCAGGCATAAAAATTAGCGTATTTCAAAATATTAAGTCCATAAATTCACTAACCTCAAAGCCCCCACATTCACAAATCAATCAAACCGTAGCCTAAGAAAGTTAACTCAAAAATATGAAAATCAAGCCATATTCTAAAATCAGTAGAACTTTGAAGTTTAAAGGTACAAGCAAGTAAAAGAATTTGAAATTTTCTACCTTTAATCTATGATTAACAGCGGGATGAATATCAATGTGAGAATCACTCTCACTCGTCTCACCAGTATCTTTCTCGTTCTCCCTTCTAACATGCTTCTCGTGATCGGACAACGCCACGTTGAAATCAAACGCCTCGTTCCGTTCATTAAACCCGATCCCGATAAACGCGTGTTTCCCATTCCCATCCTCGATCTTGAGCACGAAGTACCGAGAGGAATCGAGAGCCGGCTCGACGGAAACCTCGCGCTGACCCGGGTGGATGAAGCAAGCTGCAAATAGGTCACCCGAGTTAGGATCCTCTAATCGGATCTCACAACGGTCCTTGCATGATACAACCCGGAGACGACCCGACCAGATCTTGTCGGATTGTAGCCACTCTCCGCATTTGTAACCACCGGAGGTGGAGCGAGGCGGAATTTTGTAGACTGAGACTTCGCGAACTACCAGTAACGTGTGTTCGATAGAGTCTTCTTCATCGAACGACATTTCGGTGGAAATGCGTTGGATATGAAGGGATTAGGGTTTCTGATTGGAACAACTACAGATGATTTTGGAGGGGAAATTTGGGGAGAAAGGGATCAGAGAGGTGGGAGGGAGTAATCGTATGTTTAGAGGGGTGGTTGCCGCCTGCCGGAGAGGCTTGGATTCGGAGAATGTCAACTGCCTCCTGGGGAAGGGGTGAAGATCCAAATGACTGTTTTACCCTCTCTGGTTTCCAATTTGATTTGCCATTTCGGGTTTTTTCTCGGACCCAAGTATCTTCTTCTACTTTTGGATCTCCTTATTGGATTCCACTAAATCCAAAATAGTACCGGGCCGGATCTTAAGTAAATTCCTAATTGAGTTAGATTAAGCTTCTAAATATATATATATATATATATATATTCTATTTACAAAGTTTAAATTTAAAATATCACTTCAGATCCACTAATAATTATTATTATTATTATTATTATTATTTATCTTATCTTATATGAGTTCGAATATCGATATAAAAATATAAACTTGGTCTGAATTTATCAAAGGCTCAAAAAAATTACCATCCAAACTCGACGATGAAAGATAAAAATCAACGACAAACAACATTAAAAAATTGGATATTGCAATAACAATGCACGTTGACAACACGGTCATTACCGTAACTCAATCACAAACAAAAACGGTAGCTATGAGTTTGTATCCAAATACAGTTCGAGGGTCTAAAATAAGAAAGATCAACATGATAAATAAAAGTGTGTTATCTTGATCAGGGTGTCGAAGAATAATGGATACCGATCAATTCAATTGTGTATTTTGCATGCTATTCTTGTATATTTTGTGCTGACTACTTGATTTTTATAGTTAGTTGAGTATTCTAATCCCTACTCATTGTATGTACAGATAGAACATGGCATCAATAGATCCTAGCCATTCCATGTCTGTTCAATGTTTAGTTCCCATCTCAAGCTTTTATTTCCCTTTCTTGTGTTGTTGGTTTGGTATCTAATTGAAGATTATGTAAGAACTGAGCTGTTAATGTTAGAGAACTTATGCTTCTAATCCATCTTTACTTACCCTACAGGCTACAGTCTCTACTGTTAATTAGGTGCTCAGAAGTCAGAAGCATACATATACTACCAACTCAACAAGGGAACTATATGGAATGCTAGATTTTGCTGGTTAGAAACAGGAGTTGAACAGAAGTTTGAGACAGAACCCCATTAAATACTTTAATGTTTTTTTTTCGGGTCTTAATCAGGGGTGGTTCAAAGATTTTGGAGATCCTGTACAATTTATTAAAACATGGTCCTTAAAAAGTAATTGTCCATGACTTCCACTAGTTATAAAATTGTAGCCCTTAGAAGCAAATGTCCTTTTTAAGGGCCCCTGTGCGATCGTTTCTATTGTGTCTGTCCAAAACCTCACTAGTTCTAAAGTAATAGTAATAATCAATAAGATTCTATAATCAATTGTCATATTTAAGAAACAATTATAATATTTTAACAATTATAACTCTCTTAATAACGTTTTCAAAAATTCTCAATGAATTTCGAGATTGATATTATCTAATGAATATAGTTTATTAAAATTTGAGTCCCTCTTTTTCAAAGATCCTGTACAGTGCTCCTATTGCGCCTATTCAGAAGCCCACCGATTTTAGCCATTTCATTTCACCTATTTTTGAGATGAATGATTCTGAATGATTGGGATCGCGAATGACGTAGTGAATATAATTCACCTAATATTTTTTCCTTATAGACACAACGATTTAAACCCGTATAAGTTAAGATTTTTTATAAAAATCAATTATTATTTAAATGTATGAATGAGATGGGTAAATGCTTTTGTATATATTTATATTATCTTCATCAAATAATTAAAGTTGATATGAACTAAGTTAATCATGTTGATGTAAAGTTTCCCAAAATTTCCACACCCTTTTTGGATTTATTAAGAGATATTAAATTAGACAAATCTGTTAACATGACTCTTCTCAATCAAACACCAACAACCATTAGAATCTTAAATTCGTTACATTTTAATAAATTAATTACCAACTTGTTAACTATATCCGGTTGTGTTCTTTTATTTGTTTTAAAATACATATACGAGTTAATATTTGATATATTGTTAGTATAATTTTTTTATACGAATATATTTATTTAGATTCTACAATGAAAATTTCAAATTATTAATTATAATACTTAGATTTTAAACTTAACACTTAAAATTTAAATCTTATCGTCTAAATTCCTAAATTTATGTTAATTTTTTAAAATTTTAAATTAAATTTGCTTTGAAAATAAAGTTTTACTGTCGGAGCTTGATATTCTCTCTCTATATAAATGATTTTATAATAAAGGTCATGTACCACTATATATATTAAACTGCAACAAAGGTCACTCAATTATCTGTATAGTTATATTTGTATCACTTAGTTATTGAAAGTTACATTTAAGTCATTCAATGATCGGTATAGTTATATTTGGATCATTTAATTATTAAAAGTTACATTTGGATCACTCAATTATTAAAGGTTACATTTGGGTCAACCTTGATATTTAAAAAAGTACATCAATTTGGTCTTTTTTCATCTAAATCACTTATATACCCTTGTTAACATTAAAATATTTTATTTGAAATCATTAATTAATCTAATACATGAATTGATAAACTTTTTTTTTAAATATGAAGAGTGACCCAAATGTAAACTTACCTATAATTGCATTATCTAAGTGTAACCTTTATTAATTGGGTGACCCAAATGTAATTTTACCTATAATTAAGTGACCAAAATGTAACATTCAATAATTAAGTGACTCAAATGTAACCTTACCCCTAATTGAGTGACCTCCATCGCAGTTTACCCTATCATTAATCATACGTATCATAATGTATCATTAATTATTTTAATTATTTTTAAAAATCACAGGGACTGGAAGCATTATTATCCTTTTTAGAATAAAATTTTTAAAATATATTTTTTAATTACTTTTTTGGATTTTTTTTACATAAAGTATACAAGTGATAACTAAATTCTAATAAATTATTCAATTTGGTAACTAAACTTTCAATTTTTTTAATATTATCATTAAACTTTTAGTTTTGCTTCAAACTGGTCACTGACCCGTTAATAATTTTGGACATTGAAGTAAATTTAATGTGCAAACATGGAGGATTAATAATTTAGCAATTGAAATAAAATTAAAAGTTTAATAGCAATAATGAAGCAATTGAATGTTTTATTATCGAAATGAATAATTTAATAAAATTCAGTTACATATGAAGCGAAAGAAGAAGATTAAAGATTAAATTTGAGATTAAATAATGATTTTTGAAAAGAATAAAATTTTATGTTTTTTATTGTGTCTATTTTTATGCATAAATTTAAAAAATATTTAAAAGATAAATTATAAACTTTAACCTTAATTTTTATATATTAAAACCTTAAACCCTAAAATATATATTATACCTCTAATTTCCTAAACCCTAACCACAACTATAACCTTAAATCTTAAATCCTAAACCCTAAACCTTAAACCTATTATTTTTAATGTGACGCCAAAAAAGACATAATAAAAACCAACAAGGATTGCTCCAAGTGGTAAGCAGCTTGGTTCCGCTTAAACAAGTCTTATGTTCGAGATGTTGTATACGCATAAAATCCCTACTGGGAGACTCACCCACCAAAACTAAGTGTACGACGAGGGTCAGTCTAAATTATCAGAGCGACTAGAATCTGAAACTAGAAGAACAATTAAAAAAAACATAATAAAACGACAAACGATTTATACCGTTTTAAAGGCATCACCATCACAAGAACGTGGGTATATGAGCTCACATTGCAACAGCAATTTTGAAAGCTTCCTCCAATCCATGTCTACGTAGTGTGTGTTTATGTAAAAAAAATCCATGGAATCTGTAAAAAAAAAAAAAATCTTATTTAAAATGCAATTTTCAGCAGCTTCTTTGTAATGTCTGAGGAACAACTTAGGTTTGAGTGGCAGTTTTGTTTTATATGTGTTTAGTATTGCTGTCAAAAAATGTTTTTGAGAAAGTAAATGACTATTTTAGATATGATGTTATAAGTTAAAATATACATATATATATAATGATAATCAAATTCTTTCATATTATAATATTAACTTAAATTATGATAAAATATAAAAATAGTGATAAATGAATACATAAATTATTTTTGAAAAGTGCTTTTCAGAAGTGCTTTTAAGAAAATATATAATTTTTAAACTAAAAAATAATTTACGTTAAGTATAATTATGTATTTATAAAAATTAAATTATAATAAAATATAATAAATGAAGGTTAAAATTGTAATCTGACTCTTAAAAGCACTTTTCCAACCACAAAAGCTAAAAATTTTAGCTTTTGTATTTGGGTTGAAAAGCATTTTTCAAACACAGTTTTTTCTCCGAAAGTTAACTCTTTAGCATTGCTTTTGCGTTCTTAACAAGCTTTTGACCCAAAAATTGATTTAGAACGCAATGCTAAACGCATCCTTAATCTCAGTAGTTTCAAATTTTACATATTTTAATAAATAATTAAACCAGAAAATTTGACAAAACTTAATTTCATCAACTTCAAAACAAACAGGGTGTTAAAAAAATAAACCATTTTTTGGGGAAGAATCAGAACTTAATTTTAATAGTTTCAAAACTTCCAAGGTTGAAAATGTAATTAGACCATAAATAGTTGGTGTGGGACAATTCTCCTTAGATCCACCCCATATTCCCATGCATAGTAATATAATGTAATATTCAAGCACGAACCATCTAGACTCGATGGTTAAGGAAATAACTGTTGTTCTTAGAGGTCATGGGTTTGAGCACCAGTAATGTCAGTACAATGTTTGAGCTATCAATGTCTAATGATTGAGAGTATACTCTAAAATAGATACTAGTGTAACACTGTAGTTGATTTAAAAAATTAATATAATATTTAATTTAAATTATTCAACTAATAAATTGTATAATTTTTTATAGTAATCATTATGAATTAGTTTTAGTTGAGTGGATCCCATGATTAGGGTTCAATCCAAAATTTCAATCAAAGAGATGCAGATGTTATTCATCTACAAGATCTTTATCTATATGGCTATGGCTGGTCCCTCCCCCATATTCATAGATGCTTCTTTCTTACACAGATTCTCTTAAGATTGATTTGATATTTGTCGATGTTTATCGACAACCAAGCAGTACAAGGACACGCAGCTTCAAAAGCATCTAACAGGTCTTTTTCTTACTTTATTTTGGTCGGGTAATGTTTTACCTGGTAGGGTAAATTCCATTTGAGAAAAGAAAACACTTTCCAGCTGACGGAAGAAGATGGGTAGTTCTCGGATACAATAAATTTTTGTGGTTAAAAAAATAATAAAATTTAAAATTTGTTTAAGAATTTAAGTTAAGAGTAGAGGTTTAAAATTTAAAGTTTAGACATAAAATATAAATTATAGAATTTAAAATTTATAGTTATAATAATTTTTAGTGTTGAAATATAAAAAGAACCAGACGAAAAATTTTGTTTATTATTATTAGTACCGTGATAGCAACTTTGGTAGGGACTGAGTTTATATAGGAGTAGGAAGGGGTAATTGTCCTTCACCCTCGAATTTTTTCCCCACTTTTTTCATCCTATTTAAATTTTTTTAAAAATTGTTTTTTTATGAATTCGCCCCTCATACTTCTAAACATTTATGTTTTATCTTTTTCAACCCTAAATTCTGTCTCCTTCTTAAACTTTGGTGTTTGTTAGCTGGTCAATTATCTGATATATAAACAAAACATGTCTAAGTCCAGTGTTTGAGTTCTACTTCTTGCCTTAAACTACGATTTAAGGTTTAGAGTTAAAAATAACAGTTCGAATGTCAATGGTTCAGTTAATTTGCAAAGTGTGTGTACATATAGGAGAAGGATAGTAATCAAGATCCAGCAACCAATGAGTTAATTAAAGATAATATATTTTTAAGGTTTAAGATTTAAAATTTAAAATTAATTTTTTAATATTAAATATAAAAAAGAACATTAAAAAAGAACTGTAATTTTTTTCATGCATGCACGTGATTACTTCCTACCTAAAATGGTGCGTCTGTCTGAATATGGTTTTACATTTGCGGCGCTCGGCGATTAAAAAATGAGAAGCAACACCGAGTTGATGACGTGTTAAGTGTGAGTTAACTCACCAAACTAACCCTAAACCTTTGTCCATACACACCATCTCCGCCATTAAAAAGACCCCTAGTTTTTGTCGTTTCTCCGACGTATTATTTTCTCCGGTTGTCCCCTAACGAAGCATGCAACGTCATCGTTGGTCATATACGCGTCAATTCCTACACCAAAACATAAACTCTTTCAAAATACGAAGAAGAAGAAGACTAAAATATGAAACAAGACAACTAGAGGTGAGTATTTAATTGAATCAAGTTGTATCAAAAAATTTTGAGTTATTTGAGTCGATGAGTCATATTTTACAACTTAAATTTCATTTGATTTTTTTTTTCGAGTTGATGAGTCATATTTTACAACTCAAATTTTATTTGATTATTTTTATTAGAATCAAGTTTAAGAAATTTGAGTCGAGTCAAGTTTTCGAGTTCTTATAAATATTTAATTATAATTATTTATCTTGTTATAGTACGATTTGATTCTAATTTAAACAACTTTCTCTAATCACATAAGATATGTATATATATTTTTTATATTTATTCATATATGGCAATATTTCTTCATATTTATATATATATTGTAAAAAAATTGATAGACTCATCTCGAACTTAAAAATAAATCCTTTAATTATTAAAAATTTTGAGCTATTCGAAATTCTATTTCACAACTCAAACTTTATTTGAATTTTTTTCGAGTCGAGTCAAAATGAGTCGAGTATTTTCGCTTTGAGTTGAGTTATTTGGTTTTTTCGAATAGAGTCTAGTTTTGCTCACCCCTAAAGTCTACCACATACGTCGTACATCTTTGAAAACAAGTAATGTCGAGCATAACTAAATACCATTAAATTAATTAATAAAAATTAAAATTTTAATGATTCAATATGCGATTAATAAAATTTTAATTAATATTTAACTATATTCAATATTGATAGTATTCAACGATATTCGACGCACGTCAAAGAATTTATCAAATTTTAAAATAAAATTTTAATAATTATTTAACTATATTCAATGTACAATTAATAATTATTTAAAATAAAATTTTAATTTGTGACACCCTCGCCCCGGGTTAGGAGACGGAAGTGTCGTTCGGACAATTCAACTCGTAGTTAAACCGAATTTGTATTTAATTGTAAGACATTTCTATTCATTTGTATAACTGAACGAGTCAAAATCTTGTAACACTTATTAGATTTGAGAATAATTTAAAACTTTTTCGTACTTTATTCAATTTACCAATTCGATTCCTAAATTTCCGTTCATCTATCAATTACAATTTCGATTGAGCTTAATCAAAACATCTAGCCAAATTTTATTCATTTAATTATCATTAACATACTCTTATTGATTAAGTCAATTTCCATTTTTCAAGTTAAACCAAAATTAACTAGGGGTATCGATACTCCCTATAGAGGGGTATCGAAACGGGGGTATCGAACCCTAGTTCGATACAGGTCAACTATGTTGACCCGTTGACCATGGCTGGGGAGCCTAGTTCAAAACAGGTATCGATGCAATTTCGATTCTGGAAGCCCTAGCATCGAACCATGTATCGATGCTAGTCTTCCTCGTTGACTTGTTGACTAAGGATGAGTAGCCTGGTTCGATACTGGTATCGATGCCATTTCGTTACTGGAACTCCCAGTATCGAACCAGGTACCGATGCTAGTCTATTCCAAAGACTCAATGACTTAAGGCAATAATGGCCTGGCTCGATACTAGCATCGAACCAGGAAGATCTTAATGAAGCTTGGCATCGAACCAAGCTTCGATGCCATTTTGAATCTGCCAAGGGTGGTATCGATACCCATGTAAGTGGTATCGATACCCCTGCTCGAAATTGGTAGATTTCAAGCTTTTAAACACTTAGACCCTATCCAAAAACCACCTATATGGTCCTAATACACATCTAAGCCTCAAGGGACCAAAATACATGCTTTTGTGTCATGTAACAATTGTTAAGTCTTTACATTTTAACCAAATCATTTTTCAAGCTAGTATTCATATCCATAAACATTCAAATTATAACTATGTCATGCACTTTCACCATGGTAACTATCATAAGCATGGCATGGTTCTAATGGGTTCATACCAACATACTTTACTTCCTATCATTGCATGCCATCATGAATAACCCTCCAAGCAAATCATGAAACTAAATCCAAAATACGTAAACCATAGCCTAACTCAAACTATGCAAGGCTAGCCAACTATGAATGTCATGCCTTATGGCTTACACACCAAGGCTCATACGACCATATATATATATACAAACCTTAAGCAATTAACCAAAATGCATAAGCTAATTCACATACGAGTACTATGCCACCATGATCTAGGAGTTAGACAAAAATACAAAATACCATACGTTGCTCGCTTGGTGTCCTTGCTCGATTCAATCTCGATCTCGCTCCTTAACTCGATAACCTGTTAGTGGGAAGGAGGAAACGAGTGGTAAGTACTATGAAGTACTTAGTGAGGTAGCCCTAGTCTAACCATATTAGACATATAAAACATAACAAATAGCATGCTCAAGTCCAACATTATATCAAGTATATAACATCAAGGGTGATATGCTTCAATATAACCAATAAGTCAATCCATGGCATTACATCAAACAATATACAAGATTGACATGCTTCTCATAACAATTTCAAGTCTAGCATACTATTCAATTTCATATTCTATATGTCAAGCAATATCTAACATGTAATCAAAGCATATTGTACATTAATCAATTTCCAATTTCAAGTTTTCAATAAACATTTCATTTCAAGGGCTACTTATAGCCAAGTGTTCATTTCCAATATCAATAACCATTTCACATTCAAGTGCTACTTATAGCATCAATTACATTCGATAATCTATATCAAGACATGATCAAGTATCAATGCTCCTCAAGCCGCTACATATACATATAGTTTACATTTAATCCTTTTAATCTTTCAATTAAGTTCGTTTAATGCCTTGGTATAGTAGGACTAGGTAAGCGAGTCAACAAGAGTGTCACGAAGACACTAACAAGAGTACCACAAAGGTACTAACAAGAGATACCCACGGTATCTAACAATTGGTGACTAACCACCAAAATCACGGTACCCACGGTACCAAACAAGAGTACCGAAGTACTAAACAAGAGTGCCGTAGCACTAACAATGAGCTCAAGACCCTAGGCATGCCGTACCACCTATGACCAACTATCAACCAAAGCTCAATATCGTTTTCAATATTCATTATTCATTATCCAATTCATGTAACCAAGTCCACAATATCAAAAGCAAGTAGTTAATGCATGCTAATACAAAGGCAATTATCATGCTTCTATCATTTCATTCACATCATGTGTACATATAAACATGCATATCATGTTATCAAGTCAAAGCTCATATCACTATTTATACATGTTTCATGCATGATTCGCGTACCTGGCATCCTTAGCCGCGTGCCATACTTACCTCGGCATTTCCGAGCTATGCATATGTTCTAGGCTAGTACTAACAACTTAACAAACATATCATATCAACCAATTCATTAACATTAGCCTCCTTCCCTTATACCGAATATAATTTAGTCTATTTAAATAATAAAATTGAATCAAGTAAACAAATAGATGGTTAGGACCCTAGGTCCTAACCCTAAGGTTTGCCACACTCAGTTAATTCCAAGCTATTTAAGGGTTGTAAATCGCGATCCCCTTGCCCTTCTTCCTCGATAGTTCGAGCCCTTCTTGCTCCTCGATATTTTCTTCCCTTGTATTCTCTAGCAATTCATACACATATAACATTTATTAGGATACATTCAATCATCAAATTCTAAATGGTCTTATACTTAACAATGTAAACAAGTGCAATTGTTCCTTAGGAACAATTTCGTTACCCTTTAAAGAATCGCTTATATCTCCCAACTCCGATATCCGATTTTAGTCCATTTTACCTCTTTGGAAAGCTAGAAGAATCCTCTACAAGGACCAATTAACCTTATATTTTAATTCCTATTAGATCAGCTCCAGATTTCATTCGGATCAAGTCTGTCCAGAATCGGGACTGTTCGAACAGCCCTTACGGAAACACTTATATCTTTTGCTATCGAAGTCCGATTGAGGTTCCGTAAATTTTCCCTTAAACTAGGTATATTGGAGTATCTTACTGAAAAGTTTCAGATCCTAACTTCCTCATACGAGCCCTAGGGAATGTTCTCAAAAGTACTACCCGGAATGACATTTCTAAGCATTTTCGGCTAAGTTCCCTTCTATATGTTCAATCCCTAATTCCCAATTTATTTCCATGGATTTCCAACACCTTCAACACCCAATTATCATCAACACATTTCTATTTTCATCAACTTATAAAATCAAATTGCACACATGCTTCAAGAAACCTATAACATAATAAACACTATCTTTAAATTGAATCTTCTTACAACCTTATTCCACAATAAGATGTCTCAAATATTCAAAAATTCAAATCTTAAACACCAAAGAGTTTCGATTATAGAAGGAAAACTTACCAAGACCTTTGGATTAAGTTTTCTAGACCAAAAACTTAGCCATGCAAAGCTTCAAATTCTTCTTTCTTTTAGTTATGATGGTGGAGCAAGGAAGAAGATGAAGTCTTCTCTCCCCTTTTCCTTTGTTGTTACCGTGAAAAATGAGGGAGGAAGAACAAAATTTTGGCCACTTTTGTTTGATCAATAATGGGTGCTAAAATGACCCTTTTGCCCTTAATGAATTGTCTAAACTTATTTTATCATTAGGGTGGTTTATGAAATCCATGAATTTATCATGCAACTCTCATCTTCTTAATTTAATTCAATTAAGCCCTTATTTCTAATCCAAACTCACTTGATTAATTTTAATTTATTAATTATTCGAATCATTTATTAACCCGGTTTTTGGGATGTTACAATTCTCCCCTCCTTAAAAAGAAATTCGCCTTCGAATTTACCTGGAGGGAAAAAATGTGGATATTGTGCTTTCATTGTGTCCTCGGGTTCCCAGGTAGCTTCTTGTTTCTTGTGATTCCTCCAAAGGACTTTCACCAAAGGCACATTCTTGTTTCAGAGCCTTTTAACTTCTCGTTCAAGAATCTGGACCGGTTCCTCTTCATAGGATAAATCGGGATTCAATTCTATTTCTTCCGGTTCCAAGACATGAGAGGGGTCCGATCGGTACTTTCTCAGCATAGAAACATGGAAGACATTGTGTATCTTGTCAAACTCACTAGGGAGAGCAAGTCGATAGGCCACAGGACCGATTCTCTCAATAACCTTAAAAGGTCCAATAAACCGTGGGCTAAGCTTCCCCCTTTTTTCGAATCTAAAGACTTTCTTCCAAGGAGAGACTTTTAGGAAGACCTTGTCTCCCACATTATACTGAATATCTCTTCGTCTCAAGTCCGCATAAGCCTTTTGTCTATCGAAGGCTTGTTTCAATCGATCATGAATAACTCGAATATGTTCCTCAGTTTCCCGAATCATTTGAGGTCCCAAAACCTTGTTCTCTCCCAATTCAGACCAACACAGAGGAGTTCTACATTTCTTCCCGTATAAAGCTTCAAAGGGAGTCATTTGAATTGATGTCTGATAGCTATTGTTATACGCGAATTCCACTAAGGGCAGAGACTTTTCCCAATTCTTTCCAAAGTCTATAACACAAGCTCGTAGCGTATCTTCCAATACTTGTATCACTCTTTCAGATTGACCATCAGACTACAGATGGAAAGCAGTGCTGAGATGCACTTTAGTTCCGAGAGCCCTTTGCAAAGACTTCCAAAATCGGAGGTAAAGTTTGGATCTCTATCAGAAATAATTGATGTCGGTACACCATGTAACCGAATCATTTCACGGATATACAACTCGGCCAAAGTCTCCAAGCTCATGTTCTTTCGAACCGGGATGAAATGTGTAGACTTAGTGAGTCTATCCACAATCAACCAAATAGCATCATTCTTTCTCGGTGTTACGGGCAAACCAGTGACAAAATCCATTGTTACTCAATCCCATTTCCATTCAAGCAATTCAATAGGCTGAAGCAACCCCGTAGGAGCTCGGTGTTCAGCCTTGACTTTCTGATAAGTCAAACATCGGGATACAAAATCAGTGATGGCTGCTTTCATGTCAGGCCACCAATACAAAGATTTCAAGTCTTTATACATTTTAACGGAACCAGGATGGATCGAGAACGGACTTTGGTGTGCTTCTTGTAGAATGTCTCTTTTCAATTTCTCATTATTTGGTACACATACTTTATCTCTAAAGTAGAGCAATCCATTTGGATTGAGGGAGAATTCGACATTAGCTTTCGAATCAAGCTTGGATGCAATAGCTTGAAGCTCAAAATCAGATTGTTGAAGGTCTTTGATTCTCGAAATCAGATCAGATTGAACATTGAGTTCAGACAAATATCCTTGCTTTCGATATACTCGAAGGTAAGCATTTATCGCATTCGGGGCTACAAGGAAATTTTCAAATCAGATACAAATATTCAAAGGAAGATTATATCATTTCAAGGTTATCAAATAGCTTACCCAGTGTCGGTTTACGACTAAGAGCATCGGCTACTATGTTGGCCTTTCCGGGATGGTAATCAATGACCAAGTCATAGTCTTTTAGCAATTCCATCCATCTTCTTTGTCTCAAATTCAAGTCCTTCTGAGTCAGGAGGTATTTAAGACTTTTGTGATCAGTGTATAGGTAACACTTCTCACCATATAAGTAGTGCCTCCATATTTTGAGGGCAAATACGATAGCAGCTAACTCGAGGTCATGTGTCGGATAATTCAGTTCATGAGGCTTCAATTGCCTTGATGCATAAGCAACCACATTATTTCCTTGCATCAAAATACAACCTAGCCCCGAACGGGAGGCATCACTATACACAGTGAATTCCTTGCCAGATTCCGGTTGAACAAGAACAAGAGCATGAGTCAAAGCTTGTTTAAGCTGGTCAAAGCTTCTTTGTTGGTCCTCCGACCATTCAAACAATTTATCCTTTCTAAGAAGTTTTGTTAAGGGCAAGGCAATAGTGGAGAATTCCTTAACAAACCTCCTATAATATCCGGCTAAACCAAGGAAACTCCTAACTTCACTAACATTTTTCGGAGGTCTCCAATCCAATATAGTTTGCACTTTCTTTGCATCAACTTTGATTCCTTCTGCCGAGATGACATGGCCAAGGAATGACACTTCCGGTAGCCAGAACTCACACTTGGAGAACTTGGCAAACAATTGACGTTCACGGAGAGTTTGCAAAACAATTCGAAGGTGTTCTGCGTGCTCCTCCTTATCTCGAGAATACACCAGAATGTCATCAATAAAGACGACCACAAACTTATCTAGATATGGCCGGAAGATTCGATTCATGAGATCCATGAATGCAGCTGGGGCATTAGTTAACCCAAATGGCATTACCAAGAATTCAAAATGGCCATATCGAGTTCTGAAAGCTGTCTTAGGAACATCTTCCTCTTTTACTCTCATCTGATAGTACCCCGATCGAAGATCAATCCGAGAGAACACCGTAGCATTCTTGAGTTGATCAAACAAGTCTTCAATTCTAGGCAATGGGTACTTGTTCTTAATGGTCACCCGATTTAATTGCCGATAATCAATACAAAGCCTCATGGTGCCATCTTTCTTCTTCACGAACAAAACAGGAGCACCCCATGGAGAAGAGCTGGGACGGATGAATCCCTTATCTTGTAGCTCTTGGAGTTGCTTCTTAAGCTCTTTCAACTCAATAGGTGCCATTCTATAAGGTGCAATTGATACCGGATTAGTCCCAGGCTGTACTTCTATCCCGAATTCAACTTCTCTAGTCGGAGGAAGACTAGGAAGTTCCTCCGGAAAAACATCAACAAATTTGGATACCACGGGGATTTTCAGCAAACCGAAATCATATTCATCTTGCAAAGCCATAACAGCAAAGATCGAAGTTGGCTTCTTATCAATTAGGAGGATTGACTCTTTTCCCAAACCACGAAGGTACAATCTTCGATTCTGACAGTCGATCCAAGCTTCATGTTTGGTCAACCAGTCTAACCCCAATATTAGGTCAAACTCACATTCCGGTAGTACAAATAGATCAATTCGAAAAGGAATATTCCGAATTGTGATCGGAGAATCTTTACAAACAAGGTTAACATTCATTATTCCTCCTATTGGGTTTGACACTACAAGACCCCTATCAACATTTTCAGGTTCTAATTTAACCTTTACAAGCATTTTAGAACATACAAAGGAATGAGTGGATCCAGAATCTATTAAAGCATAAGCAGGACATAAATTTAATTCAACGATACCTGCAATAACATCGGGAGATTCTTCCTCTCCTCTACCGCGAATGGTATACATTCTGGCTAGGGCTCGCGATTCTTGACGAGGAGGGGTTGATTGACGTTCCTTTCCCTTGCTTTGATTCCCGGAATGAGCCTGTCCTGGGCCCTTGTTTCGGTTTTGAGGTGGAGGACTCTGATAGGCACGAGACTGAGGTGTGCCTCTATTAGGATTCTGAGGGCAATCCTTAACAAAGTGGTCCGATCCACCACACGCATAACACAATCTCATTTGAAGTCGACAAGGACTAGCATGGAACTTCTTACAGAACTGACAAGTCGAAGCCTTTCCAGAATTCCCCGTGCTATGAACAGAAGCCACCGGGGCTATGGGTCTATTTGCCGACTGGGGTCTCGGCACATAACGATTCTTGGATTCATGGTGGTAAGTCGAGGAGCCCTCTTTCTATTGCTTGGCTCTCTTCACATTCCAATCAGATCTATCCTCCCATTTACGCTTCTTATCATCCCTATTTCCACCCTTTCTCTTTTCCGAAGCTTTCATCTTGGCTTCGGTAGCAATAGCCCGATTGACTAAAATTTGGAAATCAGTTATTCCCAAAGCAGTAAACATGGGGCTCATCTCATCATTTAGCCCATCAATGAACATCTGACATTTCTGTTTCTCAGTCTTGATGTACTCGGCTCCGTACTTGCAATACTTACAGAAGTCTGCCACATACTGCTCAATAGGCCTATTAGCTTGCCTCAAATACAAGAACCGTCTTCTTCTTTCAGCCAGGTAATGCTCACTAATATACTTCTTCTTGAACTCCTCTACAAAGAAGTCCCAAGTGATGGCATTGGCAGGAGCAGTCAAGATCGTAGTTTCCCACCAACTCAAGGCTTCGTCAGCTAGAAGCGATATAGCACATTCGAGCTTGTTCTCGTCGGAGCATTGCAATTGTTTAGTTAGGATTTGAGTGGTCCTTTCTAACCACTATTCCGGTTCCTCGGGCTTTTCCTCATTAACACCTGTAAAAGTATAGGCTCGATACCTGGCCAATTCTCAATAGGAGCCCTTCTCGGTATAGCATCAACAGGGGTAATAGGACGATTCTGTCTCAAGTCGGACACTAATTGATCGAACATCCCCTTCATACTTAGGAGACATTCCCTCTGAACATCCTGTATAACCGGGGCTACCATCTCAGGGGCAGCTTTAATTGGAGGTGGCTCTTGTTCTTGAGGAGGATTCGGTTCCATCCTCACATTTTCATTCTTATTGGAGGAGCCCTTGGGACTTTCATCTCCCAAGGCTAATCTCGTGTCTACCATACTACAAATGTAAACAAGATTCATTCAATTAAGCAAGAACACAAGCAAGTACGGTACAAATAACTCCTAGGTGGCATAGTTCAATCCTATATGATGCATGCATATTACTTTCGGTCCGAGAATCATACAACCGAAAGCTCTGATACCAAATAAAATGTGACACCCTCACCCCGGGTTAGGAGATGGAAGTGTCGACCGGACAATTCAACTCGTAGTTAAACCGAATTTGTATTTAATTGTAAGACATTTTTATTCATTTGTATAACTGAACGAGTCAAAATCTTGTAACACTTATTAGATTTGAGAATAATTTAAAACTTTTTCGTACTTTATTCAATTTACCAATTCGATTCCTAAATTTCCGTTCATCCATCAATTACAATTTCGATTGAGCTTAATCAAAACATCTAGCCAAATTTTATTCATTTAATTATCATTAACATACTCTTATTGATTAAGCCAATTTCCATTTTTCAAGTTAAACCAAAATTAACTAGGGGTATCGATACTCCCTATAGAGGGGTATCGGAACGGGGGTATCGAACCCTAGTTTGATACAAGTCAACTATGTTGACCCGTTGACCATGGATGGGGAGCCTAGTTCGAAACAGGTATCGATGCAATTTCGATTCTGGAAGCCCTAGCATCGAACCATGTATCGAACTATGTTGACCCCACCTCTGAAGAATTTTTTTAACTTTCATCTCCCTATTTAATTTTTTTTTTAAAATTGATTTTTTTATGAGTTTGCCCTCCTTACTTCTAAACATTTACGTTTTGTCCTCCCAAACCTCAAATTCTAACTCCGTCCCTGAACTTTGGTGTTTGCCAGCTGGTCAATTATCTGATATATGAACAGAACAGGTCTAAGTTTAAGTCCAGTGTCTGAATTCTACTTCTTGTCTTAAAGTATAATTTAGGGTTTAGTGTTAAAAATAACACTTCGGATGTTAATGGTTCAGTAAATTGGCAAAGTGTATGTACATATAGGAGAAGGATAGTAATTAAGATCCAGCAACCACCGAGTTAATTAAAGATATATATTTTTAAGGTTTAAGATTTAAGATTTAAAATTAAAATTTTAATATTAAATAAAAAGAACATTAAAAAAGAACTGTAATTTTTTTCATGCATGCACGTGATTACTTCCTACCTAAAATGGTGCGTCTGTCTGAATATGGTTTTACATTTGTGGCGCTCGGCGATTAAAAAATGAGAAGCAACACCGAGTTGATGTCGTGTTAAGTGTGAGTTAACTCACCAAACTAACCCTAAACCTTTGTCCATACACCATCTCTGCCATAAAAAAACCTATTTGTTGTCGTTTCTCCGACGTATTATTTTCTCCAGTTGTCCCCTAACGAAGCATGCAACGTCATCGTTGGTCGTATACGCGTCAAATTCCTACACCAAAACATAAACTCTTTGCACGAACCATCTAGCCTCATCGGTTTAAGGAACAGTTGTTGTTCTTAAAAGTCACGGGTTCGAACACCAGTATTGTCAACACAGTAATTGAGCGATTAATATCCAATGGTTGAGAGTATATACTTTAAAACAGATACTACTATAATCACTGTAGCTAAATAAAAAAAACATAAACTCTTTGAAAATACGAAGAAGAAGACTAAAATATGAAACAAGACAACTTCATCTGGTATGAGTAAGACGGGACAAAATTGAAAATAACATTCAATTTACACACGGAAAATGTTAAAAAAAATTAATTTATAAATTTTTAATAAAAAACAATAAATTTTAATAAAAAATATTTATCTTAAAAATTAAATATTTTATAAAGGATAAGTCTATTAGGGGTGAGTATTCAATCGAGTCGAGTCGAGTAAAAAAATTTTGATTTATTCGAGTTGACGGGTCATATTTTATAACTCAAATTTTATTTGATTTTTTTTATTAGAATCAAGTTTAAGTAATTTGATTCGGTCAAGTTTTCGAGTTCTTATAAATATTTAATTGTAATTATTTATCTTGTTATTGTACGATTTGATTCTAATTTAAACAACTTTCTCTAATCACATAAGATATGTATATATTTTTTTTATATTTATTCATATCTTGCAATATTTCTTCATATATATATATATATATCGTAAAAAATTGATATACTCGTCTCAAACTTAAAAATAAATCCTTTAATTATTAAAAATTTTGAGCTATTAAAAATTTTATTTCACAACTCAAACTTTATTTGAAATTTTTTCGAGTCGAGTTTATGAAATTTTGAGACGAGTCAAAAATGAGTCGAGTATTTTTGCTTTGAGTTGAGTTGAGTTATTTGATTTTTTTCGAATAGAGTCTAGTTTTGCTTACCCCTAAAGTCTACCACATACGTCATACATCTTAAAGCAAGTAATGTCGAACATAACTAAATACCATTAAATTAATTTATAAAAATTAAAAAAAAATATGATTCAGTATGCAATTAATAAAATTTTAATTAATATTTAACTATATTCAATGTTGATAGTATTCAACGATATTCGACGCACTTCGTAGAATTTATCAAATTTTATGATTAATTATTTAAATATATTCAATATAAAATTAATAATTATTTAAAATAAAATTTTAATTAATACTCAACTATATTCAATATTGATAGTATTTAATGATATTCGACGCACTTCGTAAAATTTATCAAATTTTAAAATAAAATTTTAACTATATTCAGTATATAATTAATAATTATTTAAAATAAAATTTTAATTATTATATTATAGTAAAGAAAAATATTTCTTTAAAAATTAATTTATTTTATTCATAATATTATAATTCAAATAAATATAATATTTCATTCCGTTAGATTATTTGGTCATAAAATAAAAAACACACATTATATATGGATGAAATCAAGTTACATGGTATATAAAAACTTATTTAGTTTTACACTAAACCATGACAATTGAATGAGTAAAATAAATAGATGAGAGTAACGGTAAAAAATATGAAGATTATCACTTAAAAAAATATTAAAAAAATAATCTTAGTAATTTATTACCATCATTTAATGGTCTAAATTAATATAAAACTGAAAGAGTTTTACATCATGTAAGTAAATCTTAATCGTATATGTATATTTTTTTCAATTGTTGGATAAAGAAGTACAATATTAACTTTTTAAAATAAAAATTTTAAAACTTTGACTTATTTTAAATATTTTAATTTATTAAATTTTATAAAATATATATTTTTAAACTACTTGATTAGAGATTTCTGAAATATTTTTTTATGTTTTTATTAATAATAGATTTAAAGTTATAATAAGTCAAAATTAAAAAATTTGAAAAAAAAAATCAATACTAGACAAATAAAATATAACGGAAGGTTAGATAAGTTCATATTTAAATCACTTATTAGTAACTTTATCATCATTAGGTTGGTTTTGATAAATATTTAAAAAATAAAATAATAATATTTTATTAAAATAAAATTTTAATATTATCTATTAATTAGTAAAAAATTATCTCATAGCAAACTTTTATAATATTTCGTTTGCATTAATCACCTAATAAATTAGGTATAGGTAATTATAAATAATAATAATATTTTATTATGCATATTTGTACGGGTTAATATAGATGCATCATGCATATATTATACAATAATGATATCAAAATCAAATTAAAGGAATTATTTTAATATAGTATTATAATTATTACAAGGTGCATATGATAGCTCATGTAATGATTAAGATAATGCGGAACGAGAGATTATTAGATGAATTTTGTTCATCATATTATTTGTGGTCCAAATAAATAAGATCGTTAATCTTTAAATAATTATCTATCCATTAATTACATATAGGAAAGAGATGATAATTCACCTTAAAAATCTGAGATAAATAAATCTAATTAATTAGGATCACAGATGCCAGGGACGGAGCCATGTTGATAGTAGGAGAGGATCTTACCCTCCCAAAATTTTTGGTATAATTGCATTTAAAGTTCTTTTTAGTTTAAATAATAATAAAATAAAATTTTTGTCCCTCCTAAATTTTAGATTTAAAAGTTTAATTAGAGATGGGCACGGGTCGGGTCGGATTTTCGACCCACCCGAACCCGACCCGAACATAAATACCCTAAACCCGACTCTAATCCAACTCAACCCAAAAATAAATACTCTAAACCTGACTCTAACCCGACCCGACCCAAACTATAGAAAAAAAATAAATTTAGGGACTAAATTGTAAAAAAAATTAATTTTAAGGATCTAACTATAAAAAGTATATAGATAGAGGACCATTATTATAAATATCTCTAAAAAATTTATGGAAAAATTACATATTTAGTCGCGAGTCGGGTCGGGTCGGATATTTTACACTCTAAACCCGACCGATGCCACTTTAAAATATCACCCGACCTAACCCGAACCCGATTTTTTCATAAAAAATTCAACCCGATCAGACCAAGTAAAATACCCATCCTTAGATTTAATAAACTTTTTTCCTTTTTAATGTTCGATCTTGACTCCGTCCTTAACAGATGCGAAGCTGGCTGAGTTGTTTCGATCTAAGTGGCTCAACTCAATTGTATATCTGACTCAGTTGAGCTCCACCTAATATAAGATTTTAAATTATGAGAGATTGGAATTTTGTCAGTAAAAAGATGAGGTGACGATACATGTACAAACGTATGTATTGAGGAATTAGTATCCCATCAAATCTGAAGAAATCCCATACGTTAGGTTTGTGTATACATTGTCAAGAATTAATAAAAATATTGACTTTTAATAAATTTAATAATTTCGAATATGTACAAATCATCTTACATCAGTGGTTAAAGGAACGATTGTTGTTTCTAAAAGTCACGACTCACGAGTTCAAGCACTGATAATGCTAACACAATGATTGAGCGATCAATTCTAATGGTTGAGAGTATACTCTAGAACAGATATAACTGTAACACTATAGCTAATTCAAAAAAAAATCGAATATGATATTATTTTAAAATATTAATATTATTTTGAATTTTTTTAAGAGATGGTTCAAGTACTTAGTAATTTTATATCGTTTAAGGATGTCTTAATTTTAAAGCTTTGTGCATATAAAAAATTCACGCCAAAAACACTTTTTTTTTTTTATCTTTTCGGTTTATTAAAGTTTTATCCTAATTAACTTGAATTGATTTATATCGCACATTTAATTTTGATAGATGAGTCTTTCAGTAAATTTAAATTATATTTTTCATCACAAAATTATTATTTTTTAGTTATTACATTTTACAAATTATCCATTGAAAATATTAAAAATATAGTTAATAAAAACGAAGTTTTTCTATCTTTTAGTATTTAAATTCGACTCGATAATTTTTTTAAATATATTAAAAACGTTGATAGTAAAAATGGGATAATAGTGAAATTGGTGTTTTGAGCAATTCACTTATTTTGATTCGAATGAAAAATAATGGTAAAAACAATTATGAAAAATGTGAGTGAATGGACCAACAAGGGTTGGTCCATGTGATAAACAACTTGATTTTGCTTAAACAAGTCTCGGGTTTGAGACGTTGTGTACGTAAAAAATCCCTGCTGAGAGATTCATCCACCAAAGTTAGGTGTGTGACACAGATCGGTCCGGATTAATCAGGGTGAGACCTTAAAAACTGAAACAACAATAAAAAAATATGAGTGAAAGAATGAGATTTCGCTAAATAAAAATAAATAATTAACTAAAATATCAATAATTATTATCGTATCATATCTACGATCAATAAATATATATATTCTAATTATTAATTTCTAAATTTACATTCTTTTTTAAAAATGGAATGATAGGCAAAATATAGAAATTTAGATCTGAACTTATTGGTTCTAAATGGGAATAAGAATGCGTGACTCCTCGTCCAACATTAAACCAAACCTAACTCCAAACCTCCATATTTGGGAAAGAAAAACCCTAAAACCTGGAGTTTAACGATCATTATCCTCCTCTGGGAGAAACATTGGGAATAATTATCTTGAATCCCCAGGGCTAAGGGTCTTTCAACACAATGATTTCATTTTAGGACAATATACACGTCATCCACACGTGATGACGTGGACATTAATATGTGTCAGAACAGGAAAAATTATATCATGGGTCAGTCTCATTACGTGTTCATGGACCGACTAATAAAAACTACCCATCTTTCCATGTCATATTTTTTTCAAGTGATTTTTCACTTGAAAAATTAAAAAATAATGAGGTGGCTAGTTTTTATTGGTCGGTCCCATGGATGACGTGGTGGGACTGACCCATGATATAATTTCTCGTCAGAACAGAGAAATTATACCACGAACTCATTTCATCACGTCATTTGTGGTCCCAACTAATTAGATTCACGTATACTTATCTCATATTTTTTTAGGTGAATCAACACCTCTTTCTTACTTGTAATAGGTGATTAAATAGTTATCGAGCAGTTACTTAAAGATAAACGGACCTGATTTTATGGATCGCAAATAACGTGGTGAACATGGTCTATGATATAATCTCTCGTCGGAACATGAATTTAAGTATTTAAGAAGAAAGAAATACGTAATATATACTTTTTTAACAAAAATATATACATAATAATTGCTTTTGTTACGGTATTTATATACGTATAGCTTGATGTAATAAATGAACGTGTTCCAATCTTATGAATGAGAAAACTCAATGACCTACTTTTGACTTTGGAACGTTACGGTCTGCAAGTGTAGAGATATAACGAAGATTTTCTGTATAAATTATTGGTATAATAGTAAAAAAATATCCGTGGATGAAAATCGCTAGTTAATTAATAATAAAATAATTTAAAATAATATAAAAATTAATGTAGCATTGAATACTAATATAATAATATCATACAGTTAAAAGTATTGACTAAAAGCAAAGTTACATGCTTAGGGGTGGTCGTATTTTTTAAAGTTTTAAATTTATAATTTTTTATAATCTAATTAAATATTTTTAAAATTTAAAATTTTATGCTTTTAATTTTTTTAATATAATTTTTTAAATGTTCGTACATTTGACATAAAATTTAATATTTGTCATTGAATCTAATACTAAAATAAAGCCGATATAACTCACAAGGCTCGAGTTTATGACATTCAATTATGTGTTTGGTTATAAATATGTTATCTTAAAAAATTTATAATGTAACCACTCAATTAAAGTTTTATAACAAATGTATCATTGAAAAGTGTAAGATAACATGGTATAATAATAGTTTTATTCCTTTAGTTTAAGCGGTTAAAGGAATGATTGTTATTCTTAGAGGTCACGGGTTTGAGTACGAATAATGTCAGTAGAGTGATTGAGCGATTAATATCAAATGATGAAGATTATATTCTAGAACAGATACTATTGTAATCACTATTAACTAATTAAAAAAGTAATTTTATTAATTATATAAAATATAAAAATATCCACCTAATTATTTGTTGTATTTTTTGATAACTATAGGGGAAATGTGGACCAAACATTTTTTCTGTTGTTCCATTTTGGTCATGGATTGCCAAAATCACGAGGAATGTATCCATTTTTGCGATGAAATGTCCACTTTGGAGGATGAGGTTCGAATATATATATTGTCTTATCCTACTCATCAAATACCATACACTAATACGACAACATATATTATTACAAATGCATGGAACATAAGTTAGCACAAACAAAACATCATCCTTGTGTTTAAGAATAATAATATACGAGGCACGAGCCTCTAGCCCAAATGGTTAAAGGAACAGTTGATGTTCCTAAAGGTTATAGGTTCGAGCACCAGTGATACCAGTAGAGTGATTGAGCGATCAATGTCAAATGGTGGAGATTATATTCTAAAACAGATACTACTTGTAATCACTATTAGCTTGTTAAAAAAAGAATAATTAATTGCATGGTTAGTCCTTTAGATTTTTATTCTTTATAAATTAATCTAATAATGTTCAACGATGCTCAACATTAATAATGTTCAGCAGTGTTCGACACCCATTATTGAATTTTTCTAAAGTAAAATTATTATGCAAGTATATAATCAGAGAAATATTGATATTAAAAAATCAATTTATGTTGTATAAATATATTTAAGATATTAAAATTAAGTATCAATAAGTGGTATTGTTGGTCGTGATAAAGTAAACCTTGATGTATTGTATCGTTAATAACTCGGCTTGATCAGAGACGGTTAAGAACAATTAGCGAATTTGTTAAAAATATCATTCAACTAACTGATTTTACATTAACCTTTAAGATTATATAAATAAGATGGTCCTCGAAAAAGAATATTACAACAATAAAATCAATAAAATTTTAATTAGATGATTATATTATAAATGTTAAAAAATATTTTAATTAAATATAAATTTTAAATTATTATTAATAAATTTATATTATTTTAGTATGTAATTCTAATATTTTATTTAAATTAATAAATATTTAAAAGTGGGTTGGAATGTTTTTTACTACAATAATTAAATTAATTGTTTGAGTTGGATTTTTTTTATTACAATAATTAACTTATTTACAAATAAATATTTTGCTTTATTTCAGTTATACAAGAGATAGGTCTGCTGCTATTGGTCACTAGTGGGTCCCACATGAAAGACAAGCGATGTGGGACCCACTGATTTGTTTTTGTTTATGTGATCTAAAATTAAACAGATCACATAGGATGGGAAGTCGATAATTATCGGTGGCTAATAATAACAATATTCCATTTTTTTAATTTTATTAATATATTTTCCAGCTATTAAATCTAATTATTTATTTATTTATTTATTTTTTCGAGTTGTCTTTGTTTTTGCTAAGAGCAATCAGATGGTTCACGTGGTCGGGGACATAAGGTTTCTTTAACACTGTCTTTAGATGTGGGATGACATGGCCCCACCTATCCGACCAATTAATTATTATTCTCAATTTAACAAAAAAAATAAAAGAATTATTTATTTATTTAATTCATTATATGTGATGTTATGTTTATTTATTTTATATTCATTATTATAGCCAATGAAATCAAGCATTTTTGTCTCCTTCGAATTAATTACGAAGTACAATAATTATTCTTCGAATTTGTATGTCTTTTCCTTTTCGAAATAAAATAGTCCGACTATAATTAATTTAGATATGTATTTAATAATTTAAATGTTTGTTATTTTTTTATTTTAATAAAAATTCTTTTATCTTTATAGGACGTGTTTTTTAAATAAAAAAGGATTATTCCCATATGTCTCATTAAAAGATCTCCCTAATCATAAACGAAGGAAAAAGAATATATACGAGAATAATAAAAAATATTACAATCGATGATCTTTTATGTGTTTTTTGTTCTTGTGATATATATATTTTTTCTGCTTGTGATACATATTTTAATTTTTGTGACACGTTTTATCTGTTTTTGTGACATGATTCAACACACCTTAATGATCAATTGTTGCTTGTACAAAGATTTTACTTGGTGTTAGTTTCTGATTATAATTTTGTCGGTTGTCCTGAAAGTTAGATCCTTACTCGATTGATGATTGTATATCTATATAATCAGTTTTGTGTAGCTAGAGATGACAATTTGACCCGTCCCCTTTGGGTCCCAACCCGACCCGATCGGGGCGTGTTTTTATTTAAAAAATCGATTTCAGGTCGGGATCGGTTTTAGGGTGAAAATTCTTTGACCCGATATATTTATGTATATATTTTTTATATTTTTATATATAACATTTAATATTTTTTGGGTCGGGTTGGGTTTATTCAGGTGTTATATTAAAATATCAGGGTCGGGTTATGATTTTTATAATATCGGTTTGGGTCAGAAGACTTAAGTTTTGGGTCAGGGTCGGGGTGACCAAAAACCCGACCTAACCCATTGCCATCCCTATGTGTAGCGGAATATTTTATCTGATAGTTTAGATCGTTAATCATTCTTTCTTCTCTCGTTAAACGTCTTATTTTGAATAGAGACAATAAGATTAAGAAACTTCAAAATTTTGATGGTATATTTATCTCATTAGAAACTTTTTACTTTACTTTATAATGGGGTTATAACCCCATTATTTTTATTCTTTAAAGCGGTATAAATATAATATTTTTTATATAATTAATTAAAACTCAGTGACTATTATAAAAAAAATTAAGTTATCATTTTTTACGGAGTTAACAAATATTAAGATTTTAAGATATTTTAAATATTCATATTTGAATAATTTTTAATTTGAGTGGTTAGACCAATTAATCTAATTTCATGAATTTTTTAAAGGATGTGTCTATAATGGGTGTCGAACGCCGCTAAACATTGTTAATATTGAACACTGCTGAACATAATTAAATTAATTTATAAAGAATAAAAATTTAAAGGACTAATCATACAATTATTAATTATATGTTAAGTTTATCACTCTTTTATTAATTACATACTGGGTCCTTGAGGTTTTAAATTTTTATTAATTAATTTAATAGTGTTCAACAATATTCAACATTAATAGTATTCAGCAGTGTTCGACGCCCGTCGTAAAAATATTTTTAAATAATTTTTACTTAGAACGAGGGGAAGGAAAAGTTAATGCATAATATAAGAAAGAGAAAAAAAAATTAAATTGAGAGTTTTTAATAGTATATTATAAAATTATTGATTTTATGAAATTTTTATATTTTCACTTCAAATCTCATATTATTGTTCGAATCTAAATCATCGAAAGAAATTAATTAAAAAATATATATTTTATTAATCACTTTATAGAATTAAAAATTACTCTGATATGTCCAAAAACGAAATCATGAGGTTAAAGTCGAACAAAATAAATGCAAAAGGTAAATGAAACTTATAATCTACAAAAAGTAGAATTGTTATCAAAACAAAAGTAAATGATAATGACCATGAATTTTACTTTATTTGATTATTTATTTATTTTATTTTAAAGGATTGCCATTTACAAATTATACTTAATTTAATTATATTTTTAAAAGTAATTATATATTATAATATATACTCTATCTTGTATATACCTCAAAAAGTATTTTTTTTTATATTAAGAATCCACTTAAAATAAGTGATTAAAAATTTTCATTAGATATACAGGGTGTTTAGGGTTTATGGTTTATTTTGAAATCTAGGTTAAAAGTTATAGTATAGGTAGAAAAATATCACCTATAAATGACGATTTAGAGGAAGACGCCACATGCAAGTGATATTATCTATTATTTTAATATTTTTTTAAATTTTTGAAGGATAACGTCATGTGCACATGACGTTCTGCTATGTACATCGTAAAAATTGCCCTGGAATCCAAAATATATTACAAAATCCTTTATATTATAAAATTTAATTTCACATTGAATTATTCTCAAATTCCCCAAGGAGGTTGTTTTAGAACATTTTAATAAAATATTATTCGTATATAAATATTAATTTTGATGTTGTGAATGAAATGAACTATAATGATAGATTTATTCTTATAATGAGTGTATATAGCACTCGATCTGAATTAATCGACTATTAAATCAGATACCGATATTTATTTTTAAAAAATATAATTAATATTAGTTTGATAAAATAATAATAGGGTAAACTGTAATGGAAGCCATTAAATTATGAGTAAGGTTACATTTGGGTCACTTAATTATGGATAAGGTTACATTTGGGTCACCCAATTATAGGTAAGATTATATTTGGGTCACCCTTCGTATTTAAAAAAAAAGTTTATCAATCCGTGTATTAGATTAATTAATGATTTCAAATAAAATACTCTAATGTTAGCAAGGGTATACAAGTGATTTAGAAGAAAAAACGACCAAATTGATGTATTTTTTCAAATATGAAGAGTGACCCAAATGTAACATTACCTATAATTGAGTGACCCAAATGTAACCTTTAATAATTGGGTGACCCGAATGTCACTTTACACATAAATGACTCAGGTGTAACTTTTAATAATTAAGTGACCCAAATATAACTATACCTATAATTGAGTGACCTTTGTTATAGCTTACCCATAATAATAATAATAATGCTAAAATTCTTTACATATAAATCAAGCTTTCTTGTAACTTCGGTTTATCTTGAACCTTCCCAATTATAACTAACTACCTATACAAGCATGGCTGGTCTATATATACTAGAATAATTGTAAGAAATTCTAAATGGCAAAAGCACTTAATTTTCTCAAGACCATACTCCACCTATATATATATATTTCAGACCAACACAAAACCTTCCCAATTTCTTACAACATTTTCTTTTAGTTCTTGATTCCATCTCTTGCCTTAAATTTATTCAAATTTCTCATTAAACCCTTCATAGCAAAGATCTAAAAAAAACCCATCATTTTTCTTAATTTCTTTGCTTTTGCTTCTTAGCAACATAAATATGGGGTTAAGGGACATTGGAGCAACACTGCCTCCTGGGTTTAGGTTCTATCCAAGTGATGAGGAATTGGTCTGTCATTATCTGTACAAAAAGATAGCCAACGAGGAGGTGTTGAAGGGAACTTTAGTTGAAATCGATCTGCATATATGCGAGCCATGGCAGCTTCCTGGTAGGTCTCTTAACCTATCTTGTCTAACTTTTCTATGGGTTTAAATTACTGTTGTAAAGACAAAGAGTAAAGGTGTGTTGGGGGAAGTGTTGAGTTGTGTTTTCTGTGGTACATGTTGTGCCACTGTCATCTCCCATGTTAGCTGTTAGAGATAGTTGAGAAGTAAACACGTTTTTCCCTTGTAAGAGAAAGAGAATGGGACGAGAAAAAGAGAGATGGGAAAGGAATCACATCGGGTTTAACTTGGTGTGTTTACACTTACACACGCACATATTTAGAAACCCCATACACATGCATGTAAGTATATATATGTATGGTGATGCATGTGGTCAGTGACGGATTCAGACTATTTTTATTTATGTTGAGTATAAGTTAAAATATTTTTTAAGATGAGTATAAATTTTAAAATTTAAGGAATAATTCATAAAAATTAAAAAATTAAAATAAAATGTATAAACTTTGAAGATTTTAGAGTAGGTACGAGCCTACCCAAAAACATAAGTGACTCTGTCACCGCATGTAATCGATATGTTTCACTTGATTGAATGCTCTTCAGCATTAAGATAAGCTTCGAGTCTCACTAATAATCTTATTTAGTAAACAATACATAAATATTGTTTTTATTTCTCTAGTATCAATCAGGTACCTTAATACGTACATCAGAGACGTAGCTATGTTGAACATGGGTGGGGCTCGTGTCCTTTCCAAATTTTTTTAGTATAATTGCATCTAAGAACCTTTTTAGTTTAAATATTAATAAAATAAAGTTTTTCCCCTTCTAAATTTCAAATTTAAAGATTTAATGAAGAATTATCCTCCCGATGTTTGATCCTAGCTCCGTCAAAAAACTCTATTGAATTTCTCAACATAAAATATAATTTTTTACTCTCAAATTAGTACAAAGATCCACTAATAACATCTTAATTTTCAATTTTCGATCATCTAACAATCTAAAATACCTGTAAAACTTTGACAGTTTTACACTATATAACTTGATATTATCTACAAATAATGATGTGTATCTTATTTATTTATAATTTAGTTTTGGTATTATTCGAATTGCGTTAATATTTCTTTCTATCAACAATATATTAAATACAAAGGGGATTGCTTTCCCCTCTATGCATTGTTACCTATGTTTTTTTTCTTAAAGGAACCGTATAGTATTTTTTACATATTGAAGTATAAATTGTCCATATATACGGTATTCATACGTTGTATATCTTATTCTTACTCATATATTTTTCTCCTCTTCGTAGGGTAAAAACCGTCTGTCTCTTTCTCATACCTTCATTCGTGCCTCTGTTTCAAATTAAAGAGTTTAGGGTTTAAGATTCAAGGTTAGAGGTTGTAGTTTAGGGAATTAGAGGTAGTGTGTATTTTTTAGGGTATAAGCTTTAGGGTTTAGAGTTTAGTATATAAAAAATAAGGTTTAGATTTTAAAATTTTTAACAGAAAACATGGATAAAAGGATGATAAAGAGACTAATAATTTTTACCACTTCATGATTAATAAATAAACAATTACTACATCAATATCTCTATGATAGAGAAAGGTAAATGTGACATAATGGCTTAATGTTGAGTGTAGTGTTGGAATAACGTGTGACCTATAAGTAAAAGCTACATTTTTTTAGAATAATCTGTTCGGTTTTTAATTTTATAATTTTATT
>JAUCBN010000071.1:5000-7500 GCA_035048815.1 Abelmoschus esculentus | reverse complement strand
TTAGGGTTTAGGGTTTAGGGTTTAGGGTTTAGGGTTTAGGGTTTAGGGTTTAGGGTTTAGGGTTTAGGGTTTAGGGTTTAGGGTTTAGGGTTTAGGGTTTAGGGTTTAGGGTTTAGGGTTTAGGGTTTAGGGTTTAGGGTTTAGGGTTTAGGGTTTAGGGTTTAGGGTTTAGGGTTTAGGGTTTAGGGTTTAGGGTTTAGGGTTTAGGGTTTAGGGTTTAGGGTTTAGGGTTTAGGGTTTAGGGTTTAGGGTTTAGGGTTTAGGGTTTAGGGTTTAGGGTTTAGGGTTTAGGGTTTAGGGTTTAGGGTTTAGGGTTTAGGGTTTAGGGTTTAGGGTTTAGGGTTTAGGGTTTAGGGTTTAGGGTTTAGGGTTTAGGGTTTAGGGTTTAGGGTTTAGGGTTTAGGGTTTAGGGTTTAGGGTTTAGGGTTTAGGGTTTAGGGTTTAGGGTTTAGGGTTTAGGGTTTAGGGTTTAGGGTTTAGGGTTTAGGGTTTAGGGTTTAGGGTTTAGGGTTTAGGGTTTAGGGTTTAGGGTTTAGGGTTTAGGGTTTAGGGTTTAGGGTTTAGGGTTTAGGGTTTAGGGTTTAGGGTTTAGGGTTTAGGGTTTAGGGTTTAGGGTTTAGGGTTTAGGGTTTAGGGTTTAGGGTTTAGGGTTTAGGGTTTAGGGTTTAGGGTTTAGGGTTTAGGGTTTAGGGTTTAGGGTTTAGGGTTTAGGGTTTAGGGTTTAGGGTTTAGGGTTTAGGGTTTAGGGTTTAGGGTTTAGGGTTTAGGGTTTAGGGTTTAGGGTTTAGGGTTTAGGGTTTAGGGTTTAGGGTTTAGGGTTTAGGGTTTAGGGTTTAGGGTTTAGGGTTTAGGGTTTAGGGTTTAGGGTTTAGGGTTTAGGGTTTAGGGTTTAGGGTTTAGGGTTTAGGGTTTAGGGTTTAGGGTTTAGGGTTTAGGGTTTAGGGTTTAGGGTTTAGGGTTTAGGGTTTAGGGTTTAGGGTTTAGGGTTTAGGGTTTAGGGTTTAGGGTTTAGGGTTTAGGGTTTAGGGTTTAGGGTTTAGGGTTTAGGGTTTAGGGTTTAGGGTTTAGGGTTTAGGGTTTAGGGTTTAGGGTTTAGGGTTTAGGGTTTAGGGTTTAGGGTTTAGGGTTTAGGGTTTAGGGTTTAGGGTTTAGGGTTTAGGGTTTAGGGTTTAGGGTTTAGGGTTTAGGGTTTAGGGTTTAGGGTTTAGGGTTTAGGGTTTAGGGTTTAGGGTTTAGGGTTTAGGGTTTAGGGTTTAGGGTTTAGGGTTTAGGGTTTAGGGTTTAGGGTTTAGGGTTTAGGGTTTAGGGTTTAGGGTTTAGGGTTTAGGGTTTAGGGTTTAGGGTTTAGGGTTTAGGGTTTAGGGTTTAGGGTTTAGGGTTTAGGGTTTAGGGTTTAGGGTTTAGGGTTTAGGGTTTAGGGTTTAGGGTTTAGGGTTTAGGGTTTAGGGTTTAGGGTTTAGGGTTTAGGGTTTAGGGTTTAGGGTTTAGGGTTTAGGGTTTAGGGTTTAGGGTTTAGGGTTTAGGGTTTAGGGTTTAGGGTTTAGGGTTTAGGGTTTAGGGTTTAGGGTTTAGGGTTTAGGGTTTAGGGTTTAGGGTTTAGGGTTTAGGGTTTAGGGTTTAGGGTTTAGGGTTTAGGGTTTAGGGTTTAGGGTTTAGGGTTTAGGGTTTAGGGTTTAGGGTTTAGGGTTTAGGGTTTAGGGTTTAGGGTTTAGGGTTTAGGGTTTAGGGTTTAGGGTTTAGGGTTTAGGGTTTAGGGTTTAGGGTTTAGGGTTTAGGGTTTAGGGTTTAGGGTTTAGGGTTTAGGGTTTAGGGTTTAGGGTTTAGGGTTTAGGGTTTAGGGTTTAGGGTTTAGGGTTTAGGGTTTAGGGTTTAGGGTTTAGGGTTTAGGGTTTAGGGTTTAGGGTTTAGGGTTTAGGGTTTAGGGTTTAGGGTTTAGGGTTTAGGGTTTAGGGTTTAGGGTTTAGGGTTTAGGGTTTAGGGTTTAGGGTTTAGGGTTTAGGGTTTAGGGTTTAGGGTTTAGGGTTTAGGGTTTAGGGTTTAGGGTTTAGGGTTTAGGGTTTAGGGTTTAGGGTTTAGGGTTTAGGGTTTAGGGTTTAGGGTTTAGGGTTTAGGGTTTAGGGTTTAGGGTTTAGGGTTTAGGGTTTAGGGTTTAGGGTTTAGGGTTTAGGGTTTAGGGTTTAGGGTTTAGGGTTTAGGGTTTAGGGTTTAGGGTTTAGGGTTTAGGGTTTAGGGTTTAGGGTTTAGGGTTTAGGGTTTAGGGTTTAGGGTTTAGGGTTTAGGGTTTAGGGTTTAGGGTTTAGGGTTTAGGGTTTAGGGTTTAGGGTTTAGGGTTTAGGGTTTAGGGTTTAGGGTTTAGGGTTTAGGGTTTAGGGTTTAGGGTTTAGGGTTTAGGGTTTAGGGTTTAGGGTTTAGGGTTTAGGGTTTAGGGTTTAGGGTTTAGGGTTTAGGGTTTAGGGTTTAGGGTTTAGGGTTTAGGGTTTAGGGTTTAGGGTTTAGGGTT